>CM069906.1:5999566-6330853 GCA_036172215.1 Camellia granthamiana
CGGAATCCAGAGCCCGTTTTTCCACCAAATTGTTCAGGCTTTTCTTGCAATAATGGGGGGGAGCTAATCCGTTAGCGGGCCCGCTTGGCCTCTTTCCTAAAGGAGGATTCGTGAGAATGGCGTAGATAGAAGGACCGAGCGCCCCCGGACGTAGCTGAAAGGTGAACCGGGGTCACGATTAGAATAAATGGTAGTTCGCTGGGATTGTATTCATTTCCCAGAGGTGCTGGTTCGACTCCAGCTCGTGACAAGGCCTTTTTGGTCATATACCTTGGTCTTGCTTGTTATTGTTATATTCAGTTCCTTTTTTCTTCCCCCGCTAGGGTTCACTTATTTCTCCTTACCTGGAAGCCTGGAAGCGGCTAGGCTAAGAAGAGGAAGCAAAGGCCGAAGAAAGACCTTCCACACGACTGCTCTTCTTTCCTGTTTGCTGTAACTGTAAACAGCCGATTTGCTTATTCAACAACTCTCTAATCAGTTTGGGCACTAGGCAGTAATAACTGGTAAGGTTAGTACGGACCCTTTTCAAAGGTCACTAGAGTGGCTCCCGTCTTTCCTCACTCGAGGTCTAGCTTTCCCTTGGATTACTTTGCATCCTTCCTGCTTGAAGGAAAGTGCCGCACTATTTTTAGCCACTCGAAGATAGCCTTTTCGATCTTATTGGCTTAAGCAGACCATTCGTGAGCAGATAAGATCAAAGAAAGCAACCTACAGTCCCATGCATACTAATAGGACAAGGAAGTTACATATAATACTAATAGAAGAGGAAGCTGGTATTCAATTAGCTAGGGAGGGAGACAGGGTTCCAAACCTTTGGTGGCACCCCACCCGCATATACACATCTAAGAAAGAGACTCCAAATTGCCAACTTCTCACACTCTCCAATCATTCCACTTCTCACACTACGGCGACTAATACTTTCTCAGGGCTCAAAAGAACCCTATTTTGGAGTGCCATCATAGGATAGGAGAACGGAAAGCTTGAGCTTTCGAAGTCATCTTTCCAAAGGCGAGTCAAAGCCATCGTGCGGCTTTTCAAGCCCGATCTTCCGAACCTGCTGCGTGAAAGCCCGATAGGGCATTCTCCTTTAGAGACCCTAATGACATTGACCAAGGGATCTTGATTTGATCCAATTGGTTTTTGAATTTCTACCGATTGATTTGAGAAAGCCGGCATCAGTCTGACGTGAGAGAAGTCAGCACAAGGGAAGTCCCTCGAAGACGAAGTAGGGTTGAGTCTCAGGAAGCGTTTAGGCCGGGTTCGCAGCATTCTTCAAAGACAGGTACAGTAGCAACTTCAATCTCAGGGGAATAAAATGGATAATCAAACTGCTAAGGTGAGTTTACTCTCCCTTTAGAAGATGGAAGTTTACTTACAAAGAAAAAGGTAAGCGTTGGTATAATATTATTTTTGAGTCTCAGTTCTTTCTTTAGTCAGGGAATTAGCTTGTTGCTCAAGGGAAGGATCTATGTAATAAGAGTTTAATAAGGATTCTTCTAAGCGCTGGAGTCCGAAGGAGTGGTATCAAGCCTGCTCGTAGCTCACCCGTAACCCGTAAAGTAGGCAATCTGTAATATTGTAGTAGGAGCCTCTTACTCCATCCGAAGAGGAGAATCTCTATTAAGCTTTCTTTTTCTTCTCAGCCCAAGTGAAAAGACAGCTCGCTCAGTCGAACCGAACTTCGAATCCAATAAATCCAATGTATCATAGAAGGATAACCTGTGAGTTAGGGATGATGTAATTAAGAAGGATAAGCTGTGAGCTAGGGTAATATTCCATATTACAACGGTTCAGCAAAGACAGGTTAGAATAGTAATATAGATAGGTAGTTTGCTCACGAGCTGCAATCAATAGAAAGGGATCCACCCTCAATAGAAGAGGAGCGGAAAGTATATAAAGTAGTCAAGTCCCAATCAATGGAAGAAGTGGACTCTCTCCGACCTGCGAGCCATGAAACAGAATCGATTGAATACGTGGAGTTCAGAAGTGGAAATCAATTAGTGGCATGAGAAGAAGTAGGGACGGGACTGAGGGAAGTCATTCCAGGCAAGAGAGCCAATCAGGGAAATCAATCGAAGAACGGGACTCTAGATAGTTCAACCAAATCTATCATTTGTCAGCTATATGAGATAACCTTTTCTCATTTTTAAAGAGCTTGTTAGGGCTAAAAAGAAATTCACTGATTTCACAGCTATATGAAATGAACTTTTTCACTTTGCATCTCCGTCGTATGAAGGGAAATCCCAATCACAGATTTTTCATCTATATGCGCATGCAAAATGAAACTTTAGATCGTAGGCTTATGAAGGGAAATTGATGTTTAATGAAAAATCCCAGGTTTCTAGAATCTGGCAGAACAGCTGGGAATAGACTTCCTAGCCCGGGGAAGGTAAAGAAAGCAGTATCGAAGCCGGCCACTGACTTAGAGAACAGGTCTCCCCCTTTTCGAGTGAAGAAAGGAGTCGGTGCACTTCGGCATAAGCCTTACTATTCATCTAACTCTGTAAGCAGTCCTCCTCAGGGAAAAGAACAGTCCACGCATGAGCAAGTATTAAACTCTAACGGAACCCGGGGTTAGTAAAGATAGTTTACCTCCCCTGCCCACGAAGTACGAAGTGAGGGAGGTGTGCTTTCGTGCTTTGAACTAACCTTTACGCACCTCACGAAGGGACTACTTCCTTTCGATTTGAGGACTTTGATTGAATGAGATTCTAGATATCAAAACAGGAAGTTGCTATTTGAACTCGAAGCAACTGACCCCCTGGTCTCTATCCTTAAGGAAGTCATGCTTTTGCCCTTTTGAGTGAGTCCTTTGGAGAACAGACTGTTACTAATCCGATGGAAAGAATCCTTGATCTCATCCAGGGAACGGAAACACAAGCTGTTGGTGGCTAAAAAGCACCCGGCTTGAAGCATCTTGGTGGTCTGGCTCATGGTAGGTTTTTTTGTTTTACATGCGGCCTATCGAATCTTCCTCTCCCTATGGTCGAGCTATAAGGGCACGTAGCGTTTCACTCTTAACTTCTTCTATTAGATAGGGGATGTTACCCAGACTTAGACCGTAAGTCATTCTTAGCGAAGCGACCAATCATAAGAATGAGATACGGACCTCCCGTCTTTTTCAGTCTCCCTCCTTTCCCTTCATTCTAAGTAAGTAGCGGTCCAAGTCTCCTTCCCGACCGATCGAAGGGGGTAACAAGGGATAACTCCCAAAGAAGTAGTGTTTCATCTGCCCGATCCCTTACAAATTATTCTTAGCTCTGAAGCATTCCCTCCGAAATAAGTCCATTCAAGAATAATAACAGGTTAAGGCCCCGTTCCACTAGATGAGAGGAAAGAATCTTTCGCTTATGTGACTATAGGTCTTTTCCCTGGAGGCAATAATGGCTCGGAACAAAAGCTAGGAGTTAGCAGATTTAGATAAAGCTTGCTCGTGGCTTTACCTGCTCTTATCCATTGACGGGACTTCTTCAGCTAATGACTTAGGGAACCTGAAGGGCAAGGAAGAAGACTTCAAAGGACGACTAGATTATCTCCTATCATCTTTCGCTTCTATGCCTACAGGGCTTATCCCTGGATGGAATAATGTCTAGGACCTATTGTATTGGGTACAAGAGTTACCAGATGAATCGAAAGCTCGAAAGAGCAAAAAACTTATTTAGAGAAAGAATGATTAAATTCTTTACTTAGCCTGAAGGGCAATAAACGAGAGACTGAAAAGGAAGGTACCTCGAAACAAAAAGAAGGAACTCTAGCATCGGTCTATCGCTATACTACGAGGGTTGTTCTACCGACCGGCCCAGATGCTGACTACCTTAGCGTACGTCGCTCGGGGCCTACAAACCTCTCGTTAGCTCCATCCCTTCTTAAGCCTGTAACATATTTAGGTCAGCGGAGAAAGCGTGTCCCTCATCTGATGATGCAGGGGACCCGTCGACTTTCTCCCTCATTGGCTCGGGACGCTCGTAAGGTGCTTATTACAGGGGTACGGATACAACCCTTCATAGCACCTAAACTACGCTTTTTATAAAGCCATAGGCAAGTTTAAATCAATATTCAATCTAGAAGAGAACCCGCCTTAGTAAACTTACAGGAAAGAAAGGAACCTAATAAACTCAATCATACAAGGAATTAAGAGCTTACTTGCTTCTACATCCACTGGAACGGTACTGAAGCCGGAAGGCTAAGGACCGAGAATAAGAAACAACCTAATAAATAAAAAAAGGGAGTAGAACTTGCTTTTGCACCTACAGCTTTTATCCATTGAAGGAATAGAGTTGAACAACTCCTTACTTAGACTGAAGGGAAAGAAAGGGAAACTTTGAACAACACTGACACAGGGAACTCCTCTTCAGGAATTGCTTCGGTACGGGAATCAGGACGTAAGGAAGGGACCGACAACTATACAATACGAATCAAAATAAATAAATAAAAGGGACTTCAGTCGATAACAGACCATAGGGAAGTAGAGCGTATAAAAACCATACCAATGGCACATATTCCAGATTTTCAACCTCATTGGCCCCGTTTTCCACATCCATATGCTTGAAACTTGGAAATAACTCTTTGATGGAGTCAGTAGGTAAATGCACATCCAGTCATACAACATAGAAACAGTAATTCATGTTCTTGTGGAATTACTTTGGTTATTAGTTAGGGATACAAATACAAATATAAATAAGCCAGGTAGAATAGAAGTTCCCATCCAGCATCTACGTTGAGGCCTCGTTTGAACTCCCAATTACGGGTGATACGTCGGATAGACTCTATCTTAGAGATCTGGTAAATCCCCAACTACAAGCTCTCAGTTATAGAGTGACTCGGAAGTACTGCTTCTGATGATAGCTATGCTGTAATCGAAGAATCCCGATCTGTAAGAAATGCATATGAAAGCTGAATGCTGTCCTAAGCTTCGCTCAACCTGTGAAATGAGGGCAAATGGACGGTTGCTTTCTTGACCAGTTGGACCGGTTTCGGTCTATACCTTAACCAAGGATGCCTTCCTCTTGAAATGAGAATGGGTAAGAGATCTGGTCGAGTCTCCTATATGGACTGCGCCCATTACTTATGAGAAAGTTCCCCTCCAGTAAGGGGGAAGTTTTCTTTGAGTGAACGAACGTAGCGATGCCGGGGTCGGTGAGCTAGTGAGGTAACACAAGACCGGTGCGGACTTGCTCCCTTTCCTATTGCACCCATGTGTGTGTCAAAGGGAATGCCTACTTCACTGAACTTCGATCGCTCGGTCCGCTGCATCTGATGAGGATGAAGCCGCCCTTCTCCTGCCTGAAAAAGAAGGTGAATGAATTCTGGTTGGCAAGGAATTATTATAGCTTAGCGCTTGTGCTAAGGAAGGAAAGGTGTTCCATAGCATCTGGGGCCAAGGCCCTGTTCTGGTTACTACAATTAGTGTAGCACCTTTCTTTTTAGGGCTTAAAGGCGAAGCGCTTCGTCCGGGTCTTTTTTTCTCCCACAAACTCGGTTAGGGGCGGCTTTGAGTGGGCTTTATCCGTATGAGCGGAGCGTTCAGCGGTGTGGGCAAGATCTGGAGAGATTTGTTCATGAAAACATCCCCTTTTCGGGGTATTCCTCTTTAGTGATTGGCACCTGGGGAATGTTAGTAATTTATCTGGCAAAGGCCATGAGGTTTTGGTGTTTGCCGGCCTAACTCACTAAGCTTCCAGTCTCATCTGTCTGAGATCCTAACTCGACGAAAGTATAAGCTGAAGCAGAGGCTTAACCAAGAGGGATTTCCCACACTTGGGAGTTCACCTATATGCCCCCATAGATCCAACTATGGTTTCTAATATAACAACAACATGGATTTCAACTAAATCAGACTACGTGTATATAATGAGGTAAAGCCCTATGCCCGAGGTCTATGTAAATTAGAACCTCCTTATGAATTAGCTTTGTCTATGAACTGAAACAATAATGATTCAGCTATAGCAGCCCGGGGGAGCCAAGCCCCTGACCCAGCAGCTCCACTAAGTGTTCATCCAATCACTGCATGAAGAAGAAGCCATGATTGCATTCCACTTGTCGTTGATAGGACAAGTTAACTGACTATATGCGAGTAGAGACTACAGGCAAGTGGTCTCAAAACAAGTAAGTAATAAGTGGATTCTCCCTATAGAGCATAGTGACAAAAGTAAAATTTAGATATGTAAGTATCATATGTATAGAAAGAATGTACTGGCAATGAACTGGCTAAGTCCAACCAACCATGATGGCAGCCTGCCCCCTATAGCCAAAGCAAGCGAGAGCAAATAGTAATTTCATGGAGTAAGGCCAACTATTACCAATTATAGACAAGTTCAACGACTCTATGCTCTGCTCATATAGATATGGGAATCCAACAGGGGTTCATGACAACTATTGTGACTAAGGCAAAACGTGAAATGAAAAGGTTTTTAAATATGTCCCACCCGAACCAACACATATGGTGGATTCATAGTTCTGATCTACCGGTATCATATGTATGTGCATCAATGCCTCTATCAGGCAGCCTTACCTTAAGAGACTATTATATCTTAGTCCAACAAACATGAAGCTGCTGCATGGACTGCAGCCCTTAATGTCGCATGAGCCATCTTCATCACCGGGTGCATCGTAAGTAATTATTTTTTCATGTCATCCAATGACGGTATGAACCTAACATTGTTTCGTATCGTTCAGTGTCATGCGGGAAGAAGGTAGTAACCCATTGGTGTCTATGTGTACTAGTGGGTACGAACACTCTAGGTCACGCACTATGGGTCCACGGAGAACTTGGCACGAACACGTCCTTCCTGGGCACGATCGAGAACTAGTGGTCACGTAGAACTCTCTCCATCCTGTTCACATAGGCTAATGGAACCTACAGCTAAGACGGCAAGCAAGTAGTCTAAGGCAAGTGCAAGTACTTACTTCTACAGACTACTCATTGGTAACAAGTCATGTAAGTATCGGTTCAACAGAGCAAATTCAAACTTAGGTATGCAAGTCTCATATGTATTAAGTCCACATGCACTCAATGGGGAACTCTCTTTCTTTCCAACCTCAATGGGGGAAGTAGGCTTTCCAACCGGGAAAGCTCATGAAATGGCCTATTTCATAAAAAATAAAATCCATTTATGTGCCCTTATGATTGGACATACTCTAACCCATAAAAATGAGGTTGTGCTCCAGGCAAAAAGCCAAATGATAAGGTTTTGTGAAATCCCCAAAACAACCCCCAAAAAAAAGATTCAATTCAAGTTGTGTACTACTTAGGGAATGGTTGGGTATGGATCACCTATCCTATTAAAAGGGAAAAGTGAAAGGTCTCCATGCGAGTCTCATATTTAAATGGATTTCTCTTTCGGAAACCATAACTCGGAACCTTATAACAAGGACTAGAATGACTAGCTAGCTTATTCGCTTTATAGCTTTGTGCCAGAGCTCTTAGAAGTCAGGCCTATTTCTTCTTCTCTTTCTTTTTACAAGAATGGATACCTTTTGAACTCGCACTACATAGAGTCTCGGCACTACAGAGAGGCTAAGCACAGAGAGTAGAGCTAGGCTATTGGATATAGCAGTGAAAGGGAAAGGTGGTGGGAGTTTGTACTTGCCATGGCAAGGACGTCTCAATGCGATATCATATATTAACAAGTATGGGCCAACCCAAGTAGAGTAACCAAGCGGAGTATATGAGCCCAGCTCTGACATTGGCACCTGGCTTGAATGGATTAATAGCATCAACTTTATTTATATGCTAGTTAAGTAACCTACATGGCTTCAGCAACGAATGTCTAATTCAGGTTGAGATGGATTTCTCATCTCCGTACTATAAGCTATGGAAGTGGGAAAGGGTGAAAGGGCATACCCCATAGAGAAACTTGCTGAAATGGCCTATTTTAGTAATAGGCAAATCCATTGGAGTCTCCAGATATTCTATTTTCTCCACAAGAGAAAGCCCAAAGCTTAAGATTGCATATTCAGAGCGTTCCGCTTCCTTCTCCACCGCTAGCTCTCCTCTCCACCCAGCTAGGCCAGCCAGGAAGCAAGCTCGAACAGGCCCTTGGTTCATATCCCAGCCAGCAAGCAGCAAGTTGTCTTTGACAGCATCAAACTACTGGGATCGAGTACCAGGATAGAGTACTGGCATTGACTCCTGGCTATAAGCGACACCTGTCAATCCTATAGAAAGGTCATGAGAGGGCATCTTTCATAAAGAAGAAAATTCATTTAGATTTAGTAGGTCAGATCAGGAATTTTTGTGCCTCCCAAAGTAGCCATTTTATTAGCAAAGAATGTATAATCAGGCTGTTTTCTATAACTGATATCTGACCAAGTATCCCATCCCGAGTGTCGCAGCCCGCCCAGCTCTGACTGGCATCTAAACCTACCTGGATCTATTGAATCACCACCCGGCAATCATAGATAACCTATCAGAAAGGGTATGTTTCATTCGATATAAAATCCATTTAATAGGTCCGATCCAAGCGACCTTATTGCTTGCTCCGACCCAGGTAGTGCATCCATAGCTCAATCAATCTCATTTGGTGGTAACTTGGGGTCCATCTCCTTTCTTTCTTCTCCCTATTTCCTTAAGCCTGTGGGACTGGCTTATCATAAAGGCCAGTGAAAGGGGTTAGGACATAGGTTCAAAAATCTATGGCAAGGACGTCTCGATGCGAGTATCATATGTATATCGAATTGATAGAGAGAGTCTCACACTAACCAACCAACTAACATGGATTCAACTGGTTGTTTGGGTGCCGTAGATATGCGAGATCGTATGTGGGATTATTCCCCTTGTTGATCCATTGGCACTGTAGGAGTAGTAAACCCATTGGGATTGGAATTGGCATACCACCTCTCCATAGAGAAACTTCTGGAAATAACATTATTATTCACTAATACAATCCCTTTAATGTCCCCGAGAAGGAGAAGCTAGTCATACAACCCCGGTTTCTAAAAAGAAAAACATTTTTTGAAGTGAAATCCGATGGATTGGACCTTTGTATAGATCCGGGTCACGTATTTGAACTCAAACCTCCTGTGAAAGGGTCATGGGTAGTGCCGTTGTGAAGACCTGTTGAGCTAGCTGTCTCTGCTGCTATGGCATGGCTCCAATGAATGTATGATTCAGCATCTTGAGATGGATTTCTCATCTCCGTCCTCTATGTGCCCCGATTAGGAGAGAGAGGGGATTCAGCGAACCCATCCAAATGAGGTTTTGACCATGGAAAAATGTGCAATGAGGAGGTTTTTTAAATCTGTCCCAACCAAACAAACTAACATGGAGGGATTTTCTATTCCAAAGAGATGCGAGTATCGGCTGTATGGCAAGGACCCTCTTACAATGTGGATGAGACACTGGCTGGATGACGGCCGGCTAGCAGCAATGATCTCCTGGGAACTTACTGACTTACTTATGTGTCCTCCCTGTGAATTAGGCTCCTTTGATTAGGGGCCCCTGTAGCACACTATGTGTAGCTCTACGTGTAAGCCTCATCCTCGTTACCTATATGGTGTCTTCAATTAGAACAGCTCTACATTGTACTAACTGCTGAATACTCCTTCCTCCTCTAGGTCTTGTGGATTAGTCCTCTCTCCCGATATGTGTGAAATCAATCAGTCACTAACCAGTACTTCCAGGACCACTCCTTTGTATTGTATGTGGGGAATCAATCGATTACTAACCGGTGCCACTCCACCTCCACTCCCCATCGACTGGCATTCTCTGGCGTGACCGAACTAACTCTGTGTCTGTCCACCTACCTTATCCTAATCACTGCATCGTAAGTAATTCCTCGTTTCTTTAAGATTATTGATTTCTTGTTACAATGGACTAGGTCAACGTCTCCATGGCGATATCGTATATCAATGAGAAGTAGTACTTTCTATCTAGTAGTTCTACTCGTAAGCTACTACGGAAGCGGACTGGGACTGTGCGTACTGGGGAAGGGGGTTGCCTTCCTTGCTCTCCCTTCGTTTATTACGGAACTCAACTAAGTAGGATTAACTCAACTCTTTTCTTACGAGTAGTTCGTCAAAAGTCCTACATCCTCGATCGCAGGCGAAGAGGCAGACCGTGCAGCTACGGCCGTTTAACAATATTCAATACCTGCCTTAATCTTAATAGTAACAAACTCCTTGAGTTTGAGTGCACTCACACGCCTAAGAAGGAATGATTAAAGCCCGGCCCCATCCATATTCAAGACAGGAATGGGCTAAGGTCCGACCTATCCAATCCTAAGAAGGTAGCTAGATCTTCTCTCTTGTTCCCTAGCTTCATAAAGAAAAGAGAAGGTCAAGGTTTGAATCTACTACGGCTAACCTCTTCTGGAGCTAGGGCAGTTGGGTCTCCGAAACCACCGATCCGCGTAGGTAAGTAGCAGCTATCTCCGACCGAGCATAACCGATTGATGGTAATAAAGACAAGGGCGGGGGCGTGGGATTTCATGAATAAGTAGAAAGATGCACCTTTCCTGTATTGCAAGGTGAGATAAGGTTTTTCTTACTTCTCTGGGATTGGATGAGGATGAACTTCTAGAGAATAGATCCTAGGGCGCTCTTCTCGTAGCTAGGCTTTCTAGGTCCGAGTAGCTAGGTTGTTCTAGAGCTTCCCTATCCTGTCTGTGAGTAATAGCAAGCTACCCTATGGAGTTAGTTTGAGGATACCTAAACTATAGTTTAAAGGCTTAAGAGAGGCCTTAAAGGACAACTTCTTACAGGAAAAAAAACCTATATCAGACAGCTCTCACTGGCCTTAGAGAACTGAAGGAAGTTTTAAACATACAACTCCCAAAGGAAAGAAGACTGACACTCAGCTATTCCTTTCCGTCCTTATCCTCTATAAACTGACCTTGAGAGGGAGAGATAGAAGGAGGGGAAGGCTTTATAGGGAGTTGGGGGTGGTTCAACCAGAAAGAAAGGATTAGAAATGAAAGGTTTGAATGGCCAAGCGTCGGGATAAGGCAGTAGGAGATCATCAGCTTATGGCAGGAAGGATGGATAAGCTCCCTATTGAGTACTTCGACAGTGAAGTACTTCTCCAAATAGGGAAAACTCTTGGTAAACCTATTCAAATTGATACGGTTACTGAACTGGCTACGCGAGGTCGTTTTGCGAAAATATGCGTTCAAATCGATCTAAGTGCTCCCCTTATTCCCTGGATTAGAATTGGCAAGCATCGCTTCGTTAAAAGATTTAATATGAAGGAGTACATTCCCTATGAAAATGCGATGGGAAATACATAGAAGTTGCATTCATCCTAGCAAAAACCTCTTCCAGAGTCTGTTTTTAGCAGCAAATGCAAATAGGGAGGTAGTGGTTTCCCTTTCTGGTATAACCCACAACCTAGACCCGCTTTACGATGTATTAGTCGAACCCCTGGGATACGACGCCCTGCTCCTTGAGTATCATGGGATTAAATACCCCGACCTCCCAGAGGCTCCCGAGAAAGCTATTTCAGCCTGCCGGGCAGTAAAGGGCAATTCCTACGTCCCTCATCGGTCTGAATCCCCACCCCCGCGGAAGGGTGGCGGTTTACGATCCTGTTTCAGCTGTCTGAACTAAAGCCAGTCAACTCGACAAATAACATCCTGAGCAGTTACGGCAATTAACTCTTGGAGTTATGACAGTGGTTCTTATTATCTTCCCTTTTTCTGAAGCCTATAAACCAGCTAAGAGACACTTTCATTGGGACCGTACCACTTTTCGTGATTAGGAAATTCCTTCTTGAATCTTGAGTAATAACTCTCCGGAGAATCTCTTGACTAGTAAATCAAGGAAGTCATCCCATCAGTGCCTTCTTGTGAGTGCTAGTCAGCTACCATCCTTGATATAGGTTGTTCTCCTGTGCTCCTGTAAGAAGTCCTTCCTATACCTGATGCGCTTTTTATCCTTTTGAGTTAATGCAAAGACCCAATTCGCCCCGGCTGGGATGGCTTCCGACCTAAGCGGGGTTGCACCGTAGGGACCCGTAGTCTCCAGTGTTAGTCTGCAAGCAGAGACTCGTCATCATCCCAACGTCAAAACGCCTTCAATCCAGTAGTATACTTCTAGGTGTCCAGTCTTTGAAACCAGACTGTAGTTAAAAGCCCGTCAACTAGCTAGCGTACCATACCACTTAGAAAGACGGTGACGAAAGTTGTCACAAATCAACCCTACTTCCTAGATCGGTCCCACTTCGCTTCTTTGAGACTGTTTGCACCACTGTCAAAGGAGACAGCACGCGCTCACAGATTATCTATGCATAAAGAAGTTTGTTAGTTAAGTCTGGTCTGATAGTTGAAGTTATTGTTAACCAACAATCACTGTAAATGTTCCTCTTGTTAGGATTGACATTAAGTTATCTAACCTTTTGTATGCATGGCAACTTTTTAAGGAATGTTGCTTTCCCCCCTTACTTATACCAAAGGATACCCTCTTTAGTCTCTCTAATAGATAGAAGCAGATATAGTTAACTTAACCGAAGGAGTTGAGGGATTCTTGCTTTAATCCGTCCCGCCATTCCGGAAGGAATATAGTAAGGGACGACTGCTTATCCATCATCTTTTATGAGTGAAACAACGAGCTTTATGACTTTTTTTATTTTAGCCGAAGGCCTTTTGACTGTTATAGTCTCTCGCTTGGACTCTTCTCACGAATTGGATTCGAACCAATATCAACCTACTTGCCCTTTAGTAGATCGTGAGTGGGTCTGTCGTCCTCCTCATTATAGTCCTCCTAGAATCAATAGCATTTCGTCGGAATACATCCTGTCTTTTCACCTTAGTAGTCCTATGCATAGTCAGTACTATAGCCCCAATCATGGCTACTAATAAAATAAGACTAGGAACCAAAAACCAGACGGAATAGTAGGTATAAAGTAAATTGCCCAATGTTTCCAAATTAGTCCAACTTCGTACCTTTCCGGCATAAACCGTATATCTCAGAGAGGTCGTATTTCTTTGGGTTGGTAGTAATGGAATGCTTTCATTATCTAAAATGAAGAACATTTCCCACCAAAAGATCAGTCCAATAATACCACTCACTGGTAAATAGCGCAATACTTCTTCGTGAATCTCCGCTATTTGAATATGGAACATCATAACAACGAATAGGAATGAAACGGCTATAGCTCCTATATGAACTACTGGGAAGATCATAGCGAAGAAGTCGAGACCTAACAAAAGAAGTAAACCTGAAGTGTCGCGAAAGACTGGGATGGGAAACGAAACGGAATGTACCGGATTTTTAGCACGTACAACCATCAAACCAGAGACCAAAGCAGGGCTTGACAAAACAGAAAGTATCATGGTACGTCGTCCTTCCCTGAAATGGAACTTTCATGCTGGAGCAAGAACTAGCATGAAAGTCGATCTAGTACGACCAGCGCGGTTGTTCGTATTTCATTTTATTCTTCCAAGCCCTTCTTAGAAAGCACTCACTGAGTTACTTACGGAATCTCAAATCTCTCTCGACGCCGAGAATTTTTTATGTGTCCAGGTCGATCAGAGGTTCGGCTTCCTTCTCCCCCACCTTTTAGCGTTCTGGGCCCCTGAAAAAATAAAGAAACCCGAAATCAAAAAGAAAGAAGAGAAATTGGGCCATGTTTCCCGAGGGAGGCCGCCCTCTCTCGGGCCAGCAGTCTTCTACTTCTAGTCGACTGCTCTATGACGGGCTTCCCTGTTTCCTGGGCTCTGCTCGCTCGTCTACGCTCCGACCCAGCAAGTAATAATTGAAAAACGATGTTTCCTTGCCTGCATTAAGATTTAAAACTTGTCGTCAAAAAAAAAGGCAATCAATCAGAATCAAGAAAAAAAATGGAAATAGTGAATCAAGATCTAGATGGATCCCTATCTTTATCTCTATCCACGGAGATACCTATCTATATGGAGAGAGATCTATCTATGAATCGATCTAGACTATCCTCTATCCGGATAGATATGTCCCTATGAGCGACTACGCCGATCTTTATATGTTTTGGCCACGTCCGTTTCCGCTCCGAAGAGGAAGGTTTGGATCTTTCAATCTTATGTCGTGAGGGATGTGACCTATGTTAGGTCCATAAGATACCACAGCTTTTGGTGTTCTATGATTCACCTCCGAATAATGAGTAGGTAGTTCGATCCTTTTTCTTTTTCTCTTCATAGTAAACTGATGGGGGGATGCGGAGCAATAGGTCGAATTACTATATAAAGAAGAGTTGTAAACTATAGGACTTATTGTTCGAGTAGGAATATTTCGGTTTTTCTCGTTCCTTCTCTTCGATAAGAATAGGGATTTGAAATGATACAAATTCCTCTTCATTCTGTTGTGCTCAGCGAAGAAAGTGCCTAAGCATACTTTTTCGGATCCAAACCTCTTTGTTCTTTCTAAGTCTTCTTCTTGCATAGAAGAACGCAACTGTTGCAAAAACCGGGATTTTAGTAGTAGGCGGCATCCCCTCTTAGTTTTGAGTAGGCGGAACCATTCTGTTTTGGTTCTTCTCCACATTCTTACCGGGTGATCCAGGAATTTGCCTATGATTTTTTCAACTGATATTTCGATATAGAAAGATCTCCTTATTTCTTCACCGCGGGTTCTCGCATCATTTTCTTGAAAAGATATTATATCACCGTGGGATACTTTAAAATGAGTAATGCTCACTATTCCATTATTCACACAAACCCTTCGATGACTTATCGGCTGCCTTGCTTGAGGAATAGTTTCACGAAAATGGAGACGAACCGGAATAACGTCCGATCTTGTTTCTGGATTGAGTGGAAAAGGGATATATGAAGTTCGTTCTGTTCCTCTGTGCATCTCTGTGATGGGTAAATCCCCATGAAAAAGGGGCAACTTTCGTGTAGTTTGTGATTGGATGTAACTGTTAAGATTTTCTCTCGGATAAATCTTTCTCTTAATAGATCTCTTCTTGTTCCTCAATCTTCGGAGAATGCGGCGTTGTATTATTGTAAGTTCTCTGTTCCAAACATTTCCTGAAAGTAGACGACAAGTTTTAAATCTTAATGCAGGCAAGGCATATCTCGTTGAATCAGTCTTTTTCGCCACATCGCGTATAACGGGAATCGAACCCCCTCTGCTGCTGGCGGGCGGATGGAGAATGTCCTACTTCGATCCAGCAACTTGTTAGGAGTAGGTTTTAGCTTGCCCCTTTCTTATTATTAGTAAGATAGGTTTGGAACCCTTTCCCCTTTTAATAATAATAAGGTAAGCTTCCAAAGCTCCTTTCTTCAGCTGGTGCGCAGGAGCGCACTTTCGCTTTCCCCTTACTATACAAGGGGGTGTAATGAATAGAGATCTCCCGCCAGCAGTCTTCTCTTCCTATCACTTCACTTCGTTCGAGAAATCTTATCTCATCGGACCTCACCGGGCCGGGCGAAGGGGAAAGAAGGGATGGGTGGTCCGGGAACAACAACGGGAGAGGGCTCGTAGCCCCCCCTCTCCCTCTTCCCTACGCCTATTTGTTCCCCCAGCCCCGGAGAGATGCAGAACTCTTTTTTTTGAAGAAAAAGATGAATAGATAGAGCCATGATACATTCCGGAATATTGTAAAGGTAAATAGACTCTTTTCGTCCCCTTTTCGATGTCTGCCTGAGGACCTATGTGAATGTTTTGGAATGGAAATGTTCGCCTTTTGTAACAAGTAGACCCACGATACGGACTAATAGATGTTCCTACTCTTACCCGTAAGTAAGATCTATTCATAGTTGGTCAGTCCCCCACGGCACGGCTTCTCGCTTTTCATGAATGTGTCTCCCCCTCTGCTTATGTGAGTTTGACCCGCCTTTGACTCTGCTTGCTTTTGACTCCCTATGAGCCGTTTTACGACCTGACTTTTTCGGAGGGTCGGCGGGGGAGCCTCAGCTCATGCATCGGTTTACCGAACTCCGCTATCCCACTTCCTTCTATTCAAAAGGCGAGCAGCCCTTAAACAAAAAGGCCCTAAGAGGGCTCTTCTTTATATATTACATAAGCCCTAAAGTAGGTAGCCCCGAAAGCCGAACTCAGCAACTTGTTAGGAGTAGGTTTTGGCTTGCCCCTTTCTATGTTATTAGTAAAGCGCTAACGCGCCCCTGCAATCAAACTAAAGCGCTAACGCCCTATCTATAGTAAGGGGCCTTTTCAATAAGGCTCGCGTAGGGGCGCTCACCTTTTTTGGCTCCCTTCGCTCCCCTAGCCTTGATTGGCGGATGGAAGTACCAAGGTGCGTCTGCTGGTATCGTATATAAGATCACGGCTGCATTTAGGAGTGATCTTTCCCTCTTCGCCGGTGGTGATCTCACTTTCGAAAGAGAGTCTCGCAATAAACTGTTAAGGGCGGTATACACGTAGCCCCATAGCGGAGCTAGTCACTGGCTACAGGGCGACCGACCTACCGGACCGGAGGCGGCCGAGAATGTTATGTCAAAAGGACCAACGACGATGAAAGAGGAGTAGGAGTAGGACGGAATCGAATGATTACGAGATAGACAATGAGACAAAGCCAAGAGGGGAGATCCAAAGAACCCATCCATTTCAAAAGCAGAGAAAATCAAAGAAACGGAACCCAGAGAGAGAAGAAAAGCTTACCGAGGAGATCAGGAATGAGGCTCCGATCGACGGCATTCCAGAAGTAAGACGACGCGATTCCTCTGAGAATCGGATACAAGAACGTCGCCGCAGTTAACGGAAGAGTCCCCGAGGACGAAGAGAGCAGAGATTCTAAAGAGCGCGAAGAGAGAGCGGTTAGCGAAGAAGCTAATTTCCTCCCATCTTGCTCTAGAAGAGAGATGAAAGGGAAAAGATAGTGAGACTAATGGTGCTCGGGATGCACCGTGGACTGAGATTTTAACTAAACCGACTTAAAGAACGAAGACCTATGACTGAACTGGTCACTTGACTGCTAAACCGAAGATGTTGACTGTGTTGAAAGACTAGGTCATCGCCCATACTTATTGGGTTTAACACTACTCTGTTATCAGAATAGGGAGATTGGTATTAAACCGAAACCCTAACCTGGACTGCTAACGGCTTCTTATCTTGTTAGAGGAAGCCCTGGTTCAAAGTCTTCTTTATGATGTTACACGTAGCAACTCTTCTTGTTCAATCCCGACATCAGCTCTCAGGAACGACGAGAGAGTGACTAAGCCGAAAAGGCGGAGCGAGAACTGGTAACCCGGCTCGGTTCATCGATTACCTCAAAACCAGTAGCAACCCGCTTAGCCTCTTTCTGAGCGCTGTGCTCTATCTCCTTCCTTCCCAAACCTGTCCTTAGGTAAGTAAGCTGCTTGCTCTTTGCTCATGCAAGGTGGGAAAGCTTTGTTGACGAAATGAAAAGGTATAGGTGAAATGCAAGCAGCATTAGAGAGAAGGTACTGCGGCGTCTGCGGCTATTGCGGCTACTTCGGATCTGATGCGCCCGCTGTCACTAAAAAAGGAGCTAACTCATCAAATGCAATGAAAGAAGGAAGTCACCAGCTTGGGGTGGGGCTAGGACTTGAAATCCTGATTCTGATTTGATTAGGCAGAAAGCCGCTCAATCTGAGCCTTCTGTACGGGGGGACTTTTCTCCTTCTAAGAAGCAAACTCTGTTAGCAGTTAGCGCTTCTATGAAAGAAGATTTGAAAAAGGCTGCCTCAGCAAACGCAGCTGAACAAGATCTAGACGCATTCAAAACTCGTGTTTTTGGCATAAAGACAGCTTCTGACCGTTGAATGAGATCAAAAGTGGAAGCATTTAGAAAAGAAGGTCTAGGGCTATTGACCCATTGACTCACTTATGGCGCTTTAAATGGCAAATGGAAAAGTCGAACTTTCTTTCAGACTTGGGGAGCAGACCCCAGTCTATTTAGAAAGAGACCGGTCTCTTTGAATGCAGCATTGAGTGGTCCTGACGGAAAAGGCAAGTTTTCGAGTTACAGTGTGTTCTGTACCTCTTTCCTTTGAAGGCTGGCTGACTCACAAGTATCAACAGCAGTTACGGGATCAAGATTATGGCAGTTCATGTTCTGGGACAGGGGGTCATGTTACATAAATGATCGAGTCCCTCCGCCCTTTACAGACCTATTGAAGAAAGAGATTTATGGCTTGCGATGAGGAGTGGTGATGACAGGAATCCTTCTATATACAATACAAGTTTTCGAACGATCAGACTTCTCATCTGAAGTGGTGGAAGACCGTCCACCAGTGACATTTGGTCGCCGGCGAAGACTACTTGTGTCACTAGATACGGACAATGCGCAAAGGATTTATCCAGGTATAGTACCAAGCCCACTAGTGAACAACCTTACTCTAAGGGCATAAGTGTATCGGCTTTCACTCCATTTGAACGCAGAAGATCGTTTTTCTGCCAATTCTTACGCTGCGTTCATTCAGTATCAATTTTATTAGGAATGGGGGCGTCGGTGTGCCCACACAAGATGAGATTTTGATAGACGAAACCTGTGACTGAGAAGTTGTTTTCTAAGATCTGGACAGGAGAACGGTTGAAAATAGCCTTTTATTTGTTCGCTAAGGGACTGGTTTTTATAGTTGAACAGCTACACCCCGGTGAATGGTTGAACACGTGGTTTTTTGGCCTCACACTGGCGATTTTGATACTTTGAAGTGCCTTCTCGATTAATAGGGCAAGTCATTCCTTTTGCAGCTTACCTAATTGGATCCCTCTGCTCTTCTTTCTTCTATTCTAGCGCTCTTCTGAGGGTTGAATGAGAAGCTTATCAGAAGCAGAGCATTTTCCCGTTGCCGTTGAAGACTCTTTCTTCCTAAACTTCCTAAAGAGAATCGCCCATAAGGAGCAGGGCGAGTGCAGTCGCTACACCGATCTTTAAATTGCTCTTGAGTTGGGACCCGAGATAAAAAGATAGATAAAGAAGGCAACCCGCCACCCGGTGCAACAAAGAAGTTTAGATCCGCTTAGGCAGTTCCTTCGATAAGCACAAAATCCCTTTGCTTTACTTTCTTTGAGGAAGTCATTCTTTGATCTACTGGGAATAGGAAGAGCGACTCTCCTACTAGGTGAACCCTGCTTCACTATTGGCTACTGGGTCAAGCTCCATACTGTTGTTGGAGACAGATTCGATGCTGGCAGTCCACTACCCGGCGTAATAGAATCTTATCAAATGAAAAATCTTAAGTGAAGACCCGGTCGAATTCAATATCAAACTACTTAACCGAAAGACGGAACACCCGTTTCTTTCCCACTCAAGTCCTCTTCCTCCCTGCGCGTCTATCTGATTCTAAGGCTTTAATCAAGAGTGATGTAATGCGCCGAAAGCAAGAGTTCATTGCTCGTCATCGCAAGGAAGAAGGAATTCCTTCGCCTAGCTCTTTGTTTAATCGTGATCTAAAGTTCTTGCTGTAATGGGAATCCTGCCATAGTTCCTTAGTTATCATGTATCCGAGTCGAAGTAAGCTTGAGATAAGGAATATTCATATGTTGAAAGCGAGTGCTTATTTCCGTCTTCTTATTGCTTTCATGAGGAATGAAGTAATCATACTAGAAGTTGATTTCTGTCCTTCGACTCAAGTTCCAATCCCCAGCACGAGATTCAGAAGCTATAATGCATTGATGTTCATTGGAATCCCTTCGCCGGTGTAAAGCCTACGCTTATCTTCCCCTATCGCTAATTCCTTTTAAGTCAGCTTGATATAGTTACTAGGAATCAACAAAAGAGGGCATCGACGTAGTCTTTTCGTATGTGTCTCCTCTCTGAGGTAGGCGCCTTCCTTGTTGACTCTTGGCAAGTGAGTTCTTTTCTTGCGAGTGGGTTTAAAAGCAGCATGCTCTGATGTTGTGGTCTTCCTCTTCTTTCCTTTCTATTACGAGCAGTAAATTCAATCATCTCCATTAATCCCAATAAAGTAAATCATTGCATCTTGTTTGTAAATCCCACTTCTCGGAATTCTGTTCAAGTAATCGTTTGTCTCTCTGCTTTCGCAAGTCTACCTGGCTTGAGGCCCCTTTGGTTAAGAGCTCCCGCTGTCTGCGCTTCTTGCCTGAGCCTCTCTAGTTTCCTCGCTTGGCTCACTAGTCTCGTCACCTCTACTATGTAAGACCTTCATTCATGGGCATCCCATTATTTCCTGGCTTCGCTCGCTCTGCTCGTGCAGTTTTTATTTTGTCTGTATCTTACTGATCAATTGAGTGCGAGTTATTTTCTTAGTAATCCTGGTAAAGGTCTCGGCAATTTGTTTAAGAGAATCTTCCATTTTAGCGGTTTTCCTTACCTAAAATGGGTCCCTTGGGTTAGTGTTTAATTTCGGGCTAATTGTTAGATTTGGTGTTATTATTCGCATATTTATTCGATTGGTGTCTATTACAGGATTAAGGTAATTTGTGAGACATGAACTAGTGTTAACAGAAAACCCTGCCAATCAAATACCTGAAAGTGCTTCCTTGACCCATCAGAAAGCTGTCTCACGTAAGAGAGCAAAGACTCCACCGGCAAGCCAAAAGCCCTTTTTTTTTATAGGATCCACAGACCAAAGGGGGAGTGCCTAAACATGAGTTAGGTTGAGTTAGGTGACCAGTATGAAAGCATAACGGCTTTGGGCAAGCAACTACTCTAAAGGCTACCATGACAACAGGGGCTTAGGAAGAAGTTTCATTGCTTTCCTTTGGGCTGATAGTCCTGTATACCATTCAACTCCTACGTTCCAAAGAATTCACTCCTGGCCGAGTGAGTGGTAGCGTATCGAAGGTGGGGTAACTTCTTCTTTACTTATTGAATCAAGTAACTCCTTGAGAGTCATTAACCCCATCAATCCAGTTCTCTCCCCATGGTAATACCACCCTGTACAAGCACGAAGAGTGAAATAGTCCCACAGTGTAGGAGAATCACATAGTAAGAAAGCCTCATACCTGGCATCAGAACCAACCATAAAGTAAGGATTAGCAAGACAAAGCCTGGACATAGAAGCGAGGTATACATATGGCACGAGACACGGGTTACGAAACCATAGTAAGAATTTACTCAACTTCGACACCAGCCGGAGAGAAGGTACACATGCAGCAGTTGGCAACCCAGCATGGATGAGGTGGCACGACAGAAGAGACCAAGAAGCCACAAGGACTGAATCAACGTCTCTCCCATCGGGGATAAGTATACTACCTCCGCCTGGGTCAAGAGAATCGGTAAGGTTATAAGTTCCCGTAGTGACGAGTGTAGCTTTGGTCTACCCTGTGTCTTTAACGAATGCGGGGAATTCTGCCAGTTAATGCGTGAGACCGGTTAATGCGTTTAATGATGCCAGTAATTGCTTGTAAATAGTGTATGAACTGCAAATTCCCTCTTTGTGGTAAATCAAGAAAAACTGACATATTACCTATATGCGGAGAATTAAGTTTTGAAAAAACTAATAAATTAGGGGATTGGTCATGCCATTTTTCTTTTTTTATGGTTTCTCTTCCTGGATGGGATTGATGAGTTGCTTGAAAGACCATCCGATCTAGCGAAGCTAAAACCTAGTCTTTGTTCGCCCTTCAGCTGTATTTACAACCTGCCTTCAGGGGACAGTCAACGAATTAGAACCTTAGATCGATACGGCGTCAACCCTTAAACCATTGCATTAGCTCTCAGCATCGGATTCTGACTGTCCTCTAAGCTAGCTTTTTTAATCATCATAGTAGGAATCGGAATTCACTCTTCTCTCTCTCACATGGGCTGGCCCCTTTCTTACATTAGGGTCAGTCCTATGCACACCTTCACTCGCGGTGAGGTCAGTCCCGGCCTCGGATTTCATAATCTCAAGACTCGGTTAACTTTGACTTGCGACTGAGAATGAGTTGAAGGAGAAGTCCGTAGACCTAGCCCAGACCTTAGGCTATTTCCTCTTTTCAAAATGCCCGGATGACACTCCTTATGCAGGAAAGGGCATCCTACTGATTGAGATGGGGTCCCCGCTCTATATATATTGGTGCTAAACCAGAGATTATCATGGGCTATCCCGGCATGAGAAGAAATTTCATGGTTGCCGAAGAGGAGCCTGATCAAGAAGTATAGGATAGCGCCTGTAACTAGCGCTACCAGCAGCTATGGCGACTGCACCTCCTCGTATTGGTTCGCTGCAGAAGAAGAAACAGATGGGCTTTCGACTTGTCTGGATCCAGAGGTGGAAGAAGGACCTCCATCATCTTTGTACCCGGATCCTATTCCTATCCACAGCTAGTAACTGAGGGTTGCCCTCACCTGCCAAATACCTGCTTCGGGGGATACCAACTAATAACTAATAGCGGGATTTCAACTAATGGTAAGAGTAAACACCTCTATAATCTACGGATCTGAGGACCTAGCCCTTAAAATAGGAGTGAAACGTTGCGCTCACTAACGCTTATTAATAGGGCTACGCTCGCTACAATCCTCTTATCTTAACAGGGGCTGAAAGAACTGGGCTGTAGCGCCTTTCCCTCGCTCTGATCAGGAAGCCATGTTAGAAAAGGGAACCTTTGCCTCTCCTTTCCCTCTCTACCCGACTTGTAAAAAGTCATGATAAGGCTTAGGAGGTGTCGAATACTGCCACTCTAAGCCTCGACCAGTTAGACAACTCCCTATTTATAGCATATATCGCAAAAGATGAGCTGGGTCAGTAATCGGCGAGACGTGGCATGTGAGTAGCCCTTCGCCCAGAGGATTGTTCTTTCCGAGGGTGCTGTGTGCCCAGAGCTAGCGAAATGCCCTATGTTACGTCCTAACTGGATGTCTCATAGCGAGATATGATCTAACTCCCCCGGTTAGAAGAAACCTCTCGATTGGCTGATCCGGAACTATTATCATGTGCTTCTTTTAATTGTCTCTCCGCCGCTAGCTTGAAAACAGAATATTAAGTCCAATAGGGCTGCAATTGAACCACATCACTGATTTCTGGACGTAGCCCACCAATGTAACGAGCAAAAATCTGTTCTTCTGGCTCCATGATATCACAACGTATCATAAATAAGATGATAAAATTCAGCCGTGTACTCCTCCACTGACAACTCCCTCTGCTGCGTCGTTCTACAACAGGATACTAAATGGGACCAGGAAGACACCACTGGAACTTGCTTTGCTGGCGCTCCGCTCGCTCCCACCTGTCTTCTTCCCACTATAGTGAAAGATCTTTCACTTCACCATAGCAGGAACCTCACTAACCTTATAGGCCAGTTACTCTAACCACTGGGATCCCCTCCAGCTTTCCCACCCACCGTAAACGATTACTAACTGAAACCTTCCCCTATTTGGGTAAGGGCGGAATACGAATGAGATTCTCAAAAAAGCACTAGGTTACCCTAAACCGCGCTAACGGATTAGCCCCCACCCCCCATTATTGCAAGCACAGCCTGAACAAATTGGTCGAAAACCGGGCTTTGGATGTTGTTTTCAACCAAGCTTTTGTACATATCTGCCAAGTAAGCTAGGCGATCAGGCGCCTCCGCCTCGTTAAGCAAGTTCCGTTCAAGAGAGAGTCGATCCTCTATACACGGAACACAGACTGACCTACGAGGACTGCCAGTGATAGGGGAACATCCCTATGGCTGGATTTAATCCTTCGCGAAGGACTTCCAGTGATATACTGGAGGAAGGTGGGGAACCTTACCAGCCCTTGACATATGACGGATGCTCCTATTATACTCGATGCTTTTGTACGGACTTTATCCTCCAACCTTGGACTTTTACACGAATTTTCAAGTGGATTACCTCATGCTCATTTCTATATATGGAATTCCCTCTCCTCTCTCTTTCGTAGCTCAGAGAAAAGCGATTCCCCCTAATAGTAAAGGGGACCTTGATCTACTTGTGATATTTCGGCTTGGGAGTGTTCACTTCTTTTTCGCCAGTTGGTTCCCCTTCTTTCCAGTCACTAACTAATTCGCTGGGCCAACAACTATGTGTGGAAAAACTAAGCCCTCTCGGGGACTTGCTTAAGAAAAGAATAAGAAAGATTTATTTATTATTGCGAAATGGGACAGAGATAATATTTAACATTTTCGAATTATCTTTTCCTTTCTAATCCCAAAGCTCAAGTCTGATGGATCAGAACCAGCAACAGATCCTACTATTAGTTTAGTTTACGGTCTCTGCCTTTCTTTACTATGTGCCTATCTATCTATGGATCTCGTGTAAAAAAAGAATCAAAAATTTGACTGGTTTAAGGACGGAAGCTCCCGGTCTGAACCCCGTCGTTCGTCTTATGTAGGCGTGTGTGTGCCAGGGGAATGGAGGGAAGTGGGGAGATAAGCTCTTTTGAGCTACAGTTTATGCATATTCCTATATTGCAGATCCACTGTTGGAAGCTCCTGTTTTCGCTGTCGACTCTCTATCTATATGGCCCCCCTATACCCGTTTTCAGGGATGACACCTAAGGCTGAGTCAGTTTGCAAAGGGGCTCCTAGTTTAAGGAGAGGAAGCAGTTTGCTACCATTCCCTTCCACAACCGGACTCGTTTATTTACCCTTGTTATCAGCCAGTGGCTCATAATCTTCCACTTAGAATCTTGTATACGGTGGCGAATAATCTCGGCTTAAGCGCTCATAGGGCATTTGCCTTTGATCCTAGCCGACGTTGGAACAGATCCTTAATGACTGGCGTAAAGGGCAACCTTCCCACGGTATCTCTTGATACCCTTACCCGACTCTTTTCATGTTATTGCTCTTGCCGCGCTTATTCTTCTGGTTAACGCGCCCCACTAATAACAGATTCGAGTCCCAGCACATATCCGGGCTGAGGGTCTCGATTAGTCTTATTTAGTTCCATGAGCGGTGTACGATAGGCTCCCGGATGTTGTTGCGCATGCAAGTGAAGGTCAGGGACCACCTTATAAATGCCGTGGAGCGGGGTGCAATTGATGTTCCTTGAACGCGTGAACTTTACCTTGATGGGTATGGTTATTGACTGGGTGATCCTGATGATTCTTCTTGACCAAGGTGGTAGTTAAAGGAAGATCGCTTCTGAACAGGTGGTCTCTGATAATAAGGGAATTGCTCCTGCGCCTGCCGTGGCTACTAAATCTGCAGCTGTGTCCGCTACTAATACTAAGGGCTCTGGGTTTCCAACTGAAATGGGATCTGTATATGGAACGTCTACAGAGACTGGAAAGGATGCCGTGTGCTATGGAACAGGATCCGCGCCTGTCCAGGTCGAGATCCAAAATCACCTATAGGGGGTCCATTCCTTTTCCATATCCCGTTGGAGTTCATGCCTGATTGGAGCTCATTGGCTCAGCAGGAGGAGGAGGATCGAGAAGCTTGACTTACACAGAATTGTTGAAGAGCGAGGGGAGGGTTTTCTCTATCTCTCTGCATTTAGTCGTGATCCTTAGGCTTATACTTTACTCATTAAGGGGGAAGGATAGCAGGCAGAAAGACTTAGCTTAGGTGCGTCAAGCTCGTTGTATCTGAGAATAGTTCTTACTCTCCTGAAAGCTTAGTAAGGAGATTCACCCTTTGCCATGTATTGCAGTTGATTTCTCTTTTGATCTTAGTTACCGCCCCATGGGTCCTTCAAAGCAGGCTATCCCCGACAAATCCGATCCGATGATCCCAGATCACACAAGGTGCGAAGCCTTGACTAATTCTGTAACATTGGGGCGTAGCGGATTGACTATTGGGATAACTTTCAGGGCTAAGACGATTACAAAGGGTTACTACAAGTGCTGTGATGAGATCTGTATTTCGGCTTGGTCGATCAAAGAGTTAGCTCTCCCAGTTACTCGATCTAGGGCTTAACAAAGAAAGATTTTCCAAATCTGAGACCATCCCCGGAAACAGAACTATACCACCGATTGCCCTAGGTCTCTTTCTGAAAAGAGTAAGGCTGGGCTTTAATCAAAGCGCAATGTGGTAATAAAGAAAAGTCTGGCTTCAGTCTAGGGTGGACGGCATCGATCGTAAGGTGGATCTACAGTCTTGAAGCTCCTTCTCCTGAGTCGACCTTTGCTTTTGGGCAAAAGTGTGCTTCCTATGGCTTGTTGCTTGAGCTCAGCTCGAAGGAAGGATTGCCCCTCTCCCGCCGATTCGATCGAGATCATAACTAGCTCCCTATCACAATTCCTAAAAGTCTCTAATATTGTCAACTGGCATTGGATCAACTGATGGCGGTGCAACTAGCGCTTTGCTACTCATGCTACTACATACAATGGGTTCAGCAATCAGTAGTGCTGCTAGCTTTCGGAAAGGGAGGTAGTTGTGTCACCACCTGCTTTTTGTTACTACTGCCTATTATGCATCGTTGAGCCCGTGGCATACTGATAGATCTCCTATTCGTTCTGAGCCAAGAGAAAACTCGTGGCTGTCAGCATCACGAACATAAGGAACTAGGTCTCGCTATGGATACGAATCTCCATCCGGTGACTCTGGATCCTGACCTGCTGTATCTGGTGCTCGTACTGGTTCAGAACTGGGCGAAGGGATGCTGGGCGAGCCCAAACAACCTAATGGGTAAGCTCTAAAAAGAGCGGATGTCCGAGATCTGACCGGTGACTGACAACGCCATCCGTTGTCTAGTAATCAAGCCGGACTGCTTATCTCCAACCGTCGACCGACCGAAAACGGAAATCGATAGACCCCTCCATCATTTCCTCCCCTCCTTTCCCGATAGGATGTTCATGGGTCGGTAATTAAGTCAACACGTCGAAATCTAATTCTTTACACGAAGTCTTCTTTCTATAGACGGAGTGCGAGCAAGTCTAGTGAAAGAGCATAAAGAAGGTGTTCCAATCCTACCTACATGAGGTTTTTCACCAGGAAGGTTGGGAGTTAGGTAGGTGTTTATAGTGCGATTTGCAAGCTAAGGAAAAGGAGTAAGCCCTATTCACAGCGTCTGCTCTGCCTCTATCATCTACGTCAATTTGTGATTCCCAGCCAAGGAGGCGCGAAGGTTTCTTTTATCGGCCGATTCCCCTTTCGTCATAAGGCGTAGGGCTCTCTTGGAAAGTCATCCGATCCTGCACTACCTTTCCTCTATGGCGAGATTGATCCTTTCTGCTGGAGCTCGTTTAAAGGCGTGTTCGGGTTTTTTGGATATAAATCGATCACCCTTGCCCGACTTCAAGAAATGGGGTCTCCAACCCACGGGTTCTAGGAGTCTCAAGTGTCTGCGAGGTCCTCCCTCCGGGTATCTCCCTAAACTCGAAGTCAAGACTGTGGTTTAAATATCCTAGGGCTAAGCTCTGGCTTGCTGCTCTTGTTAGGGCCGTAGTAGGAGATTAACCTAGCTCTGTTTCCAAGCATTGGCTAAGCCGGTACAACACTAGGCGTGTTCGTGCTTAAAGGCTCTAACTGGATCAGCCTTCCCCGACTTCAATCGACGTTGAGCAAAGGCTGGGGTTGTACCAGGTTTCTCGAGATAAAGTATTTGGAACAATCAAAATCACGGCCTCTAAAAGGCGAATTTCTCGAGTAAGGTGTTCTGTTCTCTTAGAGACCTACCCAACCTAATGGTGATCGGTATCGATCCCATCCTTCCCTTGTGTGAAGG
This sequence comes from Camellia granthamiana, assembly GCA_036172215.1. Taxonomy (NCBI): domain Eukaryota; kingdom Viridiplantae; phylum Streptophyta; class Magnoliopsida; order Ericales; family Theaceae; genus Camellia; species Camellia granthamiana. The sequence continues at coordinate 6,026,955 of CM069906.1, forward strand.
AGGTCGTCCTACTCGCGAAAAGGTTACTACGGTCTGGCAGCACCACAAATTGTCCCACGCGCCAAATCAAAAGAGGTCTCTCGAGCCTTCATGCCGCATTTCCTAGATGGGTCTCTTTCCCGAAGGTGGGGTTCGGTTTTTCCCTTTGGTGACGGAGGAATCAAATCAAAGGTCCCGCCAGGTGTATAATAAGGGCAGCAAGCCCCTTGTCCTCAGTCTCCATTTGTGTATTGCTTAAAGAGCTCTTTTGAAGCCGGTATTTTCGAAAGGAGCGTAGCCTTTTGATCCCACTCCGCGGAGGGCGTTTAGGTCAATTTCAGCGAAAAAGAAGGTCTTTCATAGCTCGATGTGGCAACGGGACTTTCGTGCCTATCCATTAGTAAGCGGGTTCCCTCGAAGCCCGGTAACTCAGCCATTCATAGTTAGCCCGGTCGGTAAGCCCGACAGCTTCCTTTCCAACTCAATGATCTGCTCCTGCAAAGATGAGTGGGCGGTCTTCAGATCCTTGCGTACAGCGTGGCATGCATCAAGCAAGTTACTCTTTTCCTCCAAGGTCTTCTCAAGTTCTTTAGCTTGAGCTACTACCTCTGCCACGATGACGTTCTTCTTCTCCAAGATCACATCCGGATCGAACTTCTTCCGTTTGCCTCAAACTCAACACTTGCAATGAACAAAGGAACGACTCTGCTTAGAGAATGGCGACGGATCAAAGCCCAGTGACTCAAAAAAGATCTCATCGGCAACTGTAGACATATCCGAAAGTTCTACTAGAGCACACTCTCGGAGGCTGCTAATCAAAGAATTACCCATCTTATTCAAAAATATCTAAAGACAAAGACTGGAGCCAAGCATCTAACCCAGCACTATAGATTTGCTAGCCACGGCATCACCAGTCAAAGAACCCTGATTGCCTTATTCAAGTATTAGGGGAAAATCAGACCAAGTAGACAAGTCTTGTCTTGACCTGATAAGGACAAGACTTCTAATCTGCTGAAGTGGGACTTGGAGGTTCTTGGATACAGACATCTCTACGTCGTTCTTGGAAGTATCAAGAAGAACTACGTCTGAAGAAGTGGTCGGTGATACTGGATCTAATCTGGTCACTGGAAGAGAACCATTCTGCTTTCCGGAAGCGTCAGGAAGTGACTTTCTCGCAGATGGTCTCAGTGCTAAGATAAAAGGAGCCAACCGGCACTTTGTCATCTAAATCTGGATCTCCTACCTGTTCCGAGACAAAAAGGGGAATTCAGTAATCCTAAACGAGGAGGAAAAATCATCACTACCAGCTAAGATGTAACTAAATTCCTACCTCGCCTGAGTCTGGAACCTCGGCAAGTTTTTTTAACTAGGTTCACAAGGATTGAAGTCTGCGGACTATCAAGGGAAAGACCAAACAAATCACTGCCGTCTAAAAAGGCGTCGTCCTGAACGATATCTTCACTTAGATTCCCCAACATATTGGCAATCCTGTCATAACCTGAAAGAAGCGTGGGAGATAATTAAAAGCAGCCCAGGATAGAGACAAAGGAAAAGGAAAGAAGATCTTCTCTAAACTTTAGCCTTACAACAAGCTAACACAACTGAACTACCGAAAACAGCTTGATTTATATGAGCCGACTACCGAAACAGAAGGAGGTTACTGCGGTGACCAAGCCATGACTGCTACACGTGCACGCAACAAGAAAAGATTAACCACAACTGTAAAAGAGAGGTGATAGACAATCAAATATAAAACGAGAATAAAGTGAAAAGGATGACAAAAGTTCAAGCAGGATGAGGACTCCATAGCATAGAAAGGAGACAGCGAAATGCCTGACTGAAACAATTGCAGTAGGATAGAAGGGTATACCTCCGCAGACAGTTGCCATTGATGTTGAACCATCAGAGGCCATGACTTCTGAATTAACACGGATTGTATATCTTAAATCATTTTCAGGAGGTAACACAGCAAGCAGAGCTTTCTCAGCAAGAGTGCCTACATTTTTTTTTAACCCAAGCAAAGGCAACAATTTTAGATATTCTTAGCTCATTGAATAAATTATGTAGCCATTTAGATTAAACAGTACAGATACTTGTACAGAAAAATCATCATCTCTTGAGAAACATAATAATAAAGCATTAGCAGACTATCAGTGAACATATCACTTCTCACATAAAACTATGGCAACTTGATAATTGATAGTGCAGAGGAGCATTGAATCATGCCATTATGCAATCATATAGAAACATGCATCGTATTGTCTGTTCCACCATAGAATATTCAGTCCGTTTGCTTTCATATAACTTCACTTCTTGAAATATGGTGCCTTTCCATTCACTAACAGCCAAAGCGGTTTCAGAGGACAACAATATGAAAAGGAAGTTTGCCTTACCGCCAATAACTTTTAGCTCTTAATTTGTTTACATATATTGTATGAGAGTGCAACGTATTGTATATAGAGAAACCCTAACACCCCCAGGGAGTTGTTATACATAATCTCCCTGCTTAACAGCAACTTCGCTACACAAATCACCTCAGATTTGAACATCATCCACATGAATACATATACAGACATATGGCAGATATTTTAAGAAAACAGATATGGAAAGAGTTAAAATTGAGCAACAGAATTACTGGAGCAGTGTAAGAAGCTTGATTCAATTGGTCAAAATAAACAGACCAATCTTAATTTATTGCTGACATGACATCATGGCATGAAGAAAAATCAATTGCTTTACCATGCCCAACTTCCCGCCTATTCAGGCCAGCTCTTTTACCCACTTCATTAATACTGAATGGTGGAAAACTATAGTGAAGCATGAAACGCTTGGTTGAGGGACCGACCAGGGACTCCAAACGTTGAGCGTCTCCAGGTGCTCCAAGGGTCACAGTACAAAGAACCTGTAGATAACATCAAATATGTCTGTATAGTTGGAACTCAAACATGCAGAGATAAGGCAGATTATGTCACTACAACAAAGTAATCTAAGTAAATAAGTACTGGCCTGGGTATCTCCACGTGAAAAAAGTGATGATCCGTGCAATTGAGGTAGATAACCAGCTTCACAAAACAAAGGCCTAACTTCATCAAGACGCCTTCCATCAACTCTAAGTCCTTCAGCAATAATTCTTCTTCGAACAATCTGGTATTTTCATAAAACTTGACAAACTCACCATCATTGAGAGATGTAAAAACTAATATAAATAAATATGAATTTAGTAAGAAAAATAATATATCTAAAAGCTTAAATGGATAGTTCATAAAAGAACATCAATTTCCTTCATAAACAATTTACCAAATGCCAAATCCAAAGTTTTATGGTCCAATAATATGTCACATTACACATCTTGGTTTCGTTAGAGAAAACGAATTATGTACATATATATATATCCCCCAGCCGCAAGAACACAGAAATAGGAAGTGGTATCTTTCCTCCAAGAGGAAATGCTACGTTGCATTACCAATACCAACTTAAATAATAAGAACATAGACAATTACATAACACAATGACAAATTGTAGACAATAGGTGTTTATGCATTAAAATTTTGAGAAATAAGTTAAAATTACAGAATCCGTTCTCCAGACATAAACATAACTGAAGAACTTCACAAAATATAGCTTACTCAAAGAATTAACTCACAAATTTCTATGCATACCTGTTTCCTTACAGTGTCAACTGTCTTTGATAGAACCTTTAAGCTTTCTTCATCACACTCTTCAACCAGTACCTTTTTTACATCTTGTGTAATCTTATCTAAGGCCTCTCCACGTTCAAACTGAATGTAAATAGTAGGACAATAATAAAAAAAATACATTGGGCAGAGAGAGAATATCACAAATCTTTCTTGCTTTGACGCAAACAAGACAAGATAACCAACCACAGGTATTATATACACATAACCACATGGCAAAGTAAAATGTTACTAGAAGAATGATTCACACCTTGCCGTAGGTAGCATCTGTAAAGACAGCTTCAATAGGTGCTTCGGTCAAGTTCCTGATTTTTTCCAATGTGCCCTCTGACACCACAGACAATTTATATTCCTTCTTCTGCTTACCAGCTTTGGCTGCTAGTCTGATTTGAGGCTCAAGATATTTAACTGCCTAATTATTTGGAGTCAGACGTCTTAATATAATTCAATTACTACACTGCTGAAAGTTGTTGTGAGGCTAATGACTCACCTCAGGATGAGCCAGCCTTAAGGCAGCTTCCAGATCTCTTTCTGAAATCTCACGAGCTTGCACATCTATCATCAAAGTTTTGTCCTTTGTGCAGGCATATACCAAGTTGAGATCGCTTAAATTAAGCTGCATGACGTTCATTATGTTGCCAATGCTAATCATAATCCGAAGAGAATTAGCCATCCATATAACAAAATATGTAGCGCATCGTAAAAGCATATGTGCAACGTTTCAAGCATATGGAGAGATTTGAGAAATTTGAAGCTAATTTATACTAATTCAAGCCGATACAGCATCAAATTCAATATTTAAAAAACTCATGTGAATGTGATACTCGCAACAAATCAAAAAATTACCATTTTACAATTGATACTACATTGACAGTCATTGCAGGAACAGAACCAATGAAGCAATGCAAACATATATTATAGCTATGCCATGAACTAAATATTTTTTTCAAGAACAGGCCAAGAAAAGGTTTCTGCTCTATTTGTTTCCACATATCAACATGCAAATCAAATGCTGGTAAAATTTGAACATAAAAATAGCATGACAAGGCAGAGAAAAATGAGGAACCAAGAAGCAAAACTTCTGTGACAACTACCTTCAAGATCAGCTGAAGAACCACCATTATAGAAAAGAAAAACCCCACAATTTCAAATATCATTGAATATAGGCATATCTAGCATGCTAAAACCATACTACGAGTGTGGCAAGCACTGCGTGCAACAAGAGGACATATATGCACCACTACCAAAAAATTATTAACCGAGTATTACCTCATCCATGCTTGGATTAACAATAAATTTCCCGGAAATCCTTCCCATACGTATCATTCCAATGGGACCACCCCAAGGAATATCTGATAACAAAAGAGCAGCAGATGTTGCATTAGCTGCCATTACATCTGGATCTTGCCTCCCATCAGAAGAAAGAACACTTGCCATTACCTATGAAACAGTCCACAATGATCAACAGAGTAAGAGCAGTGAGTGAGAAAGAAAGTCAGCAGAATATGTCACAAACCAAAACAGCAATACCATACCTGGACCTCATGGTAGAATCCAGCAGGAAAAAGTGGTCGTATGGGTCTATCAATGATACGACCACATAAAAGTTCACGTTCTTTTGGAGCACCCTCCCTTCGCATGAATGTGTTGGGAATCACACCTTGTGCGAATTGTTTCTCTTGGTAATCAACCTTACAAGAATAAAGAGGCATTAAAATCTTCATAGAAGGCAAGGAATCATAAAAGAGAATAAATTTGTAATCAAATAGCACCCAAGAGAAAATAACACTAACTCCATCACGAGCTGACCATAATGACATCTTTTTTTGTGAGGAGAAAGGAACTTATAAATATGGAAAAATTATCAAATATTTGACTAATCAAACGTTTGGCTGGCCTTTCTCCTGGATCATGTGTCAATAGATACAGAGGGGCATCACTGCCAAAGACATGATTAGATGCTAAGTTTTTCACTTGAGTCTATATCCCACCTTAAGTTTGTCGTTAACTTATTATCATTTTGTCATTTTTACCTCATTCACGTTTTCATTTTATGCTTTTGTTTTATTCTTTCATCTTGAAAACATCAGCCACTGTGGCATGACATCCTCTCCCAGTCCTCGAACTTTCGCTCACTCTAATAAAATATTCTCTCATCAACATTGTAGGGTAATGAGGAACAGCCCTCGCTTTGGAATTCTTTTTTTATATATAATTACTTATGCAGAATGTACCCAGTGCCTTATTTCAGTATTCTCTTTGGCTAGTGATTTTTTGCATTGTTTACAACACACTGTTTTCAAGCAACAACATCTCTCTAAGCTTTCTCTCTCAAATAAAAATTAGGGACATTGATTTATGGTCATTTGTGCTATAAATAATGGGTTATGATTTGCTAAAATTACAAATTTACATCACTATCGCACCGAGTTACAATTTTGATTTGTCAATATTTAAGTTTTTAATCAATATAAGCTCAAAAAAATTATTATTATCTTATTGTTGCTGCTTATTAATTTCCTTTCTCCGGCACTGCCTATGTCCCTATCCCCTACAATGTGGGCTCATAACAGGATAATAAGTGCAACATATGAACATGTCGAACATACAGTGAGGGGCAAGAAGTCGCGAACAGAGTCGCCTTTAGCTGAAGAAACGGTGGAGAGAACTTTGGTATCTTCCATGGCTAAAACAACTGCTCCGTTGGCAAATCGAGCTATCTTTCCTGTCTCCAATGTAATTTTCCTCGATCCGATTTCGAATTCTTCTGTGAATTTTTCGAGAACCTTAGTTCCGGCGACAGAGGTCTCGTAATCGGACGGAGCGAAGCCAATATGACCGCTGTGAATGGTGCGGAAGCCGAATCTTCTCCATGTGAAGATGAAAGGTAAGGATGTGAGGACTGGGCTCCTCCTGCTCGCCATAGATGCCATGGTGAGGGGAGAGAGAGACAGAGAGAGAGAGAGATCAAGGGTTTAGGGTTTAACTGATATTTTAGCGCGAGAGATAGAGGGATTGAAATGTGCGAAAAGGGTAGTTTTTTAGTCCGGCCCTGCGCATGGTGTCTCTACATGTTTATCGGGTCGGATCTCCATGAACCGGGTCACGCTAGTCAATAGCTTCATTCCGACCTTTTTATGATTGGGAAATATCAAATCAATAGATTTTTGTAAAAAGTAATTACAAATAAATAATAAATTTTATAAATATTAATAATTTAAATAAGGACCCTCAGGTCAAAAATTTAAATTTGAATTTTTTTTTGTTGTCCGCAAGTTCAAGCACTAAGCTTTCATTGGCATGTCAAAATAATTTTTTGACTATTTTAGTCACAAAAAATACAAAATAAATTAAAAAGTCAATAAGACAAAATATCACATTCAAATCATAATCATTTTATTTTTTCTATCACAAAAGTCAAAAAAGTCAAAAGTCTATCCTAAACAAGGCTTTTTAGCCACAAACTAAAATAGCCAAAAATTCAAAAAGCCAACCCACATCCTAAACAAATCCTAAAATACTTTGTTCATAAGAGCAAACTAGTATAAAAATACCAAATTACCCATTGTTAATGCGACATATTTTTCAGCCCCTCTCTATATTCTCTCACTGTCACGACCCAACCCCAGAGCTTAAGGTTGGAATTGCAATTTACTAATTTATTTGTAGCAAATTAAATGGTGCAGACGAAGACAAATAAAAATAATTAAACAGAAAATTTACTTCATTTTACTATTTTAATAAGAGAAAAATACATCTATAAGGCTTTTATTTATTTATGTTTTTATTATGTAGTGACCGGCCCTCAGTAAAAAAATAAAAATAAAAGGAAGAAAAGGAAAAAACAAAAAACAAAATAATGAATCAGTATCAATTCTTGTTCAGGTTTCACTACATGAGATTACGGGTCTTCCTTACATTTCATCACCTAAAAAGGGTAACAGTTATAAGCACACAGCAGAGTGAGAAATATTATGCTAAGGGTATAGGAAACACAAAATAACCATGGATAGTTAGTTAAGTTAAAACATTTACATAACTTAATTTGAATAAACAAATTATTCAAAGTGGTAGAAACTGAAATACGAAAATTATGTAAATAAATAACCATAACCACGGTACAGAATATAACAGAACAGAGGTCACAAGAGTGACAGTCAGAACAGTGGCCAATGAATCCATGACAAACAAAGAACCACAAAGTGGCCAAACAGAGACCAATGGTTATTTAAGTCTCCCAAGGCATGGGACTCCCGTGGTGGTACTTATAGAAAATAATTGTTTACAAAATCATTGCCAAATAATTTATAAAAATTAAACAAACATATCCATGGATTTCATTTTAAACAAATGGAGTTCAACAAATAATTAACGTAATTGGCATATAAATATAAGTTATAAAACATAACTTGTATAAATAAATTATGGTAATTCAAAACATATGTAAAATATATTATAGTGACCCAAAATATAAAATAACTCACCTTAATATTAATTCCTACTATTTCCCTCCTATTTACGCTAGCTTCTCAAGACCATTTCCTTCCTCTTTTCTGTCTCTCTTTTTTTTCTTTCTTCTTTTCCCCTCATTCCTTTACTTAATTCGCAGCCCCCCACCCTCTTATATATACACCAGGACACGATGCCTAAAAATGATGACTCACTTTCCCTAAGGCCTAGATAACAGAGATGGCGCAACATCTTTCTCTTTGAAAGATTAGAAAGATTTACAAATCTTCTTAATTAATTGTTAGTTAATTAATGTTAGCCTTTTCACTTGTTGTTGGCCTTATCATATTTGGTATGCTTATTCTTAGTATTACTATTGCCTACTATTATTATCATTATCATTCTTATTCCATATATTTATTTTATTATTATTGTTATTATTATTTATTTATTGTTTTAATAATATATTATCACATACAACCACAATTATATATAGTTATAAATATTTATGTGGTATTTAATTAAATGTTCAGGGTGTCACACTCTCTCTTCTCTCTGTTCTCTCTCTACTTCACTATTGAAACGGAGTGCCACACCCGCTTGCCTCTCTTCTCTTTCTCACGGCTGCTTCACCACTACTTTTGCCGCTTGCCTTCCCTCATCCCTTTCTCATAGCCATTCGCCTCCCCTCTCTTTATCATGATCAATCCACCATCACCTCTGCCACTCACCTCACATCATCTCTCTCTCATAAATGGTTGCTAAGAAATGTTCATCGTGGCTCAAATGAGCTATTTGTCGTCGATCTCTCTCTAGACTTCACCACCACAGCCTCCACTTCGCTTCCACCTCCGCCTCTACTGCATTATCCTACTCCTCTTTTCTATCGCAATCTCATCCGCTTCTCCCATCATTGTCACCTCCTAAATTGCCACCCCTGCTGCAATGAGGATCGATCTATATGTATATTTATGAGTATTGAGTTGTATGTATGCGTATATGTTCATCTCCAAGTTGCAATCTATACGTATACGTTTGTCCCAAAGTTGGTGAGCATGAAATGAGTCCCATACACCACCGTCTCCCTCGCCACCTACATCTCCACCAAATCTGCGAAGGCACTTTTTCATTTTTCTTTTTTTTTTCCAGTGAAAAAATCAAGTTCACAAACACAGAAGCATGCATGCTTGCATGTATATGTGTGTCACGACCCAAACCCGCCCTTATGGGTTTAGCACCGTAACCGGCCAGTAATCCGTAATTACCAAATGCCTGCTTAACAGTAATGACAGTAATACAGAGTAAGAGGCTGGAAGAAGCCAAAATAATAAATAAAAGATGTCCAATGAGCTGTAACAGTCTGTATGCAAAAAGATTTTTCTGTGAGATAATCATATTCAAAACCAAAACAGTATATGCATAACAGGTGTACATAACATCTAGGTTAGGAACCAAGTCCCTTCTTCAAACTGTATAGTACAAGTCTAAAACAGTATTACAGAACAGAAGCAAAAGGGTGAACTGAGACATCCCAAAAAGCCCTAGCTTGGACTAACATGGAACCTCGAAGTGAGGCACGATGGTTGGCTTGACAAAAAGGGAGCTAACCCAACGCTCTTAGCTCCGATCCGGTGCCTATACACCTACATATAAATATAAACAGTAAGCTAAAGCCCTGTGACAACCCTCACCACTGATTAGTGCTAATCTATGATTAAGCATGTTAACTGACTGATTGACTGAAATTCTGAACTGATTGATTGAGTGTATTAGTTTAAATGCATGTCTATCTGTTTGACTGCTAAATTATCTGTTCATGTATTATGTTTAAACTGCAAATTGAAGGCCTTATCGGCGGCCGAATCCGAAATTGATTAATGTTTTATGCTAATTGGAATTTATGTGATTTTATGATAAATTTAATTGAAATTTGATTTGGAATGACTAAATTGGATTAAATAAGCTAAGTTACAATAGTTGGCCTTAATCACCATTTTGCCACTTAGTGGCCCACTTCATAAAACACATTTGAGTTTTATTTATAGCACTTTGTTCAGCCATTTCTTGAGCCTAAACCGACTAGAGAGAGAGATGGGAGGAAAGCTTTAATTCATCTTGTTTTGGCTTGGAGATTAATGCTGTGTTTGGTTGGAGGATTTGGGGAGGGATTTGGAAAGGGAAAGGGAAAAGGTGTGTGAAACTAGGTGAAATATAGGCATATTTTATTCACATTTCACCTACCTTTTTCATTTCTCTTTCCAAATCCCTCTCCAAATCCCCCAACCAAACACAGCATAAGAGAGTTGAAGGAAATTTACATAATTGAGCTTTCACATCTTGAATTCAAGGCATAAGGTAGAGCAACCATCTTCTTGAACTTGTATTTAAGTTAGTTCTTGCATGGTTCATGATATATTGAAGAGTAAAGTCAAGAATTAGCTTAATATGTTGAATTGAGTAAGAATTCATGCATGCATGTACTTGTTGTAGAGTTTTGAAGTTGTTTTCATGAAAACTCCCACATGCATGTTCATATTATGGTTCTAATTCATGAATTCCTCATGTTTTTGAAAGGATTGGCTCATTTGATCTTGTGTTTGAAGCTTTAAATTCATTTAAGTTCATGCATGTTACATTTGAGTCTTGTTCATAAAGACTCCTTGAAATTTGTGTTCAATTGAACTACCTTTGGGCTTTGGTTTCTCAAATTGATCTTTGAAACATGTCATACTATGAGTTTACAAGTATTTTCCAGAAAATCAGCCCAAAAGGGATCGAATTTGATGCATTAAGAGTTGATTTTGAGCTTGAAGGTTCAATTTGAAAATTCCAGATTTTGGACTCACGCTTGAGCGGGGAAAGTGACGCTCGAGCGTGAAATGCGTGTTTCCAGCACTTTCATATGTTTTACAATCTGCTCGAGGCGGGGAATGCACGCTCGAACGAGAACTTGTGTCTCATGCTCTAGCAGAGGTCGAGCGCCCGTCAAGCGTGATTTTCATGCATCCAGTACTTTTACAGTCCGCTCGAGCGGGGGAAGTTACGCTTGAGCGGAGATCTTTTGTTTGCATATCCGCTCGAGTGGGAAAAGCCACGCTCGAACGAGACCCTTGTTTTAGCAAAATTTTGAAAAGTGTTTTAAAGTGCATCTTTGCATCCTCATTCCATCCTAGGCATTCCTAGGCCTAGTTTAAGGCATCTTAATGAGGATAATGCTATAGAACCACACCGGGTCGAGTTAGGGACTAAGTTATTGTTTCCTAAACGTGCAACTTAGTGTGTGTTCATCCTGTAACTGTGTAGGGTTGGCATCCGAGGACGCTCACTAGCCTATCTGTAGCCCAGAACTCTGTGAGTAACAATGTTGTAAAGATATATTCAATGATGAATATTTTCTGAATGATTAACTGTATTGGTTTCTGAAATGATATTTCTTACTGAATGAATGTTTGTCCTATTTGCGAAATGTATTCGTGGCATCTATAGGATTTTACTGTTACTGTACTGTTACTGCTACTATTACAGAGATCTCTGTCGGTTCCCATGTTTGGAATCACTACTGTTTACTGATATGATGGCCATCAACTGACTGTTCGGTCTGATAAGACTTACTGTACTGTTTGCTATTGGATGTACTAGTTATGACTGCTATGATCAAATAACTGATATACTGTTCAAATGACTGTTTTAAATACTGAAAGGGCATTCATTCTTAACCTCTTTACGCATATGTTATTCACTGGGTTTTAGTTCACTGTTTATATATATATAGGTGTCCAAGCACCGAACCGAAACTAGGAGCGTTGGGTGAAACTCCCTTTTTGTCAAGCCAACCAACGTGCCTCACTGCAAGGTTCCAAGTGTGTCCAAGCTTAGGCTTTTTGGGGTGTCTCAGTTCACCCTTCTGTCTCTGTTTTGTAACACTGTATAGACTGGTACTGTACTGCTATGGTAGGGATTTGGTTCCTAACCTGAATGCCTGTGTATGATGTTTGTACATACTGTTTTTGTTCTGAATGTGAATATATATGAAAAATCTTTTTGCATACAGACTGTCACAGCTCATTGGACATCTTTTATTACTGTTTTGGCTTCCGCCAGCCCCTGTACTCTGTATTACTATTATTATTGTTAAGTAGGCCTTTGGTAATCACGGATTACTGCCGGTTACGGTGCTAAACCCATAGGGGCGGGTTTGGGTCGTGACAAACCCAGTGAATAACAGTTGTATAAAGAGGTTAAGAATGAATGTCCTTTCAGTAAATAAACAGTCATATCAGTCACTTAGAAACCATAGCAATCATATGTGTTGCATCCCATAACAAAACAGTACAGTAGATCTTAACAGACCGAACAGTCAGTTGATGTCCATCATAACAGTAAACAGTAGTGGTTCCAAACATGGGAACCGACAGAGATCTCTGTGACAGTAGCAGTAACGGTACAGTAACAGTAAATTGCTATGGATACCATGGTTACAGTTTACAAATAGGACAAACATTCATTCATTAAACAATAACGTTTCAATAAGCAGAACAGTTGATCATTCAGAAAAATAATCATAATTGAGCATATCTTTACAACATTGTTACTTACAGAGCACTGGGCTATAAGCAGCTAATGAGCGTCCTCGGATGCCAACCCTACACAGTTACAGAACGAGCACACACTAAGTTACATACTTGGAAATCAACAACTTAGTCCCTATCTTGACTCGGTGTGGTTCTACATTAATATCCTCATTAAGATGCCTTAAACATGGCCTAGGAATGCCTAGGATGGAAAGAGGATGCAAAGATGCACTTTAAAACACTTTTCAAAATTTTCAGAAAACAGGGGTCTCGCTCGAGCGTGGATTTCTACGCTCGAGCGGACATGTAGACAAAGGATCTCAGCTCGAGCGTAACTTACTTCGCTTAAGCGGACTACAAACTACATGAAAAGTACTGGATGCATGCAATTCACGTCCGACGGACACTCGACCTCCGCTCGAGCGTGAGACTCAGGTCCTCGCTCGAGCGGACTGTAAAACACAAGAACTTCTAGGCGTATGCATTTCACGCTCGAGCGCAACTTTACACGCTCGAGCGGAAGTATACGACTCAGAGGGTATGCTCGAGCGTAAAGTCCTACGCTCAAGCGTGGGTCCAAAATCTGGAATTTCCAGATTCATCCCCAAGCACAAAACTCAACTTTAAAAGCCTCAACTTCGGTCCTTTTGGGTCAATTTTATGGAAAACACTTAAAAACCCATAATACAACATGTTTCAAAAGATCAATTTTGTAAAATCAAGCCCAAAGGTAAATCAATTGAACACCAATTTCAAATAACTTCAAGAACAAGATATACATTTAACATGCATGTGTTCAATTGAATTCAAAGCTTCAAACACATGATCAAATGAGTCAATCCTTCAAAAAACATGATGAATTCATGAACCACAACTAGAAAATGGACATGCATGTGAGGATTTTCTAAAAATAACCTCAAATTCCAAGAATATGTACATGCATGCATGAATCAGCTACTTGAATCAACTCTTTAAGCCAATTCCTGACTTTAAACTCTAAATTACCATGAACCATGCAAGATACAACTCAAATTCACAAATGAGAGGATGAAATCTCTACCTTATGTCTTGAATTCTAGATGTGCCAATTCTTGACTTTAAACTCTAAATTACCATGAACTATGCAAGATACAACTCAAATTCACAAATGAGAGGATGAAATCTCTACCTTATGTCTTGAATTCTAGATGTGGAAGCTCAAATATGTAAAAATCCCTTCAATTCTTCTAAGTCTCTGTCACGACCCAAACCCGCCCCTATGGGTTTAGCACCGTAACCGGCCAGTAATCCGAGATTACCGAAGGCCTACTGAACAGTAATACAGTAAAACAGAGTACAGCGGCATGGCGGAAGCCAATACAGTAAATAAGCTATATCCAATGAGCTGTGACAGTCTGTATGCCAAAAAGATTTTCCATACATTATGCAGATCAGTATACAAAACATTTACAACCATTCAGGACATGGATCAAATCCCTATTAAACAGTACAGTAACCGACTATACAATATTACAAAAACAGTCCAAGACTGACGGGGAAATAAGAACACCCCTAAGCCGTAGCTTGACAGGCTCGAAACCTCGCAGTGAGGCACAGTGGTTGGCTTGACAAAACTGGAGTTTACCCCGACGCTCCTAGCTGCGGTCTGGTGCCTGAACACCTACATATGTATATAAGCAGTGAGCTAAAGCCCAGTGAATAACATAATGCGTAAAGAGGTTTAGAATGAATGTCCTTACAGTATGAAACAGTTCATTTCCATCAGTATATTAGCTGCTCAGTACAATAAACGGTCGTATGTAGTACATCCATTAGCATGACAGTACAGTAAACAATAGGTCTTAAAGACCGAACAGTAATGATGGCCATCAATCAGTAAACAGTAGTGGTTCCGACATGGGAACCGAATCGATTAGACCAATCCACCCGTTCATAGATCGTCGGTGGGGCCATCCGTTCACAGACCGTCGATGGCAGAGGTTTCTCAAACGGTAACAGTAACAGTAAACAGTAGTTGCTAAGGATGCCACAATACAGTTCAGAATATAGGACATGCATTCATTCAATAAATAATATCAGTTCAGTCAACAGTTCAGAAGATAATCATTTGAACATATCTTTACACAATTGTTACTCACAGTGTTCTGGGCTACTGTAGGCTAGAGCGTCCTCTTGGAATGCCAACCTTATACAGTTAACAGATTGAACACACACTAAGTTTCATAGTTGGGAAAGATAATACTTAATCCCTAAATTTGTCTCGGTGTGTTCTACATCCATATCCTCGATAAGATGCCTTAAATGTGCCCTAGGAATGCCTAGGATGGAAAGAGGATGTAAAGATGCACTTAGAAAACATTTTCAGAATTTCAGTGAAACAGGGTTCCGCTCGAGCGTAGGTTTCCTCGCTCGAGCGTACATGCAAACAAAGGGACCCGCTCGAGCGTCAACTTCCCCGCTCGAGCGTGTCACACAATACTCCGCTCGAGCGTACATTTCTCCGCTCGGGCGGACTGATGAACAGTGCAAAGTACTAGATGCTCGATTTTTCCGCTCGAGCGGATTGTAAAACAGGTCAAAGTACTGGGAGCTTGATTTTCCCGCTCGAGCGGCACTATCCCCACTCGAGCGGACGACTAAAATCTGGAAATTCCAGATTTGAGTCCCAAGCTCAAAATCAAGTTTAATGCTAAAATTTCGATCCTCTTGGGCCTATTCTCTGGAAAACATCAGTATACTCATAGAATAACATGATTCAAAGCTCAATTTGGGAAATCAAAGCCCAAGGGTGTTTAATTCAAACCCAATTTCAAACCATTTTTCAAGAACAAGATGAACATGCAACATGCATGGATTAAAACCATTTCAAAACTCCAATTTGGTGCTCTAAGGAGCCAATTGTTCCAAAAACAAGATGAACTCATGGTTTATTCTTGAAACATGGACATGCATGTGATAATCTATGAAGGACAACCTAAAAGAAATGAGAGACATGTACATGCATGCAACAATGTAGCTCTAATCCAACATGTATGGACCAAAACAAGACTTAACTCTACAATTTGGCATGGGTCATGCAAGGATTAGCTTAAACTCACAATTAGAGGGTTGAATTCTCTTACCCAAGTCTTCAATTACAAGTGTAGAAGTTCAATTTGCCAACTTATGCTTCAATTTCCTCAAGTTCATCAAATTATAGCCAAAATCCCTCTCAATTCTCTCCCTCTCTCTCTAATGTCGGTTGAGTACTCAAAATGGCTGAAGGGAATGTTTTGATTAGGTGTATAAGGCTCAAATAATAAGAATAAACTAAGGCCCACTCAATGGCAAAGGTGTAAATAAGGCAACTAATGCAATTCATCAATATTTAATCCAATTTAAGCATACCAAATCACATTTTAATTAAATATACTATAAAATCACATAAATTCTACTGATCATGGAACATCAATTAATTTCGGATTCGGCCGCCGATAAGGCCTTCAATTCGCAAATTAAACGTTAAACCATGGACAGATATTTAAACAATCAAACAGATAAAATGCAAATTTACATATATATACTCAATCAATTCAGTTCCGGTTTTCAGTCAGTCAATTCAGTATTTTATCCAGCTCAATTATCAGTCATAATCAGTTCAGTTCAACGGTAATCAGTGGTTATTCGGTAAACAGTGGTGAGGGTTATTACAGTCTCTAAGCTAAATTCTCAATGAAACCAATGTTCTCCCAATTCTCTCTCTCTCTCTCTCACGTTTTGCTCTAGGAGATGGAGAAATGGTGTAACAAATATGAACAAGGCTCCAAACCTGTAATAACAAAGTGGCCCACTCAATGGTAATTTGGTAAATAACTTGAACTAATGCGATTTAATATTATTTAATCTAATTTAATCATACCAAACCACATTTCAATTAAATCTACCATAAAATCACATAAATCTTAATTAGTATAAAATACCAATCAATTTCAGATTCGGCCGCCGGTAAGGCCTTCAATTTACAGTTCAAAACTTAAAATATGAATAGATCAATCAATTGATAAACAGATAGAAATGCAATCAAGCAACATACTCATGCAATCAGTTTAGGATTTCATCCTAATCAGTTACTTATCATGTTCAGTCACAGTTTAGCAGTAATCAGAGGTGAGGGTTGTCATAATATGTGCATAAGAGAGAGATGTGCAAGAGAGAGAGAGATTTCTCAGTAGAAAGGAAAATGTATGAAAATTTTGATTATATGATCCTACTAGTGGTAGACAGATGATCACATAGGGTTATCTGATTTTTTTTTTTTTTTGTCTGTTCTTCCCAATTCATGAATTTAAAATTAGTTGTTGTTGTTGTTGGTTGATGATAAAGAAAGAGAGCGAGGTGAGCAAAGATTTCAAAAGATTCAAAAAAATTTAATAGAGAGCTATGTTTAAATTTTGAATTTCTTAGTGGGAAATAAAATATATGAAAAGTTTTGGTTACATGGTCCAACTAGTGGTAGACAAATGATCACATAGGGTTATCTGTTCTTTTTTAGGGGGGCCTATTCTTCTCAATTCATGAATTTAAAATTAGATTTTGTTGTTGTTGGTTGATGATGAAGAGATAGAGAGAGAAAAGCAAAGATTTCAACAGATTCAAAAAACTTGAACATATATTTTCAATAGATAACAAATTTGAACAGATCAAAAAATTGAATAGATAGAAATTTTATCAGATAAAAAATTTCAACAGATAAAAATAATTTCAATAAATAGTCAACGAAAAGTCAAACAGATAAAAAAAGTCAAGGGGTAAATTGGAAACAAAATGTTCTCTAGGATTTCTCACTAAACTATTTCACAAATAGTGGACCTCTCATCAATAAAAAAATATCTCTGGGACCTAGTGCCTTACACATTCCTTATATTGGATTTATCACCAATTAACCCTTTAAATAATAAATATTTTCATTATTCTGTAATTATTTTTAAAAAATTGGACTAAAATGTAATTTCTCCTTTTATTATTGGGTCACTCAGGCCTTATCTCCCAAGTTATACTTATTTGTCAATTTGTCCACCATATTAATTTGTTCAACTATATGTTTAAGTATTATTTATTTATCCACCTATTTGTTCATGTCACATATTTATCAAAATATATCACCCATCTCTGGGCGAATGTCATTTACATGTGTTATTTCTCTATTTGCTTATATGTCATTTATTTATTTAATTAATCTTCTTATTTGTTCATATCACCACACCACCACCAGTTGCCGTCACACATCAATAGCAAATTAACGATAATTTTTTTTTTCCAGAAACTTTGTTATTTTTAATAAATAATATTTTCCGCATCGAGTAACTCTCACATCAATAATTGACAAATTTCATAACTATTAAATCGTCTTTCAATCATCAAGCCATTCAAAGCGAGTTTCAAAATGTGTTTAATATTTGATTTATTTACTTAAAAAAATTTGAGTTCGAATGAACTTTTAACAAGTTGAATACGAGTCAAACTCGTGTTATTTAGCTCATTAATCACCCTATACATGTATATATGAGGGGAAAATATATTGCAGTGTAATTTTTTTTTAAAAAATTTAATGATAAACCGTATACACCTTAATAATTAAATTTATAAACATTTGTTTTAATCTGCAAATTTTTTTTTTTAAAAATTATCTCTGAAATGTATAGTAAATAGAGATGTTTTGTTGGGATTCTGTTTCTCCAAAGTGATTCATGAATGCCAAATATATTATTCTTTATGGGGTTCTGTGAAAAAAAGATGAATATAGTAAAACAGAATTTCTAAGAATTGGCAATATGTTGTGTCAGCTTCGAGTCCCTGACGCCTAAATCAGTATTCGTTTTCACCATTTTCACGTCTCCCTCTCCATGCATGAGAATGCTGTTACCGATTCAACCACTTTGGTACATCCTTGTCCGAACACGTATCTATCTTAAAAATATATATTATGAACCTTAAAAATGTATTTTGAATTTTATTTCAAAAAGTGACTGTATAATATAAATTCAAAATTAATAAAATATGAATTACACTCACAATGAATCATTAATTTATTTTTTAAAATATTTTTTTTTTGTGAATAAATGTTATAAATTTGTAATGTTGTTAATATTTAAACAATATGATCAGTTTTGTTTTATTCATTATATTATTATTGCAGACACAAGAATATCTGTTCTATTTGGTTTGATTTACATAAATAGTTTTTAAATTTTTTTTTTTGAAAAAATAGAAATTAGTTTGATAAAAATAAATACTAAAAAAAATTTAAAACATATTTTTGCCTTCCCAAAATATAAAATTATATGAAAATGATGAGTGTTTCATTTTTGTCATTTTTTCTACCAAATTATTTCTTTTTTTTTTAATTGAAAACAAATTTTGAAAATCAAACCAAACACAGACCAAACTCAATTGAAATATGTGGGGGTGGGGGCATAATGAATATGTAGAAGTTTGGGGAATATAATCAAATAAAATGGAAAATAAACCATTAATTTTTATTTTATTGTTTTTCTCATTTGTTCAAACAAAAGGGAGAAATCCTGTATAATTATCCTGCAAAAAGTGCAGGGTGATTTTTGTTTGGATAAAAGGGAAAGTCACTTTCAATCATTGGTTTGGCAATTCGTGTGGTCGCTCTCTTCCCTTCATTCTTAGCAGCCAAAGGTTGATTTGGCTCCAAACAGTAAGACGAAATAAAAGATTGCCTGGTTAGGGAAATTCTTGGCGATCGTGTGGTGTCTTAATTAATTTTTTATTCATTAAAATAATAAAATTTAGTACTTTTTTTTTTTTTTTTTTTTTGAATTTATAAGAGACAACATGACATGACAAGTATTAATCACTAAGGGCCATCTTAGTTGGTAAGGAAATTTGCTCCTCTCCTTACGGTTTGAATTCCCTACTACTTAAGTGGAAGTTCGACAGTTTAGTGAATCAACTAATTTTTCCTAGTTTAGCTTGTCAGAGTGGATTTTAAGAATCCTGTCTTGAGAGTGTTTTGGGCATCAAAAAAAAATATATATATATTGTGTCATAGTGTGACTAGTAAAAAATCTTTTACTGCTAAGTATTGTGTCATAATGGTTGAAATTGCCAAATAAGGGTCCGGCTTCTGTCCAGTCCAGGATCGGACTAGACCATGTTGTTGGGCCCGTGGGGGCCCACCACGGGTCCCGTTTTGAAAATCTGAACCGTTCAATATGTAGAACTCATCGAGTACTATATGCCTATAAAAAATCACGTTAATTGGATATCGATAGCTATGTGATCAAATCAGTTTTGTATAAAAAAAAATGGACGGTGAAAAAATTAACGGTTGATAAAAAACTGTTTTGTTCACATAGCTATCGATATCCGATCAACGTGATTTTTTACAGCCATATAGTACTCGACGAGTTCTACACATTGAACGGTTCAGATTATCAAAACGGGACCCGTGATGGGCCCCCACAGGTTCAACAGTACGGTCCAGTCCGATCCCGGACTGGACAGAAGCCATGGCCGCCAAATAAATAGGAAGATCATTTTTCTCCTTCTTATAGATGTGAACTGCAATTTATTTTTTATTTTTTTGGTAAGAGGAAAATTAAGGAGAGAAGCTGAATTCTCTATGCTTTTGCTAACATATTCATTTTTTATTTATTTATTAATCTCATTGTTCCTTTTATTTTATTTTATTTTAATTACCAGCAATAAATTAACACAAGTACAAGCAACAATAATTTCATTGAATTCTCCCTTAATAAAGTCTAAATCCAAAATTCAACAATAAGATTTTTTTTACAAGCAGTAGTACATTAGCAATCTCTTGCCTTCAAAAAATTAAAAATGAAAATCAATTGAGCTCAGTCATGTTGGCAAAGTAGCAGTACTTTTTTAAAACATAATTGTTATAATTCCATTTCTCACACATATAATCTCCCCAACACAGAGCCAACGTCATTCCAAAGGGGAAGAAGAGCTCGAGAAAAGAAAAAAAACAGCAAACTTGAGAAGCGATCAACGATTGTGAAGTGGATTTGTGCCGCTTGGCGTGGCTCTCTTTTCTTCTTCAGATGCATGATTGCCACGCAATCTGAAGCCATTGATGTCGTCGTTGCTGAATGATCTGCAGTAGAAGTTGTTGCAGCTCTTGTAATTGCTCTCCACCATGAATGGAGTTTTTTCCAACTCTGAACTAGCAACAAGTACTAGAAAGTGCAATTTCAAGACCAATGGAACAATTGAGAATATTACAAGCAGTGAATTCTTGCACCTCATTTCCTTGTATTAAAAAGTCTTTAGTTTCAAACAAGTAAATATAAGCAAGGTTGATATATATACATAGGGCTGCAAGAAGTGGTCATCTGTACAATTGATTCTCAAGTCACCATCAAGACCTTGACAACCAAAAGCGATGAAGAGCGTGACATTTTTTTCACTTAATTCAAAATACTTTTGTTTGAATTAATTACTTGTGAGGTTTACAAAATGAACGAGTACTTGGAATGAGGTTCACAAAACGAAGCATGGAGGATTACAGAAGATAGTGGGTACAAAGATGAGCCGATTTTTCTCTATATTTTTATTTTTTTGGAAAAAGTAAATATAGAAAGATATTTATTGAGTGTATTTAAAAATTCCTCTTTTTGAATGAGATTGGATTGCAAATATGATTTTTTTAAAATCAAGTGGGAGGTTGGTGCTGTGACACCTGTAGCATAGCGTGTGTCTTGAATCTATTTTAATGATTTGAGCCATTCATAATGTAAATTGGGAAAATTAGTTTAAGATCCCTCTCTTATTTTTAGTAATGAAAAAAATTCACAATATTATTTTATGATGTTTAAACTCCTTGTATCACAGAGAAAAATTTCATATATTTCACAGCTTCAAACCCTTACCTCTCTCTCTCTCTTCTCTTTGTTAAACTTATGCCTCCTCTCTTCTCTCTCATTGCTGCTCTTCTCTCTCTCTCTCTTGTCGATCCAACTCGATCAGTCCGACAAGCTCTGTGTCAAGAACTTGTTTCTTAGGTCGCCAATTTTGATTTTTTTGTTCTTCCACAAAGACATTCGGACAGAGCTCGATGGCCTCCATCGTGCTGCTATGGCCTTTGCTTTCGATCAAGACGGTGACTTCAATCCTCTGTGGGAGCAGGATCATTTCTTCGGTCCATCTATAAGAACTACTACAATGCAGATAACGAGGTTTGTTAACAAATTAATTGAGAAAATTTTGAAATTTGGACATACTTAGGTCTTGATTAAGTTTTCATGTGTATTTAGATGTGTATATTTACGTTTTACGGTGTTAAAAGGTTAATTGTTCGTTCTATTACTTTAAAGCAATTGAACTTGGCTTCTATTTATTTGTTGAATCTGATTATTCTGAGGAATTTAATTTGATTATTCAAAGGGTGTTGTGAACATTTCCACGCCTCATCTTCGCCTCCGTAAAATGGCATTGCTGTAAAGCTCTCTCTCTATCACTCTCTGGGGCACTGTAATAGTGAATATACAGGTATTCCAAATGGAGAATAGTGAATTTCTCTGGAGAGTGGGAAGACTGAATTGTAGATATCAAGAATTTCTGTGGGTTCAAACCAAAGAAAATTCAAATTTCCCCGAGTTCAAACCAGAGAAAATTGAACAATACAGAGAAAATTGAAATTTCTCTGAGTTCAAACTAGAGAAATTCAAAGAAAATTGAATGCTTTGAATTTTCTCTAGTTTGAACCTAGAGAAATTCTTTGGGAAGTCCAGAATTTCTTTGGAGAGAATTTCTCTAGATTGAAATTTATCTGGATTAATGTTGAGGGATCTTAGACATCATAAAAATATTGAATATCTTTTATGCTATAAAATCTTAATATCAAGAATCCTAAAAAAAAAACCTTGTAAATTTCGTTGAGTAGATCATCTATGGGAAAAAAAAAAAAAAATTTAATTGGGCATTTGTAACCCATAACAACATCACATTTATGCTTTAAAAAAAACAAACTATTAGCGTAATTTTAATAATTTTTAAAAAAAATAATTAGGCCATAATCATAGGATTATGCATGTCTGATTATTCTCATTTTTTTTAAATGAATAATATATTTGATAAATCTTATAATATGGGCCATTTGAATTATTAAAAATAAGTTTGAAATAAACCTAGTGGGCTGTGACAGCGCCAACATATACCTCTCTCTCAAAAAATCAGAATCAAATCTTAGAAAATTCCAAAGATATGTATAAAATATGGGTTACAAAAGTTAAGGTTATGTTTGGTAGAGTTTTGTAAATATGATTTGAGAGTATGAGTTATATTTTGAGTTTGTGAGTTGTAGAATTATGATTTGAGTGTAGAAAATTTGTTTGGTTATAATTTTTGAATAGTGTTTTGAATTGAGTGTGAAATTGAGTTTTGAAAGTTTGATTTGACACGTGAAGTAAGAAAATTTGTTTGGTTATGAGTTTTGAAAAGAATTTTCAAAACTTAAGTTAAATTGTTTTAACTCATAACAAAACAAACTACTTTCACACTATTGAAAATTCTGATCAACACTCATAACCAAACTCTTTTTAAAATTCAATTAAAAAAATTTATTATTAACGGAAAATAACATTAATCAATTTTTTAATTGAAAATACTACAAAGGAAATAATTTTTTTTCAAAATAAATATTCAAAAAATTTAAATTATAAATATTTAAATAATCTAAAAAATTTAATAAGTAAAAAATTAAAATAAATATTCAAAAAATTTAAATCGTAAAAATTTAAATATTCAAAAAATTTAAAAAATTTAAAATGTTAATATTTTAAATTTAAAAATAACTCTATACTCAAATCGTAACCAAACACATAAAACAAAACTCAATTAAGAAATTATTTTTAAAATTCATAACCAAACACATAACTCAAAACTCCATACTATTTTAACAACTCTACACTCAAATCGAAACCAAATACATAATAACAAAATAAAAATATTTAAAAATATTTTTATAAAATAGAGTTTGAATTTTTTTTATAAAATATTTTAAATTTTAAAAAATTAAAATCATAATATTTTGAAATTAAAATATTTAAAAATATTCAAAAAATTAAAAAATTAAAAAAATCGTAACATATTTAAATATTAAAATATTTAAAATCTTAACAAAATTAAAATATTTTTAAAATATTTAAATATTTAAAAAATTAAAATATTGATTTGAATTGAGTTTTGAAAAGATTTTTGAATTATATGTTTGGTTATGAATTTTGAAAAGTAATGATTATGTTTTGAATTGAGTTTTGAGAAATGGGTGTAGAATTATGATTTGAAAGCTCAAAACAAACAACACACTCAAATCAATGTATAGCACTATAATACGAGACTCTTACCAAACGGAGCCTAAGATTTTATAATATCACATCTTTTAGTTATGATTAATTTTTTTAAGCTATGATATTATTTTGATATGTTTGATTATAATTTTTTTTAAAAAAAGTTATGACTCAAAAAATATAGGATTGTGTCATTTTTTTTCTTTGATCCCATAGGAAAAGAAATAAAAATAATTCGGGTAGCCCAGAATGGCCCGTTTTGTGTTCAGAAAGAAAGCAAAAGACTGGCCCGTTTTGGATCCGAGAATAGCACAGAAAAGCGGGGCAAGGAGTAATTGAAAAGCCGGCAGCAGTAGTCATCGACAGTCCAATGCTCGGACTCCGCCTCTGCGCCATGTCTGGCGCCGTCGCCACAGCTACATCATTTGCCCTAAAAAACCCTAGCTTATCACTCAATCCCAATCCCAATCCCAAGCTTTTCAATGGAGTTTTCTCCAAGAACCGTGTCTCTTTCTCCTATAACAATCTCTTCTCCAAAGCCTCCCTTCGTTGCTTCGCTTCTTCAACTGCCGTTGACAACAAACTCAAAGTCCAGAACCCCATCGTCGAAATGGACGGTAACTTCTTGTATTTTTTAGCTTTGGTTTTGATTATTTCGTTTGGAACTTCAATTGTTGTTGTTGTTTTGATTTTGTTTGATCGTAGGCGATGAAATGACTAGAATCATATGGAGGATGATCAAGGACAAGGTGTGGATTTTAATTTTAGTTTTTGGATTTCTGGAAGCATTTTGATTCATTCTTACGATTTTATTTATTTATTTTAAATTGTATGTGATTTTGCAGCTTATTTTTCCATATTTGGATTTAGATATTAAGTATTTCGATTTAGGGATATTGAATCGCGATGCCACTGATGATAGAGTCACTGTAGAAAGTGCTGAAGCCACTCTCAAGTAAGCCTCTCACTTTGTTGAATTCTTTCTTTTGAGGTTCCATTTCTTGGTGCCATGGTAAGAGATTGGTCTGGCAAGCATGAGAACAGTTGTTTTGAATATGAGAGAAGTATCCACCCAAAAAAAAAAAAAAATGAGAGAAGCAATGCAAACAGTGCTGAAGGTTAGGTTAGGTCTATGCTCATTCTAACCCTCTAGGAATGTCTAGCTGGAAAGTAGCACATACATGGATACACAACACAACACGGACACATGGACATGTTGATTTTCAAAAAAAGCAAGACACAACACAACATGTTAAAATTTTATATTTCTATTTTTACAAATTTATTAAATGTCACATATATGAATAATTAATTCAAAGATAATGAAAAATATATAACACGCCAATTATTATGTAAAAAAGCTATATATTTCATAACTTAAAACTTGACTTTTTCGGTTATTGTTGGTGGTTTAACTTGTTTTGCCTTGGTGGTCAGTTTACAAGCAAGGATAAAAAATTTGTTTCAGTATGTTGTTTCGCTTAGCTTTGACATTGACAAAAGAATTTGAAAATGTATTAAATTTTTTGAAAACATAAATTGAAACCCATATAACTGTTAATTCATTCTCCATAATTAAATAATTGAAAATGTTGAAATCTACGAATATTAAAATTCATTTTCATAAACAAAAGGTTTAAAAGCTTAGTTGGGCAAGGGGTTTGCCATTGTAATAATATCAGAATTTGATTTCATCATTTTTTAGGGTGGGTGTAGAGAACCTTTTATGCAGGCAGGGTGTTTTTTAGAGAGACAGTGAAGTGGATGTTTCCCTGTTCAAATGATATTGAAAGTATGCTGGGATTGATTCTCCAAAAAAATAAAAATGCAGGATTAATTTATGTAGAATATATGCAATGTAACCTTTTTAATTTATGTAGAAGAAATACAATGTAACCTTATTATATTGTCATTCTAACCTTTAAAATTTTTCAGGTACAATGTTGCTGTGAAATGTGCTACGATTACTCCTGGTTAGTTATTATATCTGTCATTTTCATACTGCTTAATGATATGCTGTATTTAACGAGCATGGAACATTGTAATATGGGCATGCAGGCTTACTTTGGATTCTGCGACTGGGTTAATGTAATTAGAAAGTTTTGTTTTGAATTATTTGCTTCCAGGTTAGATGATTTTGGAAATTTGTTCTTTTTATTGATGAATTTTAGAGTTTTGAAGAAATTCCAAAGAAATTTTACTAGTGCAAACTTTTGAGACATTGGTATTTGTGGTTTGAGATCTGATTCATTGTGTTGTTATTTGCCAGTGAGTTGTAGCATACATTGTCTAATTTGGTTTGGATGTGTTGCTTGTGTTGCAGATGAGACCAGAGTTAAGGAATTTGGATTGAAGGCTATGTGGAAGAGTCCTAATGGCACAATCAGAAATATATTAAATGGTTTGTGTTTGATATATTGAATTCTTTGTTTTGCAATGGCAAGATGAATCCATATGTTGTTGGTCTTGTTGTTGTGCATTTATACGATTGTTCCATCTACTTTTCATTCAAAGGATTTTCTCTGTTTGGGAAACTAGTAGTTTTTTGTTCTTGTTTTGGGAGCATGTGTTCGTATAAACATTGTGTTGTACTATGTGAATTATCTTTATTAGTTTAAGGCAGGGACTTGCTGTGTCATAATGACTTCTTCCAAATGTGTGTACTAGCGTTTTCTAGTAAATATAGTGATTGTGATCAAAACATTAAATTTTGAGCTAGATGTTTGTTGTGTCACAGCTTTTGTTGTATACATGGTATTTTTATCTGAAATATTTTTGGCCTAGACGAGGTGTTGGTTTGTGATGATGTAGTTCTACACCTATTTACTTAGCAGTTAGGACGGAATTATAGTCCCTCAGCTCTTGCTGGCTGTAGCTGTCCCTGCTTGTGGGTGATTGAATGTTTTATCTGTCAATTAACACCAGAATAACTGTTTAATGTAAGTGAAAAATATTGATAATACAAATAATTCCCAATTCGGTGCTTTTTGAAATTGAATTTTAGGGTTGGTTTGTATGTTTTGCCTTTTATTAATGAAATAGTGCTGAAGGCTTGGAGTGGATAGTTGATCCCAGGTCTTTGGTAGAATATCACATAAGACTTTATTAGTAGATTAGGAAGGTACGTAATTTGAATTTTAATATGCTACATCACAATAAATTAACTGAGGTTTTGAAAAACAATAAGGCAGTCTTATTTTCAAGATCTGAAGGAATTTAATTGGGTGCATGAATATTATATAGATATGGCTTGCATGAGCTCCTCATTATGGTCTTGCTTTGTAAGTTATTCATGTATAGATGCTGGCAGACTAAGCTGTGGTATTCATTTGCCATGAGTTCATTTTCCTAAACCTATTTCCTTATATTTTTATATTCTTCAATGTTCTCTGAACTGATTTTTCTTCGTTACTAATTTTTGTTTTTTGTAGGTACCGTTTTCCGTGAACCTATTTTATGCCGGAATATTCCCAGAATTGTTCCTGGTAATATTTTGTTTGTTATCATCTTTAATGGGATATCAGTACATGAGGTATTAATAATTTATGTATTATGGATCACCATTTGGACTTATTTTTTAATTTTCAGGTTGGAAGAAGCCCATTTGTATTGGTAGGCATGCCTTTGGAGATCAGTATCGTGCCACTGATACTGTCATCGAAGGACCAGGAAAGCTCAAAATGGTCTTTGGTGAGCTGATTGATATTCTATTGATTGTAAACTGGGCTGAAAACTCTCTCTATGTGTCAAAACAGTATCAATGCTTACAAAGTTACTTGTGTGGTTCTTTTATTCAGTCCCAGAAAATGGTGACGTGCCTGTGGAACTCGATGTTTATGATTTTAAAGGACCTGGCATTGCGCTTGCTATGTACAATGTTGATGAGGTTTGTCTAGTTGCTTTTCACTCAGATTTTCAAAATTGCAACATCTAATCTTTCTAGTTTGACACTATTGTGCAATTTGAAGTCTATTAGATCCTTTGCTGAATCGTCAATGTCACTGGCATTTGCAAAGAAATGGCCTCTTTACTTGAGCACCAAAAATACAATTCTCAAGAAATATGATGGCAGGTAACTTTAGGCTGTAGTTTGGGAATAGGTTTCTTTTGTAAATTCTTGCCTTGTTTCTTTTTGTAAATTATCGTCTTATTTAGTTGTGTTACCAAACGACACCTTTGAATTTTTGTTCCTCCCAATTTTTCAATTTAGGTAAAGAAATGGAATGTGCACAATAGTTACATCAATTTTCCTGTTGCAGGTTTAAGGATATATTTCAGGAGATATATGAGGAGAAGTGGAAGCAGAAGTTTGAGGAACATTCAATATGGTTAGCTGGCATCTGTTGCAAATTATAGCTGCATATTTGTTTCCTTGAAATTGTTCAAATGGTTTATAACAATTCTATGGTAAACATTCAGGTATGAGCATCGATTAATTGATGACATGGTAGCTTATGCAATAAAAAGTGATGGCGGATATGTTTGGGCTTGCAAAAACTATGATGGAGATGTCCAGAGCGATTTACTTGCTCAAGGTAATGGAGATGTCTAAGCTGTATGGACAATTATGCGTGGAATATTTTGTGACCATAAATTTGCTCTTGGAATTTTTAGAATGTTTGTTCTTTCGAGAGAACAGCGGAGTTGGTATTTACTGTATACTGGGTTGCAAGGAGAGTGAGTTATTACTATACATTATTTTGGATATCTATAGAAACCTAAGATAGTTTTGTAGGGGTAGAGACTTTATTATATATACATAGTCGCCCTTTTGGAACTTAGTAATATTAAATGCTTTAAAAAATCAACTTGAATTTGAGAGCTTGAAGATGATTATTTAAATTTTAGACCCGTATATATGAAAATCCCCAAACGTTAATTTAGGGATATTATTAAAGTTGAGACTTTTTGAGCATATACCTCTTATTAGTATTCAAAACTTAATATTTGGATCTATGATTAATGCTTGACATAATCTTCAATTGCAAGACTAGATAAATCCAGAGTGAAGCCATTGAAGCTGCTCATGTACTTGGTTGATGAACTTTAAATGGTTATTCTCCCTGGTTTTCTACTCCATGCTTTCTGTTCCTGATGGGGAGGAGAGATCTAATCTACTAATTCAGAAAAATAAGTGATAATTTAGGTTATGATTTTGTTACTGTTAATACAGTTGGCCTCCAAGACGAAGGTTAAAGCTAGCTGTAGTTTGAGCATGGAGTGCTTCTATCTTTCTATTATACATGCTTTTTTTTTTGGCATTATTTTATTTGGATAGATTGTCTAAATAAAGTGGAAGTGCTGAGGTGGACGGGTAATTGGTAAATCTGGTGTTTGTTATCATGCATGATGTATGCAGCCT
Source organism: Camellia granthamiana (assembly GCA_036172215.1). NCBI lineage: Eukaryota > Viridiplantae > Streptophyta > Magnoliopsida > Ericales > Theaceae > Camellia > Camellia granthamiana. The sequence goes on from CM069906.1 coordinate 6,056,332, forward strand.
CAATAATTATTTTGTGACTTTGTGTTAGTTTGCAAATGTAAGTCGACTTTCACATACAATTGGAATGTTTACTTTTCCTTAGAAGTTTTCTTCTCTTTGTGCAGGATTTGGTTCGTTGGGCTTGATGGCTTCTGTATTGGTTAGTTGTGTCGCCCATTTTTATTTTGACTCTAACCTTTTTCTTCTGGTCTTGTGAACCTAAAAGCAATCACACTAACACATGGATGCAGTTGTCCTCTGATGGTAAGACACTAGAAGCTGAGGCAGCTCATGGCACTGTAACTCGCCATTTTCGGTTGCATCAGAAGGGACAAGAAACTAGTACAAACAGTATTGCTTCCATATTTGCATGGACACGTGGATTAGAACATAGGTGAAGGCCCCGTTTGGTGTAGCTGTTAAAACAACTTATAAATTATAACTTAACAGATTATAGATTATGACTTTAATCAGAAGTTGTTAATCTGTTTGGTGTAGCTGTTGGATTATAGATTTAAGTTGCTGAGTAGTGTTTGTTAAATAAGCTGTGAAATAGCTTTTTCAATTAATTTTTATTTTTTGTTTGTCTACATTTCTCATAAAAAATAATAATAATAATCTATAGTCCATTTGAGTCTTTTTCTATTTTTAAAAAAATAAAAAATAAAAAAATTTAAGAGTATAACAATAAATTAACATGTCCACAGCAGAAGCTGATAATCAGAAGCAAGGGGTGAGCAGCTTCTCAGAATCAGCTTTTTTGAGTTAAAATAAGCTGTTAGAATCAGAAGCTGTTTGAAATAAGTTTAACCAAACAGTCCAAAATAACTTTTTCAAAACTAAAAGCCATAAGTTGGCTCTGAAAAGCTGAAACAAACACCCCCGAAGTTTGCTGCTTTTCCTTAAATGAGTTAAATTGGCCAACATCTTCTACTCCTGGTGACATGTTTGATAATGTTTATTTTCATAGAAGTTTTACTATTGTACTTAACAAAATTTTGAAAACTGGAAGTGTGTCGAGCTGCCTATGATATTTTTTATTTGGACTGAATAACTGATGTCATGCAGTAATGAGAAGTTATACGGATGTATGAATACAAGAATGAAAATAAAACTTCTGAATCAATAATATATTGGTAATTCAAAATGTCGTAACTGTACTTGTTTCATGTCTGTCATAATTGTCTTGTTTGCTGAGTACTTATGATAAACTTGACCTGTTAAAGTAAAATCATGCTATATTATGTATCTATACATTTTGTCTCATAAATTATGATTACATCACTGGTTCAGGCTGGCTGGCCTATGCTATGATTCTACCAGACTTTGTATGTAAATGTCTATGAACTGTATTAGATTGCAAGTCACTTTCTTTCCCCTTTCTTTTTTTTGTTTTTTTACTACAATATTATTGAAAAATTAGTGCTACATATTTTAATTAGGTAGGTAGCCTTGATACATCTTTTTTTCACTCAAAAAAATGTTTATCAGGGCTAAACTTGATAAGAACGAAAGGTTGTTGGATTTTGTTCACAAGCTAGAGGCTGCATGCATTGAGACAGTGGAGTCTGGGAAAATGACAAAGGATCTTGCCATTTTGGTCCGTGGGCCCAAGTAAGTGGCATGCTCCCTTTAACTATTCCATCGAGCATTTCTTTTGCATTTTATTAAAGGAATTACGCTTCTATTCTATTTTTTGCAAGTACTTTTCCTCTCTTTTTATTCCCTGTTTGATTGTTATTATTGTTAACCATTATGAGTGATGTTTTGATTGTTATCTAACAATGTTCTGTTTCCCGCCCTTGTTGGGGGATGGGGACAAATCTAGGATCCTGTATAAACCCTAGGAGTTAGGACATGTTAAGAAAGACTAGCTTACCAACTGTAGAAATACAAATTAATTGGATTGTTAATTCTCTGAACAGGATACAAATGATGCTGTCAATCAGTTAAGGACTTAGTACATAATTTATTTAATGTAAGAAGTTATGTGATTACAAGAGCTTGAATGAATTTTCTTTAAAGTTTTTCCCAAGTAAATTGATTTGAAATGTTGTACCTTGGTGGTTGAACGAACAGGAGAAGGGGTTCCCAACTTCCCAGTTTTCATGGTCAATCCAATTGGTTAATTAATGTTTTCAAAATACAATTCTAGTTACTAGAGCCATTTTATTGTCAATACTTCTAGGGAATTTCTATGTGATTTACTCAGATGCTTTTGGTTTATGTAGGGTATCGAGGGAGTTCTACTTGAACACAGAAGAGTTTATTGATACTGTTGCACAGAATTTGATCTCAAAGCTTCGGACACCTGCAGTTGTGTAAGTTGATCTATAGTTCGTGATATGCGATTAGTCATTTCATAAAACCAAGAGGTAGGGGGTGAGTTGCTTCAACAGGTTGTTTTTGGTAATTAGTAGTAAGTCCATCTTTTACTGCAATGGCATATTCTGGTTGTTTTCAGTGTTCTACGATGAGTGGTACCTTCTGTGACTTGGATTTGGCTCTTACCCGAACACCAAATAAAGTTAATCCTCACCCCCAATAATGCACTTTTGTATTTTATTTTAAAAATAAAATAATTGATAGTAAGTTTACGTAAAAGTTTTTTTTTTTTTTTTTTTGGGTCTTTTTCAGAAAGTTTACTACAAAGTTGCATGTAATTCGAAACCTACTGAAAAAATAAAGTTCCTCATGCATCCAGAAATTACATTGTGCGCGCGCACACACAAATCATTTGACTCTGGTAACAAAACAAATTTTTAATTTTATTAATTTAAATTTAAACTCTTTATTCATTTTCAATATGAACCATTGGGTGAATTATGTTAACAGTTCTTGTAGTTTGTGATTTGTGTCATTTTAGTCCTTAAATTTTCAATTGTGATATATTTGATCGTGAATTTTGAATCTCATAATTGAAGATACCATTACTTCATTTCAAACATTGACTTGTCAATTTGATAAAATATTAACTAGTTTGATAAAAATAAATGTTAAAAAAATATTTTTGAATTTTAAAAAATTATTTTTACTTACTAAAGATAAAATTATATATAAATGATAATTTTTTTTATCAAATTAATTTTTAGTGTTTGGTTGATGATTATATAATAAGTGGTTATTTTTATTAATATTTTTAGCTGGTTATCATCTAATAGATGGATATTAGACTTTTAATGTGTAATCGATATGTAATATATGAAATGTTTATAGTTTTGAATTTTTTGATTTAGTGAATGAGTTTAATAATGACATTAAAGGTGTCACCATGTTGACTTTTGAAAAAATATAAATTAATTTAATGAAAAAAATTATTTCTATCTTCTCAAGATATAAAATTATATAAAAATATTTTAATTATTTTTTATCAATTTAATTTTTAGTTTTTCAGGAAAAAAAAATTGAAAATAGATTCTAAAAAACAAACAAAATAGAATTTTATAACTAAAAAAGTTTCAGTATTATTCATTAAAAAAAATGTCATTACATTTTAAATAACATATAAATTAATCAATACAAAATAAATTGTATGATGATTTGTCTTTGAAATGGTTCACAAAGGAAATATCTTCAAAGGAAATATCATTGATTGTCCTTGTTTGGGACAAAATTCAAATTTCAAGGTTAAATGTATTCCAATTGAAAAGTCATAAATCAAAATGATACAAATCTCAAATTGTAAGGAATGTTAGTGTAGTTCGTCCTAAATTATTTGTCTATTTTTGTTAGGTAAAAATTAAATGAAAAATAAATATTTTAGTTATTAAATTCAATGAAAAATTATATTTTCGACATTTTATTTATATCTATATTGAGTTTAATAATTAAAATATATTTTTTTCTATTGATTTTTCTAAACAAAAATAGGTGAGTGGTCTAGATTGAAAATAAGTTGAAAGATTATTATTTAAATTGATAAAATTAAAAATTTAGAGTTTATTTTTGTTATGAAGCTCAAACATTGATTTTTTTAATTAATTAATTTATTTTTGTGTGTGTAATTGTCCTAAAAAATAAGGATGACCATCTAATTTTTTCCCATTAGTGCAACTCTGAGTATAGTTTTCATTTTTTACTAGATAAAATAGAAAAAGCATTTTTTTTTATTTTGCCTATTTATTTATTTATATAATTCAACGTTACTTTTTATTTTATCTATTTATATCCACAAATTATTTAAAAAGCCGCTCAAGACTTTTCAAATGTAAGTAGTCCTAAAGAATTTTGTTAAAATAGTTATTATAATAGCTAGTCTATTAGAATAACTAAAATATGATAATACTAATTATAATTGTTTAAAGGTTTTTTTTTTTTTTTTTTTTTTTTTGAGATTGCTAATAGAAGATCACTATTGCATAATTTACTACATCTAATCAAAAAAACTTATTACCAAATCAATATACAATTGTATGTAATATCTTTTTGCACTTTCTAAAAAAAAAAAAAAAAGAAAAAACAACTTTTGCCATTATATAGAATTTACAACTCCTTTGTATTGTTTGAGTTGGAGAGAAGAAAAAAAAAAGAAAAAAATCTTTCTTAATCACTTGTTTGGATTACAAATTAAGAGAAAAATTGAGAGAAATGAAAAATGATTCGTCTATATAATTTTTTCTTCCAAACCTTCCGAATAATAAGTAAAATTTTAAAAATTGGCTCATGCTCCAACATGTAGCAGCCGGTATAAAAGTTACATTCTATTGCCACATCATTTGGGGGGTTTGAGGGGAAGAAAATTATGTAAATATAATATTATTGGAGAAATATTTCCCTCACCATTGAGTGCCATTTTGGGAAGTTGGCAAAAAGCCAACGTTTTTTGGTGTGTTGCTAAAAACTCAAGTTGCCAAAAACGCCCCAAATTCCCATTTGGGAAGACCAAAAACGCCACCCATAAATTTACCAAATTACCCTCTAGAAAATTTTGATTAATTAATTTAAAAATCAAAAAGTAAGGATATTTTAGTCATTTTGGAGTGATGTGACACTTTAAAAAAATATTAAATCAAAAAGTAAAAAAGTCAACTTTTTACCAACTTCCCAAATCACTTTCAAAAAAGCCAAAAAACTTGGTAAAAAGCTAAAAGCCAGCTTTTTACCAAGTTCCCAAAACACCCCTGACTCTTTGAATCTCCTTAAAATTGAAGAGATTGGGTGAGAAAAAATAGAGAGATTACTAATTTTGTATATTACCAAAATTACCCATCTACCTACAAAAGAAATAAAAACATAAAAGGTCAGAATTATTTGCAAGAAGGGTTTTTTTGTTTTTTTGGGTTAATGTAGTCTATTTAAGGGTTGGTTGGGATGAATTATATAAGTATATTTTTTGATTAAAAAAGTAGAGGAAAAAAAGATGTATATTCATGTGTATTAAAATATTATATCAATTAGCAAAATTTCCTTTCTAACCTTCTGAGTACTGACAGTGCACTGTCCGTGTCAGTGCACTGTGCTGCACCAATTTATTTTATTTTTTTTCCACCAAAAAGTGCACTGTTGAAAGGGGACAAAACTAAAGACATTTCTATCTTCTTCTTTTTTTTTTTTTTCAATCTTTTTTGTTAACTTGGTTGATGGCCTGTAATCTATTTAAATAAGATTGGGAAAAATTTATTATATCTTTTCTTTCCAACTTAATCAAAGTAAATAAATCATTTACTAAATAAGATTGGGAAAAATTTATTCTTCTCTCTTAATTTAATAAATCATTTCTTTTATGTTCTCTGGTAAATATTCAAACATAATCGGATTAGGTACGTAAAGACTAAAGCTCTGTTTGTTTGTGATCTCAAACTAGTTTTCAACGCTTGAGTTTGAGCATGATGTTTGGTAAGAGTTTTGGAATTAATTTTCTAAAAATCTGCCAGAAGCTTTGTCTATTATGTCAAAACATTCTGTCACAACAAAGGGCGCGGTTGAGGGAACGGGACGTCTGGCCGGTTGACTGGCCGGCTGTCCGAAACAGTGAATTTTTTTTTTTTGTAATTGATTTATATAATAGAAAAAAATATTTTTTGAAATTTTTAAAATTTTTTATGTGCTTTAAAATAATTTTGAGTTGTATGTTTAGTCATGAGTTGTAAATTGTATCACATATCAAATGTCACATCAACAATTCCCCACTCAAATCAAAACTCTCTTTAAAACTATTTTTAAAACTCTTTATCAAACAAATTTTCTACACTCAAATCATAATTCCACAACACACAAACTCAAAATACAATTCATACTCTCAAATCACATTTACAAAACACAACCAAACGCTACCTAATGTGTTGGCTTCCAAGTGGCATCATTTTGATCATTTTTTTTTAGCATAATCCAAACAAAAAAAACTTTTAGGCCTTGTTTGGCATAACCTATATAATCCATCTTTTTATCTTTTTTCCATCACATCACCTCTCTACTTTTCTGCACATCTTTTCGTAAAAAGACAAAAAGTGCACTTTTTTAAGACATCCAAACAAAAAAAACTCAAAAATTTAATTGTGACATTTACACACAAGTCATAATTTATAAATTTATATTTTATTAAATTTTAATTAAGATTTTTTTGACCTTGAAGTCCTATTAAGTTTTTAATAGTCGAAATTCTCCTTCAAACAATAATTGTTCATAATTTATGATTATATAAAGGAACATGATGATTTGACATTTATTTTGATTTTTAAAACTTTAAAACTATCAACTTTCATTGAAAAAACTAAAAAAAAATTATGTCAAATTTTTTTTTTGAAAAAATTAAAAAAACTAAATTATTTTTTGTATAAAACTAAAAAATTTGTGTCTATAAAAGAACATGATGATGGAAAATTGATATGCAAAACTACAAAAAAATTTAAAAATAAAAAAATTAATAATGTTTTCAGTTTTAAAATTAGAAAAAATTGATAATATTATTAGTTTTATTGAATAGTTGAATCAAACCAATAAGTAGAAGGTAAAAACGTTTAACCTCCGTTTGGGAAGTGGGTTGACTTTTTGGCTTTTTGGCTATTTTAACTTGGTTTGGGAAGGGCTTTTTGACTTTTTTTGTGAGAGATGATTATAATGATTATGGGTTGGATTTGATGTTTTGTTTTTTGTGACTATTTTAGCCCCTAACCCACCCAAACCTTCTTGCCAAACATCACTTTAATCTTATACTCTAATTTTTTTTTCCCTCAGTGAAACAATTATTTGAAACATTACTATGAAAAAATGATAATATATTCTTAATGTTTAAAATTGAAAAAAACTGATAATATTTTCAGTTTTACTAAATAGGACTTATTAGTTTAAAATTTTTTAAATAGGACTTGAATTATCATAACATTTGTAATTAACTTCCCCTTTGTTTGGCATGTCAATTTTTTTGATTTCTTAACTATTTTAGTCACAAAAAAACAAAATAGGCTAAAAAGTCAATAAGATAAAACGTCACATCCAAATTATAATAATTTTTTTTTCTGTCATAAAAGTAAAAAAAGTCAAAAAAATCTATTCCAAACGAGATTTTTTAACTCTCGACTAAAATAATTAAAAATCTAAAAAATCAAAAAATCAACTCACATCCCAAAAAAACCCTCAATTTAATTTAAGCCACGATCACGAATCATCAATGATTAAAACTTGAAAATTCTAAAATAATTAGTGTGTTTGATTTCAGATTTTTAAATTTAGTTTTCTGAAAATTGAGTTTTTTGTTTTTCATATTTTTTTGTTCTTAGTGAATATTTTTTAAATTTTAAGTAATTTTTTTTACTTTTTTAGATGCACCTCACTTAGAGGTATCTAAATTGTAAAATATTTGTGAAACAATATTTTTAAAAAATTAATAAATACACAAAATACAAAAAAATACTGAATTTTGGTTTTTTTTTTATATTTTTTGGTATTTAGTGTATTTTTCAAAGATTTTTTCACAAATATTATATTTTTTAAGCGTATTTATATTTGGTGTGTCAAAAATTTAAAAAAATTTACTTAAAATATTAAAAAAAATCATTGAAAATATTAAAATGTAAAAAATAAAAAAGTAAATTTTTTTAAAAATTGATAACCGAAAATTATAACCAAATAAGCTAAATAATATTTGAAAAAGAGTAATATTACCAATTCTAAAAATTTTATGAAATGTGTCCTATAAATGTCGTACATAAAACTTTATCAAAAATTTGATAAGATTTTTAAAAGACGTAACGTTTTTCTTTGAAAATGACCGCTTTCACTTTCGGGAGTATTATTTTATTTTACAACAATGATTCATCCCACTAATTTAGGAGCATTAATTAATCACTAATAATGTGGAAATTCAAAAAAAAAATAGAAAAAAAAAAACTTAAGATCAAAACATCACATCAATAAATGAGACCCACCAATTAATGCTCTCCTAATGCTCTTAAATTAGTGGTCTTAAACATTTTTCTTTATTTTAAGCCACAATTGTTTCCCACTGTTTGTTTTGTCACGTATCTCTGACAACTCCTTTATTGTAGTTGAATTGGACTGAAAATGGACCGGCCGGCCCACCATATTAATGCATCTTTGAGTGGGGTTGTTCTCGATCCCACGGTCCATAATCACATCATCACATATCTCAGAATCCCCACACACGTCAACTCTCACTCCGTCTATATAGTATACTAAACGTGTCACACCATATCGGTGCTTTTGTAGTTCAGTGCTCTTCTAGAATTTGATTTCAGATCAGAAACGAAGAAGAAGAGAGAGAAAATGGCTCTCCCCAAGGCTAAGGAGCTGGTTTCCTCCAATCCAGTCGTCGTCTTCAGGTCATTTCTCTCTCTCTCTCTCTCTATATATATATATATCTGTGTATATGTGTATTGATTTGATGTGATGAGTGATGGGTGATGGATTTGGGCGTATGGTGTATGGATCGACAGCAAATCGTCCTGCCCCTTCTGCGTGAGCGTGAAGAAGCTGTTGACAGATATCGGTGCCACTTACAAGGTCATTGAGTTGGATGCTGAAAGTGAGTCCTCTTTCTCTTTATTCCACTTTTCAGTTGAACAAAAATGATCCGTAGCTCGAATTTGTTGGCTCGAAACTGTCTCGAATTTGGGTATTTTTTTTTTCGGAAAATGTTTGAGGGCCCGAAATACTGTTGGCTCGAATGCCCCGAATACCCAAAACGACGTCGTTTTGGGCATTCCGTTTTTTTTTTTTTTTTTTTCTTTTTTTCCGCCATTGTTGACCTCTGCAACTCTGAGTTGCAGAGGAAGAGGAAGAGGAAGAGGGAGAGAAAGAGAGGGAGAGGAAGAGGGAGAGAGAGAGGTCGCCTGCGTCGATCGCCGATCGCCGTCGATCGCCGTCGATCGCCGATCGCCGTCGATCGCGTGTGCCGTCGATCGCCTGCGCCGATCGCCGTGGATCGCGTCGGCCTCCGCCGATCGCGTCCTCCTACTCCGATCGCGTCTTCCTCCTCCGTTTTTTAGGCCCCCTCCAGTCCTTCCTCCCCCTCCTCCTCCTCCTCCCCCTCCCCTCCCCTCCCCCTCCTCCTCCCCCTCCCCTCCCCTCCCCCTCCTTCGTCCTTCTCCTCCTCCTCCTCCTCCCCCTCCTCCCCCTCCCCTCCCCTCCCCTCCCCCTCCTTCGTCCTTCGTCTTCCTCGTATCTTCTGCTGAAAAGAAAAAAAAAAAAAAAAAAAAAAAATTAGGGCCATTCGGGGCGCCCGTTTTCGGGCCCCCTAGCATTACTGTTTTTTTTCTTTCTTTGTCTGTAACAGAGGGAGAGAAGAGACGAGGGGGGAGAGAGAGAGAGAGAGAGAGAAGAGGAAGAGGAGAAGAGGAGAAGCTCCTTCTTCTTCTTCTTAATTCTTCACCAGACCCAGCTCCTTGGTTCGGTTCCGGATCATCAGACCCATCATCATCATCAGACCCAGCTCCTTCTTCTTCACGGAGAAGAGGAACCGAACCAGATCTGGATTTGAGGATTAAAGGTAATTTTTTTTTTTTTTTTGTTGATGAAGATGATGATGATGTTGAAGATGATGATGATGTTGTTGCTGATTTCAAAATCTGAGAATGAAGGAAAAAAAAAAAAATTTGTCAGACCCAGATCTGATGATGTTGATGAACAAAAAAAACTTTGTTGATGTTGATGTTGATCTTGATGGAGAGATGGCTTTCTAGAAATAAGAAAATTGCTCAGAAGCCACATGGGCAATTTTCTTTTTTTCTTTTTCTTTTCTTTCTTTCTCTGTAACAGAGATGGCCTTGATGGAGAGATGGAAGTTTGTTTCGCAGAAAAACGATGGCGCTGGAAGTTTGTTTCTCAAAAAAACGTGAAGAAGAAGACGAAAAAAAAAAAAAGGGTTTTGATTTGTGGCACTAAATTGGGGGCACTAATGCCCCTAGTTTCTATATAAGGCAAAAAAAAAAAAAAAACAAAACAAAACAGTTACCCATAATGGAAATTAGGGGCATTAGTGCCACAAAACATTTTCCTTAAAAAAAAACCAAAACTGTGTCTTTTTGCTGTCGAGCCACACTCTCTCGAGCTACTAATCAGGATTGTTGAAATTAATACTAACTTATTATTTCTTTTCATATTATTATCAGATGAAAATATGGCTAAGTGTTCATCAAATCAACAAAGACTTATTTTTTTCATCAGATAGAGAATTCATCAAATCCTTCTTCAATGTTGAATTTGATGAAAATTTAAAAATATGAAAAGGGAAATTTGGGATAAGAGAATTTTTAAAAATATTTTGATGATAGGATTGGAGTAATCCAGGTCAAATCAAGCTTTTTACTCAAATTTAGAATATGAAAAAATTCGTATCAAATAAAGGGAGAGGCAATTTTTCTCCATCAAGGATGACAAGATTTCCAACAGTCACATTTTTACCCAAATTTGATAAAAATTTAAAAATAGCAAGGATGGATGGTTTTCTTTGGTAAAAATGGTTAAAACAGAATTTTGGGAGAAGTTTGGAATTTTATTTATTTATTTATTTATTTTTGAAAAATAAAAGAAGTGAGGATGGGAGATGATCTAAAAGATTATCAAAAAGTATGTACTATGTGGGGGCAGTCAAACAAACTAAGCTTATCCAAGACTCATGTTGAGGTTGTTAAATGCTTATTTGAGGTCATTATATGAATAACATTTTGAAACTTGTTAATTTTAAACTTGATAAGATGTGGTTTGTGATCAGCTTTGATTGAAGCTATAAATAAACTGAGGTTAAACACATTTTTTGAAGCTCCTGAAGTTTTCAAATTAAGCTTGAACAGCCCATTACTCTGGTTTACAACCTACTTGTTTTGTTGGGATGGAATATTCTCTTGAGAGAGGAACAATTTTTTCGTGTGTCCTGTATTAGGGAAAAGATGTCCTTTGTATCCCTGTTCCCTAATCACCATGACAAAATATGTGAACAATTTGATTATGCAAATGGGTTCTGATTTCTATGGGGGTTTTGGGAAGGGTAGATTGGTACAGGTCTAACATTTGACATTATTTACACAATGTGTGCCCTGTGTTTGAACCCACATCTGCAAGGTAGCTATTGTGTTGTTTTATCAGTTGGAGAGATTAATGTTTCTATTGAAATTCCATTTTTTTTTTGTTTTTGTCTAAACGTGCATTTTGGAAGTCGTCTGCTATTAACTGGTCTAACCACTCTGGTATTATCACTCTGCAGATTACTAGCAGTCTCTTGTGTGTGTGTGTGTGTGTGTGTGTGTGTGTGTGTGTGTGTGTGTTTGTGTTTGTGTTTGTGTTTGTATTCTATGTATCAAGCATCAATAAGCAATTCTCTACTTCACGCTTTTCAGGTGATGGAAATGACGTGCAATCTGCATTGCTTGAGTGGACTGGGCAGCGAACTGTGCCAAATGTGTTTGTTGGTGGGAATCACATTGGTGGCTGTGATAGTAAGGCTTTAATCCCTTGACTACCCATTGTTTCACCTTTGATCATTGTTTTCATTTCTTGGTCAATAATGTTTTCCTTTATATGTTTTTGCAGAAACAATGGCCATGCACAAGGAAGGGAAGCTTGTCCCGTTGCTTACTCAAGTTGGAGCTGTTGCCAAAGCTTCTGCTTAGAGGATTTCTGCTATCTGGTTGATGCCACTCTTATAAATAATATGGATGTCGCTCTTATAAATAATATGATGAATAAAGTCTTTAGGCTATATTGGTTGTCTATCTCTGTTCTGGAACTTAATTGGCAAATATAAATGAAGTCATGAATGCAGGAATGGTTTCAATTTGGTTTTATATTATGCAATTTAGTTTTTACAAGAGGATTCACTAATTATACTCTATTGCAAAATTTCAAGGTGAATTCGTCGATTAGTTTTTTGCTATGTGATTGACTTGAAATACTGCGCCGGCAGTACCATATGGTGCTCTTGGGTTACTGAATAATTATCAATGCACAGTACAAGTTGTATGCAATCTTGACTGTTGTATTTGGGTATTTGTTCTTCAGATGTCCAAAATACAATCAACTCATTGTAAATGATTACTTTGCCATCCAAACAATGCACAAAACTATATTGTACTGTGAAGATACTGGAAAAGTATATCTTACACATTTTGCATGGAAGTCCCTGTTTTTTTTTTGTCCCCAAAAACAAGCAAACACAAAGGTTACAATTATGGAGATCATGATCAGGAAGAATATAATAAGTTCAAAATATCTTAATAAGAAGTTCAAAATATCTTCAAAGGTGAAACGAAACAGGAAATATGAACACCGAAAGAGTTTAGGAACATAGTTGAGGCTTGTTTTCATCTTTTTGCCAGTTTCACACTTGTAAAAGGATTGTTTTCAGCTTTATGGTTGTTTTCAGGTAGAAGAACTGGAGTGCTCTCTCTCAGTTAGGGGTACTAACATGTCTATTAACAAATGAGTCTGGATTGTCTGTTGGGGTTTCCTGCGGATCTCCCTGCCATGGTGTTGTCAAATGACGTCGTTTTGGCATTTTTTTTCCCCTCTTCCTTTTCTCCTCTTTTCTTTTCTCTCTCAGCTCTCAAATCATAGAGACGAAGATGGACGGTGAGGCAAGGTGAGGCAACGACGGAGGAGGAAGTGGAGTGCAGCCAGTGTATCGGAGGGAGTTCCTCGATCATCCTTGTTGCCGTTCATCGGTTGTCCCCCTAGTTTCAACCTAGATCTGAAATGTAGAGACTTAAAAGCGAGGAAAAAAAATCAAAACTGCAGTCATTTTGTCGTTTGACAAATCAACCATTTTGTTATTACAACCCAGATTCTACAGCTTTTTTTATTACAACTCAGATTCAAAGACAATTATTTTATTTTTAAAATTGATTTGAGTGTGAAATAAGAAAACAGACTTGACTTTAATGCAAAATCTGGTTTTGAACCCAGTAATGCCACACACACAATCAATGGTACCATAAACAATAAGCCTTGATGATGAACACAGCCGCCTCTTTGATTTTTGATTTCTTTGGTTTTATATTAACTTTCATTTACCTGATTTTGGGTGATTTGCGAGATGATTTTATGAAATTCAGAAATGGTTGAGGGCTTGAAAGGGAGGGGCTCAAATGGCTCAAATGGGTGTGCACCGGACGTCCGTCTGGACGATTGGGCGAAAAATTGTCTACCGTGGATGACACCCTTGTCGACCGCGGCTGTGAGCCATCTCGTCGGACTTCCTCCCGGACGACTGGCAAGGCAAATTTTGAGCCATTCGAGCCAACCTCCATTTCGGGCTACCTAGCATTGTTGTATGAAATTTTGGTTATTTGACGTGTTGAAATTTAAACTACCAGTATGAAGAAGTTTTCAAATCTCTTGACCCACTTGGCCATCTATGAAACACGGGTATTCCAAAAATGTTGCCATACAAGTATCGGGTATTTATCGGGCGTGAGTACGCGTACTGGTACAGCTGCACGCATATCGACTACGCCAAAAATGCATTGGGTACATTTTAAACTATCAATATATGGGTATGTTTTTGGGTATTCCGGGGTAAAAAACGAGATTTTCTACAAATTAAAAGGTATTGGAGCAATTCTTTTTGTCTATTTTAAAAAATTATGTAAATTTGGGGTTCTTTTGTAATAAATAAAACATGAAACAAATTAAAATTAGGGTTCTATTTGATTAGAATAATGCTATATGCATCAATTAGTGTACTAACTACACATCAATTGATAATGTGGCAAAATTTAAGAAGTTTTTGATATTTGTAATTTGTATAATGAGTTGAGTCAATAATAATGTCATAACTAGTATTGATACACTAGTTAATACACTAATTAGTGCATGCAGCACCACCAATTTGATTATCTCCTTCTAGAAAGACAGAGACTCCCAAGAGAGTTTGAAAAGAAGCTGCTATTGAAGAGGTTTAATCGAAAGTGCTGATTGATTCTCTCCTTCAAAGACCACATACCTAGAGATGGCAATCGGAACCCGGCCCGACGGGGACCTGATCCCCCGACCCCGAATTGAGCGGTTATTCTCCAAAAAATACCCTCGATGGGTCGGGGATGGTATTAAAAATTAAATCCCCGATGATATTCGGGCCGAGAACGGGGATACATGTTTCAGCCCCGGACCCGGCCCGACTGACCCCGACGTGAATTTACTATTTTGCCCCTGTCTATATATAACATGTGCGTGTGTGTAGGGTTTTGGCTAACCACTCACACACACACACACACACAGAGTCACGCTTTCTCTCTCTCTCTCTCTCTCTCTCTCTATCTCTAGGGTTTCGCCTTCCCTTCTCTCTCTTTCACACGACGGTGCCAATCCTCAATTCCTCGCCGCTGCTGGTTTGAACTTAGAGTGTCGCCTCCCTCTCTCTGCTATGTAGGGTTTTGGCTGACCACGACGGTTGCTCACCCCTCGCCGCCACTCCTCCCTCGCCGGCGATCCTCCCTCACCGCCGATTTCAAAGGGTATCTCTCTCTCTCTCTCTCTCTCTCTCTCTCGATTTCGATATAGGGGGTTTACACACACACACACACACACACATATATGTGTATATCTTTGTTCGACCTCTGTCTTGTTTTTTTTTTCTCTCTCTAAATTTATTTATTATATATATATGATCTCGATCTAATCACTTGAGTTCTTGATCTGTAATGGATTGTTAAAATATGTAATCTTAGTTTATGTAATGCATTTCAAAGTTATGGGACTTGATAATAAAGAAACACAACTAGGATTTGTTATGTAATGCAATCTCAGTTCTTAATATCAGCTCAAAGTTTATGTAATGTAATCTCAGTTCTTAATATCAGTTCAAAGTTTATGTAATGTAATGCTTACAGATTTTTTAATTTGAAAAAATGTTGACAAATTGAATAGGATGTTTCAGATAAAAAAGAACAAAAAAAAAAACTGAAATGTTACAATAATCCGGGGATTTTTCGGGGTCGGGGATCCCCGATCGGGGGCGGGGGCGGGCAATGGGTCCCTGTTGGGGATCGGGGGCGGGGATAAGGAAATTGTCACTTTCGGGGATCGGGGACGGGGAGCGTAGTCCCGGGCCCCGCCCCATTGCCATCTCTACACATACCAGTAAGTTCATCTTCGATTCTTCCTAATCTTCTTCTTCAATTCTTCTTCCTCTTTCATTCATTTTTATTCCCAGATTTTTGTTCTCTTTCTTCAAAGATCGAAGATGCCTTTTTTTTTTTTCCATCATTTTCTTTGATTCTTTCTTTCATTTTTTTTTTCCAGATTTTTGTTATGTTTCTTCGCAGCAAATGAAGAACGAAGATGCATCGTTTTTCTTTGATTCTACTTACTCTTTTTTCATTTTTTTTCCTTCAAATTGTTGTACTCTTTCTTGGTAGCAAATGAAAAACAAAGAGATCTTTTTTTTCCTTTGTTTTTCTTCAATTCTTCTTCCTCTTTCTTTCATTTTTTTCCAGATTTTTTTTTCTTTATTCGCAGCAAACAAATTGATCTGTTTTATCCTCTATTTTTTTTTCTTTGTTTTTTTGATTCGATTCTCTCCTCTTTGATTTTCTCTTTCTTTGATCCTTCTTCTTCTTCTTTTTCTTGAACTCTCCTTCATTTTTTTTTTTTCTGATATATATTTTTTATTTTTTTATTTTTTTTCCCACAACCATTGGAATTTCATGCAACTTGCAAGTCTAAGCCTTCTCTATACTCATCTTTAAAAAAAAAAGAAAGAAAGGTAATGTAAAATGACCCATCTATTATTTAACTTTGCCATCTTTTTAGTTATGCTATTGAACTTTAATTTGTATGTTGGATGTTTAGCTATAAATTTAAAATTAAAAAAAAATAAAATTTGGCATACCTATGCCTTACTTTTTTTAAACTTGCCCTATCGGTGTACCCGTATCGTACATGTACCCATATTCGTACCTGCACTCGTGCTTTTTAGTTGGCCATTGAAGCTGTTCAGTGAGATCCAAGATCAAATGGAAAGGTTTGAGATCAGATTCATTCATCCATGAATTTAGGAAAGGAGAGTGGCTTATATTAGTGGGAAGAGAGAAGCACGTCGGTGGAGTTGGGCGACATTAGTCGTTGCCTCGCTGCCGCCTTCTTCTCGTTGTCCCTATTCGTCTCTTTATAATGAAGACACCCAAAAAAAAAAAAAAAGAGCAAATGAGAGAAAGAGAATGCTAGATTATTTTATCCCAACCCCAGTGTTTTAAAAGGCTCCAGGCGAACTGAGGCGATAAGGTCTCCTGTAGCCTAAGCAAGAGGCACGCGCCTCACCAAAGCGAGGCGCACATAATAAAAGCAATGCAAAATTATAAAATAGGCAAAATTTTTAACATAACAAATATATGTAGTATGTTAAAAAGTATAATATCCAACAAAAGGCATAAAGTATGACATTCACATCCACCAAAAACCTTATGTACTAAAATCATCATCCACATAATTCAATGCAACTAAGCTTCTAACTTGTGGTTCAAAAAGGAAATTAAAATATATAAGTCCTATAGCTGCATAATTGTACTCAAAACTTAATAGACATCATCATCAGCATGAAGAACTTTATCTCCTCCATCATCATCATTGGATTTGTATCCATCCACATCCTCCTCTTCAGCCTTATCTTCATCTTCCCATTCATCTTCTTCATCTACAAGTTATTGGTGTGTTGTCCTAGTTGTGCTTGATCTAGTTCTTTGGTTACTCTCCTCAACTCTAGCAGCTACAGCAACATCAACATCATCCCACCCCAAAGAATCATCATCAAATACAAGCTCATTCTCCATCCTCCCAATCAACCATTCATTGCTCTCATCAATATCTTGCAAAGAGATGGGATCAACATTGGCACGTTTCATGTATCGATGCTTTAATGCTCTATTATACTTCACAAACACCAAATCATTAAGACGTTTTTTAGCCAGCCTATTTCTTTTTTTGCTGTGAAGCTGCAACAATAAATAAAAAAGCATTTAAATTTTTATATAACTAAATTTGTTTTTGGAATTCACTACTAGATTTGACAACGGGTACTCACATGTTCAAACACACTCTAATTTCTCTCACAGCCAGATGAACTACAAGTAAGACTAAGTACTTTGATAGCAAATTTTTGCAAATCAGGAGTTTCATGACCAAAAGAACTCCACCAATCAGCTGATCATGATAATTAGTTAGCACTTAGCAAACATTTTGAAGTAAAAGGTATTGACTACTAGAATAGAACATTGTAAATGATTACCTGGTACCCTTGTACTTCTTTGTCTAATTGCCATAGGAATCTGAAAAAGTCCTTCAACCTTCTCATACTTAGCTAATTCTGCACAAACTTTATCTTGGACCTCTAGTGTTGGGATCAACCTTGATATACATTGATATAGGCCTGTCATGATTTCTTTGTCCTTTGCAGCATTTGGATCTTTGTAAAATAAACTAGGATTTAAATAAAACCCAGCAGCATGCAAAAGGTGATGCAATTGAATGTCCCACATTTGATCAATGATTTCAAAGATCTTTTTATATTTCTCGTCCTTTCCATTGAATGCATTTGCAATAGCTTCTTTAGCCCTATCCACAGCCTCGTAAATATATCCCATTGGAGGCTTTTCTTCACCATCAATCATTCTTAGTACATGAACAAGAGGACATGAAAACTGAAGGGCAAGGTGAACATGATTCCAAAATGAAGGCATTAGCATTATTTGAGCTGTCTTCTTACCCTGCGGCTCCTTCGTCCATTTGCTTTTGGTCCACTCCTCCGAAGTAAACATCTTCCTCAAGTTGTTCCTTTGTTGATAAAGTCTTTGCAAAGTTAAGAAAGCTGTTGCAAATCGGGTTTTAGCAGGCTTCACTAACTCCTTCAATTGAGTGAAACTCCTCATCATATTCAACAAAGATGGATGATTATAAATATAACCGTGTACCCCAATTGTCCTTTCAAATGTCTTCTTAAAATTGGGTAATTTGAAAATGTCTTCCAACATTAAATCCAAGCAATGGGCTGCACAAGGTGTCCAATACAAATACAAGTGGGGTCTCTTTGCCTCCAAAAACTTCCCTATGAGATTACAAGTTGCAAGTTTATAACATACTACTTTAAACAAATACAACCAAAATAAAAGCACACTATTTGCAATAGAGCCAGAGGATCTTACCTGCCAATACATTTGCTGCAGCACTGTCGGTGACAATTTGGACCACCTTAGCTTCTCCAATTTTGTCAACAAACTTGTCAAGCAAGTTAAAAATCTTGTTTGCATCCTTTGAGTAACTAGATGCATCAATAGACTCAAGAAACATGGTTCCTCTAGGACAATTCACCAAGAAATTAATCAAAGTTCTATGCTTCCTATTCGTCCACCCATCACACATTATAGAACATCCATACTTTGCCCAATCCTCTTTGTGCTCCTTCATCAACTTATGGACATGATTCACTTCTTTCTTGAGATAAGGAATCCGTATCATGTGATAACTTGGTGGTTTTAAACCTGGACCAAATTGTCCTATGGCTTCAATCATTGGTGCAAAACTTTCATTATTAACTACATTAAACGGAATTCCAGTATCATATATCCATCTTGCAATTCTGACATAGGCCCTCTCCATTAACTCTTTTCTATAAGGATCATTTTCATCAATTTTAATTTGCTTTCCCTTGCCATTTTTTTTTTTTTTGCACCACTAACTTTGGCTCAGGTGTGAAAAAACAATCCATGGGCCCTATCTTCCTAGGCTTTTTAGGTTTCAATTGAATAGAAGCAGAGGTAGTTTTTTGAGTAGAACCTTGAATAGGAATAGGCTGTTTACCATGTGGAGAGATTTCTACAACATCATCCTCATCCTCAAAATCTTCTTCGTTGACCATTTCATCAAAGTCAGGCATCAAGTTCAATTGATCCTTCAGTTGTTTTTTTTTTTTTTGCCATATAATCAGCCACCTCATTACTAACCTCAGTTGGGCATCTAGGACATTTAATTACATTCCTATACCCTCCAACAAGATGTTGGTTAACTCGGAAAACACCCCCATTCATCTTTTTTCCAAAAAAATTACACTTGAACTTGCTTAGATTTTCAGGATTTACCATTGTTGCATACTTCCATGCCGGATCTTTTTTTCCATCCTCGGGTGTTGTCATTTATTATATATCTACCTATTGAGACTATAAGCACTGATTCAGTGTTCATTTTATTATTATTATTATTATTTTGACATGGAAAAAAGAACAGAGTAGAACAGAGGAGGAAAAAAAAAAAGAGAGCAAGAGAAGAAGAACAAATTATATCAGAACAGAGAAGAGGAGAAGAGGACGAGAATGGAAGAAGACCAAAACAGTAAAGCAAAAAAAGAAAAGAAAAAGAGAGAGAGTAGAACAGAGGCAGAGAAAAGAACCAGAGAAGAAAGAGAAGAGAAGAAGAGGAGAAGAGAAGCAGAACAGTCAAAGCAGAAGACAAGAATGAAGCCCAAAAAAAAAAAAAACAGAGTAGAACAGAGGCAGAGAAGTGAACTAGAGAAGAGAAGAAGAGAAGCACAGTTGAACCAGAGGAGAAGAATGAAGCCAAAAAAAAAAAAAAACAGAGTATAACAGAGGTAGAGAAGAGAAGAAGATGAGAAGAATCGAACCAGAGGAGAAGAGGAGAAGAATCGAACCAGAAAAAAAGAATGAAGCAAAAAAAAAAAAAAAAACAGGGTATAACAGAGGCAAAAAAGAGAACCAGAAAAGAGAAGAAGAGAAGAGAGAGAAGAGAAGAATAGTTGAACCAGAAGAGAAGAGAACCAGAGAAGAGATGAGAAGAAGAGGAGAAGAGAGAGAGGATAAGAGAACCTGTGTATTTGGCATGTCGTATACTCTTCTTCACTTCTTCACGTCGCTTCTTCTTCTTCTTCTCCAGTAGGGCTTTTTTAAATGTTTTTGCTCTGTTGACCCACGTTTGTATCATTTTATAATGTAAATAAGATGTCATCCCATGTGGGTATCCACACAGTAAGCTGTTGGAGTGAAATAAATTCGAAGTGCATGAAGCACATGCTTCGAGTTTCATGATAAAGCGCGTGCTTCTTCGCCTCATCTGCGCCTCACCCATGTCACCTCGCCTCGCCATGCTTGAGGCGCAATGCTGCACTTCATCTCACCTTGGGCTTAGGCGTGCGCTTAAGCGCGCTTTTCAAAACACTGCCCAACCCACTCTTATTGGCGGCGACTACCCTTACTTGAGTCATTGCCATTCTCTTCCAACCCTAACCCTAAGCCTCTAACTTCCTTCAGTCGCCTTCAGTGATTTGAGAGCTGATAGAGAGAAAAGAAAAGAAGGAAGAAAAAAAAAAATCGTTTTGCACCATCAATAGCACTGATACTATATTCTTTTTTTCGATATTAATGTTACGTTCAGGACTTATAATATGTATATCATTTTATAAAAATTATGTTTGTATAATGTTTAATCATTTACTTTATCAAAAATAAATTAAATTGTTTTGTCTTGATTAAATTTTTTTAAATTATTTTATTAAACATAAAATGGATAATTGATAACATAAAGGGTTCGTTTGGGAAGTATAACGCCTCGAAAATAATTATAATAATCCAACCCAACATAGTTGATGCAAGACAACATGATCGAAATAATAATCTTTCATTAATCTGACTTGATATACAAAAGTGATACATGCGATATATATTCATAAATAGTTCATCATGAATCTACAGCATGTGTTACAAGTAGTAAAGAGGAATGAAAATTAAACAGATAATTATATGCCCTAAAGGCTTACATCTTTCAAAGTCTTTGCTTGGTTACAACAAAAGAGAGTCTTAACTTTATACAATTCAAGCCCTTGGTTATACAAATAAGCACAAAAGTGAAGCCTGTGCTCCAAACTCCTTCCGAGCTACTGCTTTGGCGGAGGCATATCATCAACACCTGAAAATGGTTTTCTCAAATATGGTGAGCTGAAACTCAGTAGGAACAATCTAACACAATATATGGATCTTGTACGGGAAAGAAATACACCTTCTTGTATAATCCTGTCAATCAAGCCTGCGCTCCTCCATATGACGTCGTTCTACTACCTGAAAATACAAACGTGAGCTAGCCGGCGGGTGTGTGCCGGAAACCTCTCCGATGCCTAAGTCAGCAAGCTAGACAAATAGACAAAAGCTCTGTGTATTTAGGAATCAAAGTTGCGTTACCTCTCCATAGGTGATGTTTGTGAGCTTTTATAGGTTTCGTGTGGCATAATCCTAGTAGGACTTTTATTCCTCCATGTAGAGTCCTCCTAGGATTCATACTCCTGAAGGACAATGCTTATCCTTCAACACCCCCCTCACTGCTTAAACCAAGTGAGATGGCTTTAACACAGTCGGATTACCATACGACCGACCTAACTGTTACTTCGGTTATTACTTTCCTTTCTCTTACCTCGGCTTTCACATGCTAAGACCGAGCTATCCATAAGAGAGTTGAGTCGAACTAACCCCCAGGACCAAGTTCTTCAGAGGGCTCAACATACCTCGGCTCCATACTCTACAACCGAACTAACTCTGGCGGCCGACCCATCCGTATTACTCTTCGGAACCGGACTGAGAACAAGGCCATTATGCGACCGGACTAAACAGTACGGCTTTGGGACCGGACTAACTTCAAAGGCCCTTCCAAAACCGGAGTAACTTTGCGGCCAATCTAATCAACACTTCGCATAGCGGCCCAAAACGGCCCATTACCTAGCTCAGCCCAATTTTCATATAAATTACCCTCTCAATTGCCCCTTAATTCCATCTGCAAAGCATGATAGGGATTACCTGTTTATCAGCCGAGCTAAAGTTTTTCATGTCTCTCCAGCCGAGCTAACCCCTTTAGTCTTTTCAGTCGAGCTAAAAAAAAACTCTCAAGCCTTTCTAGCCGAGCCGATTTTCACACCGGGCTCTGCTTGTTCGGTCAAAATGTCTCTTCAATCATAGCAACTGAACCGTTTCCCATTCTAATGACACGTGGCAGCCTCTGATTGGCCAATCTTAGCTGTCGCGCCGTCTTCGTGTTTCGCAATTTTTGAACAGTTCCCGCCTCTTCATCCCTTTACGCAAAATAAACTCCTCATTTCAAATCATTCACTTCTACTATTCACTCTCTTCTTTCTCTCTCCCTTCTAAGCTTTTACTGTTCTTCATTTTGCACTTGAAGAAACTGCGTGATTTTGCTGTCGTTTCTTGCATTTTTAGTGCTTCCACCTCCTCATCTGGTAAGTCATTCAAATCTGTTTCTCTTTTCTTGTTTTTGCTTTCGTTTCTGCACTTTATTTAATCCCTTGTAGTTTGTTTCGTGTGTTTTTGAAAAACACATTTTCTGCTAAAAACTTAGCTGTAGAACACTTGAATTCATGTAATAACACGAGAAACACTAGGTTTGATTCATAAACATGCCCCAACCGAACCAGTACACTGTTTGTGCTATGTAAGTCTAGCCAGACTTCATAACCGAAGTAACACTTTATCTTAGCCGAGATAAGCGGACCGAACTAGGTCTGAACTTAGTATACTGGAAACCTTGGCTCTCGACCGAGCTAGGTTCCTGGGGAAGCTAAGCCAGCTTCCTCACCTTAAACCGAACTAAGAAAGCTGCCCCTAGAGGCTCGTCTGAGGTAACCAAACCCGTAGTTCAAGCCGAGATAACCGATCCTACAAACAAACCGAGCTGTCGAACCCCTTGCTCAATCCGAGCTACCAAGCATTTTGTTGAAACCGAAATAGAACCTGTAGTATCCCACACAGCCGAAGTAGGACTTCTTTTATCTTTGCTTTGATTTCGTAGCACGGTCAACGATCTGTGCTTAACACCTTTGTTTTCCACTTTGCAGACTTAGGTTGCCCAGGCACTCCTCTGCGCGCTCAACCGAGCTACTGAGCACAATTTTTCGACCGAACTAATTTATTTATAACTTAACAAATAAATGGGGAAGTATAGATTCCTAGTAGAAACACCTGGTGGTCTAGTCGAATTCCGAAAAGATTACAATATACCTGACGATGTCCACCTTACTCTAGCCGAAAAAGATATCACGCCTTGGGGAAACCCCGGTTTTGTACCCTTTACCCTCTTGTCCATAATAGAAGCCGGTCTATGATTTTCTGTACAGCCATTGCTATGCGAATTCCTTAAGCAAACTAGGATTTGCCCCACCCAGCTTTCCACAAAGGGGTACTTACCAATTAGTCCTATTCACTAGACTTATTTACTTACAGGTCCTAACTAATAAATTTAACACTATAAAAATAAGAGAGTGATAAATTTATCACTAAAAATTTATTTATAAAAACAAAGAGACTGATAAATTTATTACCATAAATTTATTCATAAAAAAAAAAGACTGATTAATTTATCTTTAGCACTTAATAAATTTATCAAATAGGACTTAATGGGTATTAAGTCTCCAAAGTAGGACCTATTGGGTAATAAGTCTCCAAAATAGGACCTATTGGTAGTTTACCCTTCCACAAACTCATACTGTATAATAAATGGTATAGCCGAACTAAACTGCCAAGCCGGTCTTAACCTCGGTCTAGCCGAAATATTCCATCAATACTCCATAGGATCAAAAGACGACGGGTGGGTTTATTATTTAAGAATACGCCGCCGCCGAGAAAAAATAATAAAGGATATACCGGATAAAGACTTGAATGACGATGATTTCCTCTGGGTATCTGGCAATTTTGAAGACCACCAAGCCCAGATTCCAGGCCGAAGTATAAACTGGAATAAAGGCATCCCCGGTATAATTACTTCGGCTCTGTTGCATGCTTCTGTTTTACTTCGGTTTCTGATTTCATAACCGATCTAACAGTTATTCTTTTTGCAGACTCAGCCCATCTTCTATCCTTGTACAGCTACCCCAACCTAAACACACTCCGCGCCGCATTACGTTTTGAAGAAAGAAGTTGGGCCAAACTTCTTAATATTGAGCCGACATACCGTTACAGCGGTCGCCGAAAAGCCAGAGTCACCGACTTTCTTCTAGAAGACGCCCCAGAACTGGACCCCACTTTGCCCCAAATCAACCTAATTCCACTGACAGCCGAACAAGAAATGGCAAAACGAAATAGAGTCAGGGCCCTTCTAACCGAAACTAACAGACCCGAAGTACCGCCACAAAGTCAAACCTAAGAAACCGTGGTGGCTCTTCCTTCTCAACAGCCCTCGACATCTCGGGCGCATAAGCGTGCCCGGACTAGCCAAACCGAGCAACGCCTCGTTGACAAGAATGAGACCATTCTTTCACCCAGCCCTCAACCAAGCCCTCAACCAGAGCACTCTGACCGAGCTGGCTCCTCCAAATGGGCTCCAAGTCTTACTTTTCAAAACCGAGATATTCAGGATACTGACTCGGTGGTTGCTGAGAAGGATCACTTGTTGGCTTTCAACCTTGCCAAGAGTGTTTGCCTTCCAAAGGACCTGGAGCACCACCAGAAGCAACTAACCACCGAGCTGAAGGCCATCCGGTCATCAACGAAATCAATGATCCTGGTAAGTAGCTCTCTTTTTGCTGTCTAATTTTTCCAACTGTAAGTCCGACTAATAGAGAAAGTTACTACTCTTTTTCAGGCCATTCAGAAAAACAATATCGCACATAGGAAAGTGTTGGAGCTCAGGAGAACAACAAGGGAGGCCATGGCAGAAGTCGAAGCCAAGAACGCTAAGCTTAAACAATCACAACAAAAGATGGCCGAGCTGGACGCCGAGGTAACTCGTCTAACCGGACTAGTTACCTCGGCTAACAATGACAAACAAAGAGCTCTAACCGTAATGAAAGACAAGTATTTGCGGGAGCTGGCAACGCTTGAGGGCACCAAGGATGCCGAAATAGCAGTCCTGAAGAAGAAGGCAGACGACGCCGAGCTAAAAGGCTTTAAAGAAGGCGAAGCTGCTTATATTCAACAATGTGAAGCGGCCAAGGATTTATTTTTCAAGTGTGGCTGGAGGGGTGCTGCGGAGCAGCTCGGCTGTGGTCCTGACACCGAGGTCTACAATGCTCCACGGTATTTCATTCCGGCCTCACTGGCGGAGTATGCCGCCGATCTCCAGAAGCAATTCCTTGAGGCGTCTGATGACGATGAAGAAAATGAGCAGACTGAAACTCCGGTTGTCAATGAGCAAACAAATGATCAATCATCTCGGTTGGAACCAGCGGTATAAGACTTGACAACCGAAACCGTGCTTCCAATAGAGACCGAGCTTCAAACCGAGACTGCTCTTACTTTTGACACCGGTGTTCATGTTGATGTTGACGCCGATCTGGATGACCTTTTCAGCTGATTCTGTAATTTTCTTTTTTCTCCTTTTCGTTTTTAACTTGTAACCGGGCTGGGAGCCCCTCCCTTGTAATTTGCGTTGAACTTGATTAATGGAAATTATCTTCTTTTGCA
The DNA here is from genome assembly GCA_036172215.1 of Camellia granthamiana. NCBI lineage: Eukaryota > Viridiplantae > Streptophyta > Magnoliopsida > Ericales > Theaceae > Camellia > Camellia granthamiana. The sequence goes on from CM069906.1 coordinate 6,082,158, forward strand.
CTAACTGTTATTCCAGTTTGGTTTGTGTGCTTGTACTTGTAATGTCTTCTATTACTCCAACTGCTATTTCGGTTTACTTTCCTTATTTCAGCATACTTCTAACTGTAACTTGCAATATTTTCGGCCGAGATACCGTATTCCGGGTTCAGTTGGTCAATCTGACTTACTAGCCAACCACGCTTTGGCCGATATAATTATTTCGGTTGAAGAGTAACAAGAGTTGGTGTAATCCAGCCAACCACCCTTCAGCCTAAATACCTTACTCCGGCTGAAGAGTACTAAGAGCTGGTTTAATCCAGCCAACCACTCTTCAGCCTTAAACTTACTTCGGCTGAAGAGTAACAAGAGTTGGTTTAATCCAGCCAACCAGTCTTCAGCCTAAATACCTTATTCCGGCTGAAGAGTACTAAGAGTTGGTTTAATCCAGCCAACCATTCTTCAGCCTTAAACTTACTTCGGCTGAAGAGTAACAAGAGTTGGTTTAATCCAGCCAACTACTCTTCAGCCGAAATACCTTACTTCGGCTGAAGAGTACTAAGAGTTGGTTTAATCCAGCCAACCTTTAAGTTAGTTTTTCCAGCCAACTTAGAATAGAGTGTTTGGTTATTCCGACCAAACGTCCTGCAGCCTGGATCTTTATCCTGGGCTTAGGAGGGGTGTTGGTTTAATCCAGCCAACCTCTAAGTTAGTTTTTCCAGCCAACTTAGAATAAAGTGTTTGGTTATTCCGACCAAACGTCCTGCAGTCTGTCTGGATCCTTATCCTGGGCTTAGGAGGGGTGTTGGTTTAATCCAGCCAACCTCTAAGTTAGTTTTTTCTAGCCAACTTAGAATAAAATATTTGGTTATTCCGACCAAACATCCTGCAGCCTGGATCCTTATCCTGGACTTAGGAGGGGTGTTGGTTTAATCCAACCAACCTCTAAGTTAGTTTTTTCCAGCCAACTTAGAATAAAATGTTTGGTTATTCCGACCAAACGTCCTGCAGCCTGGATCCTTATCCTGGGCTTAGTGTGGTGTTGGTTTAATCCAGCCAACCTCTAAGTTAGTTTTTCCAGCTAACTTAGAATAAAGTGTTTGGTTATTCCGACCAGACGTCCTACAGCCTGGATCCTTATCCTGGGCTTAGGAGGGGTGTTGGTTTAATCCAGCTAACCTCTAAGTTAGTTTTTCCAGCCAACCTAGAATAAAATGCTTACAATGTTCCTATCCCACTAAAACTATCTTTTACAGAAAAACAACTATGCTGAAAAGAATTGACTTATTTTATTGAGAAAAGAAAAAACTACATATGCTTAAAAGAAAAAAAGCTAAAAATAAAATAACTTGAGATTTGCAGTGTTCCATGGCCTGGGAATTGCTTTGCCGTCCTCATCTTCTAAGTGGTATGCCCCTTTGCCTGCTAATCCGACCACTTTGTAAGGTCCTTCCCAATTAGGCCATAGCTTGCCATCTCCTGGTACCAAGGTATTTTCCATCACTTTGCGCAGTACCCAATCTTCGATCTTGAATTGCCTTGGATGCACTGTTTTGTTATACTTTCTGGACAATTCTTGTTGGTAGGAGGCGATGTGAACCAATGCTCTCTCTTCTTTCTTCTGCAAGGTCAAGTTCCAATGCTATGGCTTCGCCATTTAAGTCTGGATCAAAGTTTTCGCTCCGAATTGTGGGGAGGCCAACTTCTAATGGGATGACTGCTTCCATGCCATAAGCTAAGGAGAATGGTGTTTCTCCTGTTGATCGTCGAGGCGTGGTGCGGTAAGCCCATAAAACATTAGGGAGCTCTTCTGCCCACTTGCCTTTAGCTTTCTCTAACCTTTTCTTCAATCTATCCAAGACTACCTTGTTTGATGCCTCCGCCTGACCATTTGCTTGGGGATATGCTGGTGTAGAATTGTAGAACTCTATCTTGTACTCTTCACAAAAGCCTCTGAAAATTCTGCCGTCAAACTGAGTGCCGTTGTCTGAGATTAGTGCCTTTGGTATGCCAAATCGAGTGATGATATTCTGCCAGACAAATTTTTTCACGTCTTTCTCCTTGATTGATGCCAGGGCTTCTGCTTCCACCCACTTTGTGAAGTAGTCTGTTGCTGCAAGGAAGAACTTCCTGTTGCCTGGTGCTGTTGGAAGTAGTCCCACTATGTCTAAGCCCCACATTGCGAAGGGCCATGGGCTAGTGAGAGGTAGAAGTTCTCTGGCAGGTTGGTGTATTTGGTGTGCAAACTTTTGACACTTTTCGCACTTTGACATATTTTTCTGAATCCGCTTGCATGTATGGCCACCAATATCCTTGCGAAATTGCCCTGTATGCTAGTGATTTTCCTCCTTGATGACTTCCGCATACGCCCTCATGTATTTCGAATAAGAATGCTTCCACTTTGCTGGGCTGAACACACTTTAGGTAGGGTCCTGAGAACGACTTTTTGTATAATGCCAAAGATGGGGAGAGTCAAAATCGCTGCGACTTTGCTCTTATTCTGTTGGCTTCTTTCTTTCCTTCCAGTAAGGTGCCATCTTTCAGGAACAGAATGATGGGATCCATCCAAGAGGGGCCTAGATCGGCGCAACATACCTCTTCTGCTTCTGGGTCTTCAATGCTTGGTTTAGGCAGGTAGTCGATCAGTAGTGGGTGAGGGATGGAGGTATCTGCCATTGAGGCGAAGCCTGCTAGTTCGTCTGCTCTGCTGTTTTCCTCCCTGCCGATCTGTTCTATCCTCACCACTTCAAACTTCTTGATCTCTGTTCTGACCAATTCTTGGTACTTAGCCATCCTGTCATCCTTTGCTTCATAGTCGCCAGATATTTGGTTCACCACCAGTTGTGAGTCGCTGTAAACCATTAGTTTGGTGGCCTTCATGTAGAATGCTGATTTGAGACCTGCCAGAAGCGCTTCATACTCCGCTTCGTTGTTCGATGCTGGGAAGCCAAGGTTGACTGCCTGCTCCACTACTAGGCCGTCTGGAGAGATGAGGACTATGCCGAGTCCTGCTCCATGCCGGTTAGATGCTCTATCCACAAAGAGCTTCCACATCTCCCCAACGAACAACTTCCAGCAAGTGGAGGGATCAGATGATGCCTTGGGGTCTTCTACGTTGCTGGTGTCTTCTTCTTCATGGTTCAGGCCTACTACTTGCCCCTCGCTATCTGGTTGTACCAAGTCTTGATTTGTTGGTGAGTCTTGACTTGGTGTGGCATGGTTCGTTTCTTTCTTCCTTACTTTACTCTGGTTTGCATTGGGACCTGACTGAGTGACTAGTACTAGGGGTTGCGTTATTCCGACGTCAACTTCCATCCCTAGTTTGGTTGTTTCAGTCAGGTCGACTGGGCAGATATGGTGACTTCCTGGGGTGAATTCTGCCAAAGCTTGTGCCTTTATTGCGGTTCTGGGCTGGAACTTGATGTCGTATTGCCCTAACTCTACTACCCACTTTAAGACTCGCCTAGAGAAGTTAGCCCTTTCAAAGAGAGCTTTCAATGGAAATGTTGTGAGGATAACTATGGTGTGGGCGTGAAAGTAATGCGACAACTTCCTTGAGGCCATCATCAAGGCCAATGCCAGTTTTTCCAGTGGCAAGTACCTTGTTTCGGCGCCCAGCAATGTCTTGCTGACATAATAGATGGGTAGATGTTGGATTCCTTCTGCACGGACCAATACTGCGCTAATTGGGTGCTGTGAGACTGCCAGGTACAAGAAGAGTTTTTCTCTAGGAATTGGGGTTACAAGTAGTGGTGGGGAAGACATGTATTCCTTCAAGCTTTCCAGAGCTCGGTCGCATTCTTCGTCCCACTCAAACTTGGTTTTTGAAGCGTGGAAAAATGGTCGTAGTCTGTCTGACGATCAGCTTATGAACTGATTGAGCACAACTGCCATGCCGGTGAGATGCTGCACTTCTTTTACTGAGTTTGGTCTCTCTAGATCCTGAATAGCCTTGATCTGGGAGGGGTCCGCCTCTATACCCCGGTTAGTCATCAGGAAGCCTAGGAATTTGCCAGATCTTACACCGAATGCACACTTGGACGTATTGAGGCGCAACTTGTGCTTCTTTAGGATCTCAAACATCTCCCCTAGGTCCTTGAGATGGTCGCTCTCATCTTTGCTCTTGACCACCATGTCGTCGATATAAGCCTCCATTGTTCTGCCTAACAACGGTTCAAACATCTTGGTGACCATCCGTTGGAATGTTGCCCCTACGTTCTTTAGGCCAAAGGGCATGACCTTGTAATAGTACAGTCCTCTTGGAGTTGTGAAGGATGTGACCTCCTGGTCTGATTCATGCATGGCGATTTGGTGGTAGCCTCTGTATGCATCCAGAAAGCTAAGTCGGCTGTGCCCCGCCGTTAGGTCTACCAGTTGATCTATCCGTGGTAGAGGAAAGCTGTCTTTTGGGCACGCCTTGTTGACTGTTTTGTAGTCGACGCAGACACGCCACTTGCCATTCTTTTTGGAGACTACGACTGTGTTGGAGATCCATCTTGGGTAGTGCACTTCTCTGATTGCCCCTGCTTTCAGCAAGTTTCCTACTTCTTCCGCCACTGTCTCAGCGTGGTGGAGTGCCGATCTGCGAGTTCGTTGAATGATTGGTCTGGCGGATGGGTGGACATTGAGTTGGTGACAGATGAAGTTTGGATCAATGCCTGGCATGTCGTATGGAGTCCAGGCGAACACTTCGATGTTAGAGGTCAAAAATTCTAAGACCTCTAACCTCTCAGTGCTGGACAATGACGAACCGATCAAAAAGAACTTATCCAGGTTCTTTTCATCTATTCTCACCTCTACCAAGTCTTCCACTGCTTTTTGATTAGCCGATTTGCCGACATCTGCGAATAGTTCATTACTCTCAGGTTCTTCCACCGAATGAACGTATCCTTTGGCAGCGCGGCTGCCATTTACCGTGACAAAGCATTGCTTCGACATGACCTGATCTCCATAGACTTCCTCAATTACCCCGGCGTCGTTGGGAAACCGCATTACCTGGTGGTAAGATGACGCCACCGATCGCATGGCATGTAGCCATGTTCTGCCCAAGATGACGTTGTAAGTGGAGGGGACTTTCAACACCCAGAACTCCACTTGTTTCGTTACGCTTCCTGCTCTGACTGGAAGAATTATTTTGCCAACGGGCCATTCTAGCATGGAGTTGAATCCAATCAGGGGAGATACGGCAGGTGCCAAGTCTTTATCTTGTAACTTCAACTGTTTGAATGTTTCGTAGTACATTATTTCACATGAACTGCCTTGGTCTATCAAAATTCGCTTGACGTCAAAATCCTGGACTCGAAGAGTGACGACCAGGGCATCATTGTGAGGGCAATATATCCTCGCCAAGTCTTTATCTGAAAAAGACATGACGTTCGTGGCCTCTGTTTTTCCCTTCTTGATGGCAGGTTGGGCACTTAGTACCTCTCTTAAATGCTCAGCCTTTTTGATTGATCCTCTGAGCTCGCATACACGCTCAGGTTCAAAGACCCCATGTATCACATTGATCACGCCTTGAGGTGGGGCGTCGATTGGCATTCCGTTGGGGTTATTATGGTCCTGGGGGGCTGGTTGCGCCCCTCCTTCAATGTATTTATCCAGGTGACCTGCTACCACCAACTCCTCCAAGTGTTGTCGCAATGGCGTGCAATTCTCAGTGCGGTGCCCCTTTTCTTTGTGGAAGGTGCACCGCGACCTCTCGTCGTAGTCCTTCTGGGCCTCTCCGAGCTTGGCAGGTCATCTGACGAAAAGTTCGTCCCTTATTTCACTTAGAATTCGATAGATCGGTTTTTTGAAGACCGTGGTTATGGCAGTGCGGACTCTCAACCATTTTTTATCCTGGTCCTCTCCATTGTCTCGCGTGCCACGTCCGTTTTTGTTCGGACGATCTACCGCGTTGACCTTCGCTGAAGCCTTCTTTTCTGGTACTGTGGTCGTGCCAGACTTTGCTTTGGCACGTGCGCCATCCTCTTCCACCCTGATGTGCTGATGCACTCTTTCCATCAGGGCTTCCATGGTGAGGGGCGGTGTCATGGTGATTGAGTCCCTTAGTCTGTTCCCGACTGGAAGGCCTCTTTTGTATTGTGCTATGGCAAGATTGGTGGGGCAGTCCCCAATCTGATTGAAGGTCTCCCAATAGCGACTGTTATAGGATCTCAGGGTCTCTTTGTCACCCATGTCGATGGAGAGTAGTTGGTCGATCTCCACCGGGGTTTTAGTGTTTGTTCTGAACCTGGTTACAAACGCTTCTGCCAATTGCGTCCAGGAGGCTATGCTGCCTTCAGGAAGTTTTTCGAACCAAGTCAAGCCTAGGTCGCCAAGGCTAGATGGAAAGAGGATGCACATCAAGGCTTCGTTTCGCCGGTATACAGCCATGACCTGGCGAAAGTGGCTTAGGTGCGAATAGGGGTCCATTTTTCCTTCATATGTGGTGAATTTGGGCTGAAGGAAGCCTGAAGGTAAGGGCGCGTTCTTAATTGCCGGAACAAATGGCGAAGTCTGCAGCCTCGTTAATGCTTTGTCCGTCGGTTCGTAGGCAGGGCGTGGTATTGGCATTCCAACCTCGACGCTTCCATGCGATCGAGGAGCCAACCGCTGTAAGGCAGAAACTCTGTGTGGATCGCGTGCCCTGGCGTCCTCCTTCCATCGTGCCTTCTCTTCGAGCACGGTGCGTAAGTCGGATGATCTGGGCAACTTCGTCTGTCTGGATCTTGTTTGGTGCGTATGTGAAGGCCAGTAGGTGCTTCCTTCAGTGTACGACCTCTCAGATCTCGTCCTCTCAGTCCTGGAGTGACGAGTTCTGGAGGTTCTGGATTGAGTGTCGCCTGTCCTAAGGCTTTTACTCTCTGCTTGGGATGGCGTGGTATGTCTACTACGATCTTCCGAGCGGCGAGGGGGCGTCCTGCCTTTGCGCCCCTCTCCTGTCTCCATGTCCGCTGCCATCCGTCGTATTAGTTCGTCCTGCTCCTTCACACGGTCCTCCAGAGTTTGAGGATCAATTCTTCGCCGTTGTCTCTCTGGACTCTGTGAACGAGAGTGACGAGGGCTGTTAGTCCGCCTTCTTCCCCTTCTATCCCTCCTGGGATTCTGTTTTTGTGGCTCCAACTCCACCATAGGAGGGATGAGAGGTAGACCTTCGCGCCTTGCACCCCCTTCTAGTGTCTGCCCGTCGATGGCGGACTGTGGTAAATCTTCGTTGTGCGCCATTGATTCTTAAGAGGAAAAGCTTGATCAAGAGGTTTTGTTCTTGTCTGGATTCCCACAGACGGCGCCAATTGTACGGGAAAGAAATACACCTTCTCGTATAATCCTGTCAATCAAGCCTGCGCTCCTCCGTATGACGTCGTTCTACTACTTGAAAATACAAACGTGAGCTAGCCGGCGGGTGTGTGCCGGAAACCTCTCCGATGCCTAAGTCAACAAGCTAGACAAATAAACAAAAGCTCTGTGTATTCAGGAATCAAAATTGCGTTACCTCTCCATAGGTGATGTTTGTGAGCTTTTATAGGTTTCGTGTGACATAATCCTAGTAGGACTTTTATTCCTCCATGTAGAGTCCTCCTAGGATTCATACTCTTGAAGGACAATGCTTATCCTTCAACACCCCCCTCACTACTTAAACCAAGTGAGATGGCTTTAACACAGCCGGATTACCATACGACCGACCTAACTGTTACTTCGGTTATTACTTTTCTTTCTCTTACCTCGGCTTTCACATGCTAAGACCGAGCTATCCATAAGAGAGTTGAGCCGAACTAACCCCCAGGACCAAGTTCTTCAGAGGGCTCAACATACCTCGGCTCCATACTCTACGACCGAACTAACTCTGGCGGTCGACCCATCCGTAGTACTCTTCGGAACCGGACTGAGAACAAGGCCATTATGCGACCGGACTAAACAGTACGGCTTTGGGACCGGACTAACTTCAAAGGCCCTTCCAAAACCGGAGTAACTTTGCGGCCAATCTAATCAACACTTCGCATAGCGGCCCAAAACGGCCCATTACCTAGCTCAGCCCAATTTTCATATAAATTACCCTCTCAGATCTTAACAAAGATATAAATACAATGTACATTTGCAATGCTAGTGAGAAAACATTTACATTCCATATCATCATAAAGTACCAAAATTTATAACTCAATCCTTTTTCCATCTCATCAATTCAAGTTAGATCATTTCATCTCAATTCATGAGCCAATTTCATTATCTTTCAAACAATCCATTTGAGACTACAACTCAGTGGTTCTCAAATTAACACAATCATCACACAAGCATTTCAAATTGCCATTTTACGGAAATTTCGTTCGCGAGATTGGCACCCATGTATACGCACGGTTTCGAGACTTTCACCCAAGACATACAGGCCAACTTAGTTTAATGGAGTCCATCTCCTATCTCTTCCCAAACAATGGAGTACATCTCTTTTCTCCTCTCAAACAATCATACATATACAACGTATTCAAAACTTAGTCATATTCAATGACAACCACCAAGAGATTAGTTTTAATTTACCTAATCCTCATGCAATTTCTATGACAATCATAGCTATCTTCCACCGATAGCCCAATACAAATATTTCTAAACGGATATTAAATCCCAAGACAGATAGTGTATTCAAATTTCCAAAAGTGAGATAATGCATATCTAACTCCACCGTTTACATCAACATTAATCTAATTTCATATTTATGATACCAGTTTAATTTATTTATACGAAATAAATTACTTGAACTATTTTAGGTTAATTTCTCTCTTTTCCAAATACCAACCCAAATGTCAAAATCAACTATTATGACACAATATAACATCATTTTCAAGCCTCAAGACTATTTATAGCACATTCACTGGAAACCCCTCTTTTGATTTTTACATCCCAAACCCTAGGTTTGTCCAAAATATTCCCAAAACCCATCATTGTTACACAACAACCAATAACCAAGTTAAAACCCATAAGAAGGTGTAGAAAATTCCTACCTCAAGCTTAGAAGACGAGTAAAGCAATATGAAAACTTCAATGACGCTGAAGCCAAGTTCCAATCGGATCAAAACAGAGCTCTAGGACTGCTCTAACTTTTTCTCAAAGGCACTAGGGTGGAGAACTCAATGGATCTAGGTAAAAATGTAGAGAGAAGGCGTGCTTTAGAGAGAGAGACTCAAGACCTAGGTTTTTGAAAAGTTTTAGAGAGAAGGAGAAATGAAAAAGTAAAGTAAAAAGTCGTCTTCACGAACTGATATACACGCAGTCTGCTTGAGCACAAGAAGTGACGCTCGAGCGCAGAATACACACTTTCAGAAGTTTTGCAGACGAAGGACATCGCTTGAGCTCAAGATTGGCCACTCGAGCGTAGGAAACACCGCTCAAGCTTAGAATACATTCTTTCAGTATTTTGCAGGTCTGCAAAAATACTGAGAGTTTGCAAAACCCGCTCGAGCGCAAGAAGTGTCGCTCGAGCGCAGAAGCAAAAATTTGGGCAACAAAAATTCGAAAATCAAGCAGCTAACCTGTTCCAAACAAGAACAATATAATCCCATGACCAAATTTAAGAAAGAATAAGAGGGAAAAGATATGAACAACCATACGAGGCTATGAAACCCGAGTCCAAAATACAAAATGGGTCGGGTCTAAACCAGAAACGCTATAACAGTGTGTTGGCTTTTTGGATTTTTTAGCTTGAGGTTAAAAAGCTTTGTTTGGAAATGGTTTTTTGACTTTTTTGGCTTTTTGTGAGAGAAAGAATGTAATTATTATGGATTGGATGTGATATTTTGTCTTATTGGGTTAAAAAACTTATATTGTCTTTTTGTGATTAAAATAGCCCCAAACCCAACCCAACCCAACCCATTTTTCCAAACGAAGCCAAAAGGTGACTGCGTTTAAACTCTGTTATCAGAATCTTACGATTCACGATTTGATTCATAATTTTTGCAAAATTGATACGAATCTATAGATGAATCTCTCTGTTATCAAAATCTTACGATTCGCGATTCGATTCGCGATTCTATTAGAATTTTTTGCAAAATCGATACGAATCTATAGCTGAATCTATTTTGGAAGTAAATCTCTAGTAAATTGCACTATTCACGATTCAATTCACTTTTTATGATTCATGTAATTTTTAAAATTATTGTGTCCGACATATTTTTAACTATTTCTTTCTCCATGTTTTTAGTGAAAATGACATAATACAACTTCTAATAGCGTTTAATACCAAAATAACCAACATATATATATAATTTGTTGTTATTTTAGTAATCATGAAATTTTTAATAGAATCCAATCAGATTCAGTCAGACCCAACATATTTTTAACTTTTCTTCTCATTTTTGTTCCCCTTTAAAGAATCATAATATATCTTCTAAAGATGTTTTAAGATTAAAGTTACACTATGAATTATCTATTGCTATTTTATTAAATTGAATATAATTGAATATTACATATGTGAGGTCAGTTATACTTTTGAAAATGTTTTAGGTTTTAAAATAAAATATTCTAAATAATTCTTTCTTATTATTTGTTCACTGTTACTTAGAAAAATATGTATGCTTATTGTCCAACTATCAATATCGTTGTTAATTATTGTTATTTTGAAAATTCATAATTTATCTATTTGGTTATTATCTTTGTTAAGAATAGTTGATAAGAAATATCTAAAAAGAAAAAAAGTAAGATAGTGACCTTACATAAGAATCTTTGTTAACTTCTTACCTATTAAACTACATGATCATCAATTAAAATAACATTTTCATTAATTTAAGTTTAAATATTTCATATTTATAAGATATATTTAACATCTAAATGTATAAATATATATTTTTAAGTAATTTTAAAAAAGCGACCGAATCTTTACGATTCACGATTTGATTCGATTCGATTCGATTCGATTCGCGATTCGGTATAAGGTAATTTCGATTCACAATACAAATCTCAATTTGACAACTATGCGTCTAAATTTCTTATTTAGGGTTCGTTTGGGAAGTGTGTTGGCTTTTTAATTTTTTGACTTTTTTAGCCTGGGGCTAAAAAGTCTCGTTTGAGAAGGACTTTTTGGCTTTTTAAAACTTTTTATGAGAGAAAGAATGTGATGATTATGGGTTAGATGTAATGCTTTGTCTTATTGGTCTAAAAAGCCTAGTTTATTTTTTTGTGACTATTTTAGTTTTAGTCAAAAAATCCCAAACCTCAACTTCCCAAACGAGCAATTAGGAGTTTTTTTTCAATATCAAATTTTAAAGGGAGCAGCTTGCCTCCAGTCCTTAATCAGATTGGAAGGTTCTGTTCGGCCCGTGGTGGCCCACCACGGGTTCCGTTTTGATAATTTGAACTGTTCAATGTGTAGAACTCGTCGAGTACTATATACTTGTAAAAAATCACGTTGATCGGATATCGATAGCTATCTTATCTTATCAGTTTTTTGTCAACTGTTAATTTGTTCATCGTCCATTTTTTTTTATACAAAATTTATAAAATGAGATAGCTATCGATATTCGATCAACGTGATTTTTTACAGACATATAGTACTCGACGAGTTCTACACATTAAACGGTTCGGATTATCAAAACGAAATCTATGATAGGCCCCTACTGATCGAACAGTACCGTCCAATCCGATTAAGGACGGGAGGCAAGCTGGTCCCAATTTTAAATAGTATTTGATGTGACATCAAGATATTATTTGGGGTAATGTATTGATATTGTTCATGGTGTTTTTTTTTTTTTTAAATTTAAAATATTTGTACATTTTTCTTACCATTTATAATTTAAAAATAATTTAAATAAGTTCAAAAATAACAATTTATTAAGAAAACTGAGAAAGACGGCATCAATTCTTTTCAGCAGTTTTTAGCTTAACCAAACGGGGCGTTATTGCAAAACTTCATATTGAGGGAAAGATTGTGTAGTTTCTCATAAAGCAGTGGGTACAATTGAAATTTTCACAACCTTTCGCATAAACCCTAATCCAGGGAGAGAGAAGAACCAGGACGAGGTCTCTCTCTCTCTCTAGCTTTGCTCATCGTCGAACTCGATTAAACTGACTCTGCATTTCTCAGAGTAAGCATTTCTCGTTTTTCCTTGTGGATGTATTGTATGGCTTGTAGTGCTTGAATATTCCATTTTCATGAATGAACAGTCCAGTGTTCAGTGCTGATTGATTCAGTTTGTTAATTGCATTATTGCTTTGTTAATATGAACTCTTTTTTTATCAGCATGGTTGTGAATAATTACTCATTTTGAAACTCATCAATGAGCTAGTTCATTCAGCTTTATGTTATTCCCAGATCCATACAGTTACATTTTACCCTTTCTATGGTTTATTTTTTTAACATGTTGACCCAATCAATCATCTATTGGTTACTCGGATGACACTGAACAGTTTGTTTCTCATTTAGCTGCAAGAACATTTGCCCTTGACTCTATCTTGTTAGGGCAATTTATCCACTGAAAAAAAATAAAAAATAAAAAATACATAAAAATTTAAAGGATTTCTAAATTACAGGCTATTTATTTATTGGTTATGTTAACATAATTGTTGTACAGATTGCCTACAATTTCTACCTTCCAATGCCTTGTTTCTCAAGATATTTTCATGCTTAATATATGATGGCTTATACGAGAGTATATGGGATGTGACTCGTGCGGGCTGAAAATGTTTCTTTGCGTCTGATTATATATTGACTCTTGATATCTTGCAGAGTTAGTTACTTGATGTATGAACAAATCACAATCTTTACGTCGATAATATATATGTGAGAATATATATATTATGTATTTTTCTAGGTTCTAACTAGTCACTTCTGTTTTTGTTTATTAAATGTGTTAAACGATTCAATTAAAATTGATAGTGGCATATAGAAGCATGAGTTTCCATTGAATTTATGCCCCAGTTGTGTGAAAATTTAAAAGAGAAATATCACGAAATTTAATGAGATACTCCACATCTTGTCTTACTAATTTGGTTTTAGCAGGGAACTGTTTTTGCCAACATTGTATATTGCCTACAAGATTTAAATGATGCTGGCGGTTGATCCTTCAAAAAAGATATCATTTAACCGCTGCATTGGTGATGGAGATTTAGTTATTGTGTATGAGAGGCATGACAACATGAAGGCTGTTAAAGTATGTGAGAATTCAGTTCTCCAGAACCGTTTTGGTGTTTTTAAACATTCAGACTGGATTGGAAAACCCTTTGGTTCCAAGGTGCTCAGCAACAAGGGTGGATTTGTTTACTTGTTAGCTCCAACTCCTGAGCTTTGGACTCTGGTTCTGAGCCACAGAACTCAGATTCTATATATTGCAGACATTAGCTTTGTTATTATGTACTTGGAAATAGTTCCTGGCTGTTTGGTTCTTGAGTCTGGCACTGGAAGTGGATCTTTAACTACCTCGCTTGCAAGGGCTGTAGCTCCCACAGGACATGTCTATACATTTGATTTCCATGAACAGAGGGCTGTCTCAGCTAGGTAAGAAATCAATATCTCTACATGATATGATCCTATGTTTTTATGTCACTTCAGGATACCTGAAACTCTGTTTGTAGATCTCAATCATTTCTCTTTGGCCGTGAAAAAAAAAATATGAAAAAAGAAGAGAAGAAAAAGAGATCTCAACCATTTTTCTTTTTCTTACCATATTTTCTGCAAGCCATATAGCTGATGCATTGTATGAGACTATAAGTTGATTCTTCAAGCTGACCAATGGAAAGGAGCATGTGTCTTCAAACTGAAGTTCAGTTGTGATGTTATTCAATATCAGCTATAAATTCTACTCGTTTTAACTTAAGTAAGAAAAGGCTTGTATGCTTAAATTGATGTCGGGTTACATTTTTTTTTTTTTGTTACTATTTTTTGTTTGTTTTTGTGTTGATGAATTTAAATTACAAGGTGTTATCTAATATTAGTAATAAACTCGACTAGATTGTTAAAAGAGAATGGTTATCTAAAGAAAGGCACCACAGCATTTTGATTCTCAGCTTGACTTCCACCTGTTACACCAAATTAATTCATGCAAAGATAAAATGTTGCACCTTTACATGCTCAGAACATGTAAATAAATACCCAAACTTTCAAAACTAATAAGTACAATGTTTTTATTGTTTTGGTGGGACAGGGAAGATTTTGAGAGGACAGGATTGAGTAGCTTAGTCACGGTGGGAGTCAGAGATATTCCAGGCGAGGGGTTTCCTGATGACTTTTGTGGGAAGGCCGATTCTGTTTTCCTTGACCTACCCCAACCTTGGCTGGCCATTCCTTCTGCTGGGAAAATGTTGAAACAAGATGGGATTTTGTGTTCCTTCTCACCATGCATTGAGCAAGTACAACGTTCTTGTGAAACTCTAAGAGCAAATTTTACTGGTAAGCACTTCTGCCTCTTATTCTTCTAGGTTTTAATGGACCAATGGTGTACTTCTATGTTTTATTTCAGCTGTACTTTGCTTGATTTTTTGGAGAGTGCTGTGTGTGTGTGTGTGTTTTTTTCCTGAAAGTTTGTTATTGGTAATCATTGTGTGCTGTGTAGATGTAAGAACGTTTGAGGTACTCCTCCGCATGTATGAAGTTAGAGAAGGGAAAATGGAGAACAGCCAAGCTGATGAAAGTGTTCCTACTGGGTCCCATCGTTGCAAGAGGAGGCAGCGTTCAAGTGAAGGTGGCAATGGAATGGAGATTTCTAGTTCTCCCACGGTCATGGCTAGACCATCATCTGAGGCAAGAGGTCACACTGGCTATCTCACGTTTGCAAGACTCATATGCCTTTCATAAATAATATGACCACTCATTTATCAGTGTAGGAGACAGCAGGTTTGCATTGCTTTTTCTGGTTCAGTTCATTGCCAAGTTCAGTAGAGCATTCTTCTGTCATTCAAGAGTTTTGTAGGAAAAAAAAGAAAAGGCAAAAGAGAAGTGGATAAAATCCTCGACTAGTAGTCGTTGGCAGCAATTGTTTAGGCATTCTGAAACAAATGCGATTAAGAATAGCACATGGCAGCTGTTACTCGTTTGCTGCATTTTATGACTAAAAGAGTGGCTACTGGTTTCAATTACTCGGAAAGCAAGTTTGGGAGAGAACAGTTGAAAGGCTTTTCTAGAGTTTGCAAGAAAAAATATTTTATGCAAACTATAAGTCAAGCACTATAATTGTTAGAAAATACTTGTTCTTTCTCTTCCTCTTCGTCCACCTAATCGTCTTCTTTTTTTTTTGAACTACTAATCTTCTTCTTGTTATTGTTATTGGGGCAAATTTCACTTTATCCCTTATAGTTTAGGTCATGTGCGGATTACCCCTGACGTTTGATTATCACCACATAACCCCCCTATGGTTAATGGAGTGATGTAGCTTTTCCATCTATTCTAATAGGCCGTGCATGACACGCGCCTAATATGGAAATGAGCATGAAAATATGATTTTTCCTCCGAATTGAATGACTAAAATGCCCTCATCTTCATCATCAATTTCCAAAACCTATCGTCATTTTTATTATCAATATCCAGATATTCATTTTTCAAAACATATCTCTCTCAATTTCACATCTTCTTCCTCCAACTCAAGGCCAAGAACAATGAACAAACATTATAGTGCTTCTGAAAATCAAAAACCCCCAAAAATCCAAAACAAAAATCTAATTTAATTTAAACAACATAATTTCTATCTAAAATTAATGTATATATATATATATAAGTTATATATATATGTTGGGAATATGGTACAAGAATAAAACTGTAATTATATGTATATAATCTGTAGTTATATATATAATCTTCTTAGATATATATATGTATATGTATTAATATATATAAACTATAGCTATTGTGCTTTGTTGATGATGATGCTCACAAACCCACCTCAAAAAAATAAATAAATAAAATAAAATAAAACACTTTTTCTTAAAGAAATGTGATGATTTTGATCTTCATATATCTATATACACAAATTTATATATATATATATATTTGTGACCTTCAATTTTTTAAACGTATCCAAACGAGACCAAGGAGTTCCTTTACAATACAAGATCTACAAGATGTTTAGTACTTGGGTTGAGTTTCAAAGAGTGGTGAGAAGAGCATCAGAGATTAAACTCTTCCTTGTTTGGAACAACTGTTCTTCTTCATTATCGTCTTCTTCATGGTTTTCTTCTTTTTCTTCGACAACTGTTGGGGTTCATGAAGTATGATTGTAGTTTAGGTTTTGAAATAAAATTGAATTGCTCATTTGGGGTTTGGGGTTTTGGTCTAAATTCTATAATTTCTTTATTTGATGAATATAATTAATTGAGTGATTTGATGAGAAATGATAAGAAATGAAGAAAGGGAGAACAAAATCAAAATTATCACATCTCTTTCGCCATTGATTCTGACATCCCCATTAATTTCTCTCTCTCTCTCTCTTGTCCACCTGTTGAATGAGAAATATTAAACAAAAGTTATATATACAAGGGCAAAATAGTCTTTTTGCTTCTAATGTTAACGGTGTTAACTGTGCATATCACTCCATTAAGCACAGGAGGTTATGTGGTAATATTTGAACGTCAGGAGAGTAATCTGCAAATGACCCAAATCATAGGGGATAAAGTAAAGTTTGCCTTGTTATTGTTGTTCTTGTTGTTCTGCAATATGTACACTATTACAAGGAGTTGTGCATACTTGGTATCTGCATCAAAGTGTGATCTCATAAATTACTTGACTGGTCCATCCAAGTCCATTCTATTTTTCTATTTTTGGTGGATTTATATTTAGGAATGTGACGAGATATGCAAATTATATATATATACACTAGTGGACACTGGACCTTATGCAAATTATATATATACTAGTTTAAAAAAGGGTGTGTTATTATAGTATATTTAAGTTTTGTATTTTGATAATTTTTTTAAAATTAAAATATTATTCTATTAAGTTGAATAAAATAAATTATTAGATATATAATATAATTATGTGCTATGGTGTGTATCATTTTTTATTTGTTATATAATCAATGATGTAGGCTATAATTTTATTGTCATATCATTTTAGGTGAATTTATGAGTTTTTAATATTTCCTCTAAATTTATAAAAAAAAAAAAATTATGGTGTGTAACTTTTCTCAATAGATAAATATAAAACAAATACTAAGATAATTTTTCAAATTATTAAGATACTTCACTAAACTAATAAAGAAACAAAAGAAATACATGTATATACAAATAACTAATTTTAACAATTTGTAATGATATGAAAAATATTTTTCAATTAATCATTTTGTTAATGAATAAATCATTAAGTCAATTAATAGTTTTTAATGATATGAGAAATAATTTTTAATAAATAATTTTGATAATTTATTATTGCATAGAAGAATTATTGTGTTAAATAAAAATTGGATAAATTACATTGACACCGCCTGAGGTTTATGTTTATTACAGTTCTCTCCCCCCACCTTTTGAAAATTACATCCCCCTCTCTGAGGTTTAAAATTTCATTACAGATAGCTTCCTAAGATTTAAAGTTTCATAACAGTTTCCTCTCTCACTGTAATAATCATCATACATAAAATTAAATTAACAGCGGGGTTAGTGTAATTTCCCAAATGTGAGGGAGTGAACTGTAAATCTCATGGGGTGTCAGTGTAATTTACCCATAAAAATTTATAACAAACGATAGTTGTAATTTCTAATATTATAGGATCAATTCTTCTTTTAAACAAATTTTATGAGTGTATTTGTAATTTGTTAAAAAATGAAATATTTATGTTTCGTAATTGATCAAGAATGTTTGCGTAATTACAAAAAAATTATTGTATAATTGACCAATGATCAAGAATGTTTGTGTAATTATAAAAAAATATTCACTTAATATACAGGCTACCATTAACAAATTATTTAAAATAAAAGGAAAAAATTAAAAAGAAAAAACGAATCCTAAATAATTAAGCGATTCTATAGTGTGGACTCATTCTTAATAGATGAAGGCTGAGAAATGAATGGTCCCAACCCAAGTACATGGTGGGCATAATAGGGGGTCCTCCATTGTTGATTATCTCCATCGGATATGGTGGTGGTGGTGATGGGTGAAGACCTCGCTTATCACATTTTTTGATTCAGCAAATTCAGTACACAGCCTCTCACTCTCTCTCCCTTTCACAGCCAATCGCCAACCACCCGATGCTAGCTTCCAAAAACCACCTAATCCCACTAGAGCTCAAATTGCATTTTAGTCAGATGTTTTAAACATCCCCCCCCCCCCCCCCCCCCCCCCCCCCCAATTTTTTGGATGATGCAGCTCTCTCCATGGGATTTTTTTTAGGGTAAACAAAAACCGTGTATAAAACTTTGATGATTTCATGATTAGAGAAGGTTAGATATATACAGTCTTATTGTAATGTAAATAATTTATTTTTCTTGATTTTAGATTGTTGTAAAATTAGCAATTTTAAAAATTATAAAGTCAGTTTTAAAATTATTTTATTGAATGAGAGATAAAATTGATTTCATTTATTTATTTTTGAATTTTTATACAACCTCATCAAATCTCGTTGTTACAATCATGACATTTAATATCGACAAATATTTTTTTTTGTAACCTAACTTTTTTAATAATATCAAACATTTTAGAAAAAAACAACAAAACAAAAAATAAATAAATAAAAAACATGCCATTACGATAATTGTAGAAGAGCAACAAAAGCGTCGTCGTTTTGGGGTAGCGCCAATTTTCTACCTAGTGCAATTTTTGATTGACTGACTCTCTCTCTCTCTCTCTCTCTCTCTCTCTCTCTCTGTCACTTGCCAGAGTCGAAAATGGAGAGCTATGCATTAGCTCTGTCTCCATTCACTCCCTTTCTCAAACCACGCAAACCACCCAATCGAAACCCTAACCATAACCCGAAACCAGTTCTTGCTTCGCACTCGTTCTTCTCTTCCTCAAAATCACCTGACCTCTCTCTTCTCAGAAGTTTCTCTCTCTACTCTGCTTCGAGCAACAACAGAGCCACCTCTGTTTCGTTGTTGATTTCAAACCCAAGGTTGAATGATTTCAAGGTCAGGGCTGCTTCGGTTCCAGAAAACGCAGATGAAATAGAGAAATCGAATGAATTGGGTCGGACTTTGCAGCTGGGTTTCATGTTTGCAACCTGGTATTTATTAAACATCTACTTCAACATCTACAACAAGCAGGTTTTTTATTTCTTTCTTCGTATCGTTGTTTCAATATATCATTTTTTTTTCTTCCTGTGTTATGGAAGTGATTTCATCTTTTTCATTTCGTTTTGTTGGCCAGAGATCTTGAATTTTGAAGCCATACATATCTATTTGACATGATTATAAATTGAATGGAGTGAATTGAAATGTGAAAATTGAAAATTACTGTTAAAACGCTTGATTTATATTGGGCTGTTTGGTATAGATTCTAAGAGGTTATTATCGCTTGTGTGAGTGATTTTTCGATCACACTGCCTATCTTAGTGATTCAGCGGTAAAAACACAAGCAGAATAAATGGCACAGATAATAACACAAAGACAAGAAGGATTTAACGTGGTTCGGCAATAATTGCCTACGTCCACGGGAGGCCGAGGTGTTTCACTATGAACAGTAACAAGAATTACAATTCACTCTCAGTAACTTTCTCACTCTCTGAGTATATAATTGTAAATGTTACAATTAGTTTGTTGCCTCTCTATGTCTGTTTTAACTGTTGTGTTGATGCCCGAATGCCCGAATGCCCTCCTCTGTGTCCCAACCATTCCATATATATACCAGAAAGGTTAATGGAGTGGTTACCAGCTTTTGAGCTGGCTTGCCAGCCCAATGTAGCACTTTTGGCAGCTTTCCAGGTAAAAGCTGTTTATTCCTTCACACGGCAACTAGTGGCCTCATGGCTATTTCACATGGCCTCAAGGTCACTAGTTGGTGAGATAATGGCCTCATGGCTTTCTCCATCTGGTTGGACATCCACCTAACCAAGATAATATTTTATAACATCAACCTCGGTTTTATTCTTCTGCTGGTAGCTCGGCCTTTGTATGTTAAGCCGAGGTTGGAGGCCTTTGTCCTGAATTAAGATGTCTTCGGAAATTACCTCGGCAATTACTTGAGTACCTTGGCAAAACTTTACCGTGACACGTAGCACCTCGGATGACACGTCGGTGTCCCCTTGCCACGTGTTGATACTCAGAAATATAACCCCACATCGCTTATTTTAATTTGGGAGTTTGCGTCAAATTGCTTGGCACAAGTTTATAACTTATTAGAGTGGTTATTTAGAAGCTAAAGTAGGTGTTTTAGCTTCTACAACTTTCTGATTATCGGATTTTAGCATAAAAAAATCTCTACCAAACATAGTTGACCCTTTGTGACAATTGGTGACCTAAAATGTTATCGGAGCTCTGTTTTAAGTGATTTTGGGACAATATAAGGACTTTCAGATATAAGTTGCCGTGGGAAAATGGCTTTGAAAATCTTTATTTTTTGCTAATTTTAAGCATTAATTAAGATGGGACCCGAACGTTATTTTTAACATTTCTAATTGGGTTCATGTTTCATGCAGCGTAGTGAATAAAACCGTATATTTGGTTGCTCAAAACTATTTCTGAATGAATAATAATTCAACGCGCATTTTCGGGTTCGTGGATATATATTTAGGTGGGTTTTCTATACATTTGTGAAATGTGTTTGTCCCACATTGGAAAGGCTCAAGGATTTGAATGAGTTTATATACCTTAGCTTGGGATACTTGGAATTGGCCCTAAGGGGTACCCAAGTTTGTGAAAGGGTGAGGTTATGGGTGAAGTGGACTAGACTCATTGAACCCAAAACAAAAACCACACAAGCGCAGTCCGGTCGGGCAGGTTTGGACGGCCCAATACTTATCTTTTTGGGTCAAAAACGTCGGGCGGATTGGGTTGGGGCTTGTCCGACTCAATACTTATCTTTTTGAGCCAAAAACATTTGTAATTTATTTATTTATTTTTTATTTTGTTTTCAAAATTAAAATTAAATTGGTCTTGAATTTTTCTTTCAGCCAAACAGATCCCTAACGGGTTCAGACCCATCCGAACAGGTTCAAAGGGTTCAAAACATGTTCAACTAAAACTGAATATGTCCAAACAGATTCAAATCTTTCTGGCACCTGTTCAATCTGTCTGAACAGGTTTATACTTGTTCGAAACAGCTACCATTCTGCCTATATAAAGCATGCTTCCAGCAATTCAATTCATTCAATTTTTCTCTCAGAATTTCGTCATTTTTCTTATGTTCTTCCTATGTTTTTGCATCTATTTTTGCATTTATTTTTTTAGGAAGAAAAAGAGAGAATTACAACAGAGTTTTGATTCACCAAACTTGATTTTATAGTACTGTAAAATCAAGTGTTAGTCGTTGCATCCTGGGAAGTAGACGCCGTAAAACTCAAAGCACCAGAGCGAAGGCGAAATCTACTTTAAGGAGATTGTGTCCAACACAAGTCTTGACATTAATTTCTGTAAACGTTTAATTCGAAAAATAATTTATATAATTATTTTCTAAATTATTTTATTTTATTGTTTATTTAATTTATACATTTAATTTACACACACACACACCACTGTAGGTATAACAATCTTAAAGTAGATTTTTATTTTTAATTTATTTGTGTAAGACAGACAAATATTTTGTATTGGAAATTAAATAGTAGTCATATACTGTTTAATTTCTTAAATAGTAATAATATACTGTTTAATGATTTCTTTGATAAAATAGTAGTAATATACTGTTTATCATTGAAATTTTCTTACAAAATATTTTTCTGTATATTTTGTGTGTAATTTCTTTTGTGTATAAATTTGTGATTGGTACATTTTTATTTCGTCAGAAATATGACAACTAACAGTATTGAGACTGTTATTACTCCGACCCCCACACCTGTTGTGCCAGTGATGACTTTGACAATACCGGTAAATTATGGGGAGAAGTCAGAAAAATTTAATGGAAATGATTTTAAAAGATGGCAATAAAAAATGATGTTTTATCTTACCACATTGAATTTGGCTCGCTTCACCCATGAAAAATCTCTGGCACTGAACGAGGGAAAAACTGATCGGCAAGTGATTGCCGCAGTCGATGCATGGAAACATGATAATTTTCTGTGTCGGAATTATATCCTCAATGGGTTGGACAATACACTGTATAATGTGTAAAGTGTTAAAAGCACTGCTAAAGAACTGTGAGAATCTCTAGATCTTAAGTGTAAGACAGAGGACGCCAGTACAAAGAAATTTGTTGTTGGTCGTTTTTTGGATTTTAAGATGATGGATTCCAAGATAGTTATTTGCCAGGTTCAAGATCTCCAATTAATTCTCCATGACATACATGTAGAATGGATAGTTCTCAGTGAATCTTTCCAAATAGCGACAACCATTGAAAAATTGTCACCATCCTGGAAAGAATTCAAGAATTATCTAAAGTATAAGCGTAAGAAGATGAAATTAGAGGAACTGATTGTGCAACTCAAAATTGAGAAGGACAACTGTGGTTCCGACAAGAAGTCAGGAAACCATGTCATGCAGTCTAAAGCAAATATTGTGGAACATGGACAAGGGTCAAAGTTCAACAACAAAAAACGGAAGAATGATGGCAATGGTCCCAAACAAGTATCCACTAGTACGATCAACAAAGGGATTAACAACGGGTTCAACAAGAGGTGTGTGCGGCAAAGATGGACATCGTGCTAAGGATTGTCACGTTCGCAAGGACGGAGGGAGTTCGAGCAAAAAGCTAACACAAGCCAACATAGCCGAGGATTTTTATTTTTCTGATGGAGTGGCAGACATCAATCTTGCTGCAGTAATCTCTGAAGCAAACTTGGTGGGTAATCCCAAGGAGTGGTGGGTGGATACTGGAGCAACCCGCCATATCTGTGCAGATA
Source organism: Camellia granthamiana (assembly GCA_036172215.1). Taxonomy (NCBI): domain Eukaryota; kingdom Viridiplantae; phylum Streptophyta; class Magnoliopsida; order Ericales; family Theaceae; genus Camellia; species Camellia granthamiana. Next base: position 6,104,999 of record CM069906.1, read on the forward strand.
AGAAGATGTTCACAACCTACAAAGTGGTGGAAAGTGAGAAACAACTTTTTATGGGAAACTCCTCTACATCAACTGTAGAGGACAAGGAAAGATTATGCTGAAAATGACCTTAGGGAAAAAGCTCACCCTTAACAATACACTCCATGTGCCAGAGATTCGCAAAAAATTGATTTCTGGGTCATTGTTGATCAAGAATGGGTTTAAATTAGTATTTGAATCTGATAAAGTTGTACTCTCCAAAAGTAGAATGTATGTGGGGTGAGGTTATGTGAGTGATAGGCTTTTTAAGCTCAATGTAATAACGGTTGTACCTAATTTGGCTTTTGATAATAAGAACACATCTTCTGTTTATATTGCTGAGTCTTCTTTCTTATGACATAGTAGATTAAGACGTGTTAATTTTAATTCTTTGCGTAAACTTGTTGCTTTAGAATGTTTACCAAACTTAAAATTTGATCCTAATCATAAATGTGAGATTTGTGTTGAGGCAAAACTCACTAAGATATCATTTAATAAAGTTAAAAGAAGTACTGAACCTCTATGTTTAATTCATACAGATATTTGTGATTTAAAATTTGTTCAAACTAGAGGAGGTAAGAAGTACTTTATTACTTTTATTGATGATTGCACTCGATGTTGCTATGTTTACTTATTGAGAAGTAAAGATGAAGCCGTAGAAGCTTTTAGGCAATATAAACTTGAGGTTGAAAATCAACTTGGCAAAACTATAAAAATAGTGATGAGTGACAGAGGTGGTGAGTATGATGCCCCATTTGAAGAATTTTGTTCTAAACATGGTATCATTCACCAAACCATTGCACCCTATTCTCCTCAGTCAAATGGAGTTGCTGAGAGGAAGAATCGAACACTTAAAGAGATGATGAATGCCATGTTGATTAGTTCAGGGTTATCTCAAAACTTGTGGGGGGAGACAATTTTGTCTGCTAACTTTATCCTTAACAGGGTACCCCACAAGAAACTCAATCAAACACCTTATGAATTATGGAAAAGTCAACGACCTATCTACAATTACCTCAAAGTGTGGGGGTATTTGGCCAAAGTGGCAATCCCTAATCCCAAAATGACTAAGATAGGACCAAAAACTGTTGATTGTGTGTTCATTGGTTATGCAAATAATAGTAGTACATATAGATTTTTAGTTCATAGATCTGAAAATTCGGATATGCATGTAAACACTATTATTGAGTCAAGGAATGCGTCGTTTTTTGAACACATTTTTCGTAGTAAGGAAACTGAAGAGAAAAGTTCAAATAAAAGAATTTTTGATACTACTATGGGTAGCAGTGAAGACCACAATGATAATGAATCAGATGAACCTAGACGTAGCAAGAGGGCTAGGATCTCTAAATCTTTTGGTCTAGATTTTCTGACATACCTGTTAAAAAATAAGCCTTAAAACTTCAAGGAAGCAATATCAAGTCTTGAAGCTCCATTGTGGAGAGAAGCTGTGAATAATGAAATTGAATTAATACTACAAAATCATACTTGGGAACTGGTGGATCTTCCACCAGGATGTAAATCTCTTGGATATAAGTAGATATTCAAGAGAAAAATAAAAATAGATGGTTCAATAGATAAATACAAGGCTAATCTTGTTGTTAAGGGATACAGGCAGAAGGAAGGCCTTGATTATTTTGACACCTATTCACTAGTGACAAGAATAACATCTATTCACATGTTGATTGCTATTGCAGCTTTGAATAATCTGGAAATACATCAAATGGATGTTAAAACAGCCTTTTTGAATGGTGAGTTGGATGAAGAAATCTATATGGAACAACCGGAAGGGTGTCAAGTTCCTGGTCAAGAGAAAAAAGTTTGTAAACTTGTCAAATCCCTTTATGGATTAAAACAAGCCCCGAAACAATGGCATGAAAAATTTGATCACGCTATACTTTCGGATGGTTTTAAGATAAACGAATGTGACAAATGCATCTATGTTAAAAGCACAGACAAAGGCTATGTCATAGTTTGTCTTTATGTAGATGACATGCTCATTATTGAAAGCAATAATGACATGATTAAATCCACAAAGAAAATGTTGAACAAAAAGTTTGGCATGAAAGATCTGGGAGTAGCAGATGTAATTTTAGGAATAAAAATTACTAGAACATCTGAAGGATATGCTTTATCTCAGTCTCATTATGTTGAGAAGATTCTGAAGAAATTTTGAAAGCACGACGCTTGTCCTGCTAAAACATCTGTTGACATTAGTCTTCATTTGTCAAAAAATACAGGTGCAGGCATATCAGAATTAGAGTACTCTCAGATAATCAGAAGCTTGATGTACTTAATGAATTGCACTAGGCCAGATATAGCCTATGCTGTAAGCAAATTGAGTAGGTACACAAGTAATTCAGGGTCCGTTCATTGAAAAGCGATAATTAGGGTACTTAGGTATCTAAGACATTCCCAGAATTATGGCCTTCATTATACCAAATATCCAGCAATAATCGAGGGGTACAATGATGCAAATTGGATATCATATACTAAAGACTCAAAATCCACTAGTGGATACGTCTTTACCCTAAGAGGTGCTGCAGCCTCTTGGAAATCTTCCAAGTAGACATGCATAGCTAGGTCGATAATGGAATTTAAGTTTATCGCATTAGATAAAACAAGAGAAGAAGTAGAATGGCTTTGTAATTTCTTAGAAGACATTCCAATGTGGCCTAAACTTGTGCCAGCTATACGCATTCACTGTGATAGTGAAGTAGTAATAGGACGGGCACAAAATCATATGTATAACGGTAAGTCTCGACATATTCGTCGAAGACATTGACTAAAGGGTTAGCCAAAGAGCAAGTATACCATTTATCGAGGGGAATGGGATTAAAGCCTATTACTTAAAAGTCGCCATACTGGCAACCCAACCTAGTTAACTGGAGATCCCAAGATCTAGGTTCAAAGGGACAACTAAATTATGGATGACTTCACGTATCACTAAGGAGGTTTACTCCTACCCATTTCTATGATAAGAAGAGTGATACCTGCAACGTTAGTAAGATAAGCTTTGCTTTTAATGATTCTTATAGCTTGGACATCCAAGTGGGGTATAGCAAGATACTCTTAATAAGAAGTCACCTATATGAGTGTGAACTGGGTCGGTTCTGTGAGAATTGAGAAGGCTAAATTCTCTAAGAGCACTCATGAATTACCAGGCGTTGTTCAGGGCCAAAATGAACACAACCGTAAGAACCAAACTGTGTCTGCGATACACTATGTGTAGTCTATTGTCTTAGCTTACACAAACAGCTGAACAGTTCAAGGTATCGCGTCCACTAGTTAGCCAGTAAGTCCGTTATGCTTTCACTAGAGGAGGTTCAAAGCCAAAAGCTACCTATCTCGATGTGGTGTATCTTCTTAATGTACTCTTTCTTTGTCTGCATCTTATTGCATGTTCGTTATCGTGAGTTCCATTCATGTGGAGGATTGTTGGAAAATGGCTTTGAGAATCCTTATTTTTTGCTTATTTGAGCATTAATTAAGGTAGGACCCAAGTATTATTTTTAACATTTCTAATTGGGTTCATATTTAATGTTGCGTAGTGAATAAAATCGTGTATTTGGTTGCTCAAAACCATTTTCGGATGAATAAGAATTCAGCGCGCATTTTTGGGTTTGTAAATATGTATTTAGGTGGGTTTCCTACATATTTGTGAAATATGCTTGTCCCACATTGGAAAGACTTAAGGATTTGAATGGGTTTATATACTTTAGCTTGGGATACTTGGGATGGTAACCAAGTTTGTGGAAGGATGAGGTTATGGGTGAAGTGGGCTAGACCCATTGGACCTAAAACAAAACCACATGCGCACGCTGCCGCCGACCGGTCAGTCGGGAAGGGAGGGCTGGGCTGGGGCTTGGATGCGTAGTGTGAGGTTGGGTTGGGCTTGTCCGGCCCAATACTTATCTTTGTGGGCCAAAAATATTTGTAATTTATTTATTTATTTTTTATTTTGTTTTCAAAATTAAAAATAAATTAGTCCAGAATTTTTCTTTTACCCAAACAGATCCTTAAGACCCACCCGAACAGGTTCAAAGGGTTCAAAACATGTTCAACTCAAAGTGAATATGTCCAAACAGATTCAAATCTGTCTGGCACCTGTTCAATCTGTCCGAACAGGTTTATATTTGTTCGGAACAACCACCATTCTGCCTATATAAAGCCTGCTTCCAGCAATTCAATTCATTCAATTTTTCCCTCAGAATTTCGTCATTTTTCTTCTGCTCTTCCTGTGTTCTTGTATCTGTTTCTGCATTTATTTTTTTAGAAAGAAAAAGAGAGAATTACAACAGAGTTTTGGTTCGCCAGACTTCATTTTATGGTGCTGTAAAATCAAGTGTTAATCGTTGCATCCTGAGAAGTAGACGCCAGTAAAACTCGAAGCACCAGAGCAAGGGCGAAATCTACTTTAAGGAGATTGTATCCAACACAAGTCTCGACATTAATTTCTGTAAACGTTTAATTCAAAAGATAATTTATATAATTATTTTCTAAATTATTTTATTTTATTATTTATTTAATTTATACATTTAATTTACACACACCACTGTGGGTATGGCAGTTTCTTTAGACAAATACTAACAACCATGGTTTTAAAAACCGGGCCGGACAGGCCGGTTCGACCAGTCGAACCGTCGACCGGTCGGGGTTCTGGTCCGGATATACCCTCTGAATCGGTCGAAGCTAAAAACCGGTGTATTTAAAGAGAACCGGAAAAACCGGCGGTCGAACCGCCGACCCGATCGACCCGGCGCCGGTTCACCAGGTTATTTAGACTGAAAATTTTGAACCGTTTTGGATATTTTCAATTCTTTTTTATTCTTCTTTCTTTCTTTTCTTTCTTTCTTTCTTTCTTATTTTATATATATATATAAAGGAAAACTTTAATTGAAAACTCTTTTTCAAAGGTTTCCTTTTGTGAGGAATCTCATTAAGAGCTTGAAATTATTGTGAGAGTCTCTACCTATTTATAAAAAAAAAAATCTTCCCAAAAAACTCAAAAAATCCATGTGAGATTCAATCAAATTTATTGGAGGGAGAATTGAAATTTTGATATCCCTCCAAAATTTTAGTTCTTCTTTCAATTAAATTATTTGAATTAAAATCATATGGAGGGAATATTGAATATTTGATTTTCTCGTCCATAATTAAAATTATTAATATTTTAAAATATATTATTATATTTTTTAGTAAAAAAAATATTAAGAGAAATATTTAAGGTAATTTAATATTTTATTTTTTTAAATTTTTAATTTTATTACTTTTATTTTTATTTAAATATAAATTTAATATATTTATTACGTCACGGTTCGATTCCGGTTCAACCCAACGGTTGAACCAGTGACCCGTCCACCCAATCACTTTTCCGATTCGATCAACGGTCCAGTTTTTAAAACATTGCTAACAACTGCCCGTAGAGCAGAGCATTATTTAATATTGGGATTTACATTTCGAAGTGTTTTGGAAATGATGGAAATGTTTAAAAGACAAAAGTTATAAATTCACTTGAAAGTTTTTTGAAAATAGTAAAATGTGTCTCACATTCTTCATATTTCTCAGGGACACTTGTTAGCAATACCCATATCTTTAAAACAATTACAACTCATTTTTGCGGTGTTGCTTTCTGAATGTTAGTTGTATATTATTATTATAACTGTGTCTCTCTATTTGTATTTGTATCTCTCTCAATCTCTATCTCAATCTCTATCTCCTTACTTATCTAGGTTTCCCTTGCCTATATATAGAGGCTTCTCCTATTGTATTATTCATTCAATTGATCTATAGAGTTCTTCTTTCTCTTCTCTCACTACTTTCATAACATGGTATCAGAGCCTAGGGTTCTCTCCTAGCATTTTTTTTTCTCCCGTTTTTTTTCTTTGGTAGCTTGTTTCTGTCCTCTGTCCGTTTCTGGTGGTTTCTGCATCTCTAGTCCATTTTTGTTTCAACCTTTGGACTATACCTTCCTCTTCGTCTCTTCACGAGGAATTTACAGCCACTAGATTCACCTCCATCGGAGTTATCACGCGCCCTCACGCGCCTCCCCAAGAAAAGCGCGTCGATCGACACCGTCGCCACTCTCCGCACACTCCAGCACGCGCTGCCTCAGCCGGCTTTCCACGGCTTGCCCATCGGCTTCCGCATCAGCCGACCTCAGCTTCCGCCCCAGCGCTTCAGCTGCCCTGCCGTCGGCTTGTCCACCGGCTTCCGCATCAGCCGACCTCGGCTTCCGCCTCAGCCGCATCTCCTTGGCATCCGGTCGGCTTCCTCAGCCGTTTTTTTTCGGTCGGCTTCCTCAGCCGTTTTTCCTATTTTCTCAGCCGCTGACGTCTGCCCCCTCAGCCGCTGACGTCAGCCCTACCCCAGCACTGCCTCGCTGCTGACATCATCACAGCCACAGTGCTGCCATCCGTCCTACTTGTCCCTAAGGTTTTTCAGCCTTCTGAATCTGTTGGTGCCCTCCGTTTTGGCATTTATGGATCGTACAGAGCACATCCAATCTGTCTCTGTTATCCTTGATGGGTCCAATTATGTTAGTTGGGCTCAAGCTCTCTCTAGCTTCATTAAAGGGAAACGCCTTTGGCGGATTATTACTGGTACTCTTTCCAAACCCACCAAAAAGGAGGATGAGACCGACTCTACATTCGATGACCGTCTTGACGACTGGGAAAGTAAGAATTATCAAATTATCACATGGTTCCGGGCTACCTCAGTTCCTTCCATCAACCTTCAATTTGGACGCTTTCAGGACGATGACTCCCTTGTCTCTCCTGCCAAAGCAATTTGGGATTTTTTGAAGGAACGTTATCAGACCACTGGCCATGCTCATCAATATCAACTATTGCAGACTCTTCATCACATGCGTCAAGCACCCGGTCAGTCTCTCAATGACTTTCTATCCCAGATGTCGTCCGTTTGGGACCAGCTCGCTCTCTCTGAACCTCCATGGGCTCATTCTGATGATGCACAGCTATTTATTACTTATCGGAATCATCAGCGCCTATTACAGTTTCTTATGGCTCTTCATAACACTTTTGAGCCCGTGCGTGCTTCTTTGCTTCATCGTCTGCCTTTGCCCACTTTAGAGCAAGCCATTACCGAGCTCCTATCAGAGGAGACTCGTTTTGGGAGTCTCAGATCTCACGCCACGGATTCTGTTCTTGCTACTCCATCTTCTCAGAGTTCCTCATCTTCACAGCCACCCATATGCAGTTATTGCCGCAACCGAGGCCTGCCAGCCACTCATTCTCTTGTTCACTGCCAGGTTCGCGAATGCTTGACTTGTCATAAGACTGCTCCAGGCCATCTCCAAAGCCATTGTCCTCGAGCTCCCTCTACTACTTCATCTAAGAAAGGGGCTTCTCGTTCTGGGTCTCAGTCCAAATTTAACCATGGTTCTCGCTCTGCTGCTGTTGCCTCTGAGGGTTCTTCTGCTCCTTCTTTCTCTATGGATGATGTTGAGTCCCTTATCCATCAGGTTCTCAACAAATCGGGTACTCCTCCTTCTACTGCTCTTTCGGTAACCTCAGGTAACTCTTCATGGTATTTTGATTCCGCATGCTGTAATCACATGACTTCTGATTCCACTCTCTTTTCTTCTTTATCCTCATCCTCTTCTGCTCCCACTATACACACTGCTGATGGTTCTCATATGCCTGTTAGTCATGTTGGCCACATCTCTACTTCCACTGTGTCACTTTCTGATGCTTATCATATTCCTTCTCTTAAAATGAACCTTATCTCTGTTGGTCAATTATGCGACCTTGGTCTAACTATTACTTTTTCTGCTAATGGTTGTTTGGTGCAGGACCCTCAGACGAGACAGATCCTTGGGATAGGCCGTAAGCATGGGCGTCTGTTCGAGCTTCTCCACCTTCGCAGTCCGCAAAAATCATCTCCTGTTGCTGCTGCATCTACTATGTCTCCTTTTCATCTTTGGCATTGTCGCTTAGGACATGTCTCTTTTAGTCGTTTAAAAAATTTAGTTTCTAGTGGTCAGTTAGGTCATGTCTGTGTTGACGATATCGATTGCTTATCTTGTCAAATTGCTAAACAACCTGCTTTACCTTTTAATAAAAGTAATTCTATTTCCACTGCTCCTTTTGATCTTGTGCATTCAGATATTTGGGGACCTTCCCCCACACCTACCATGGGGGGGTCTAGATATTTTGTGATTTTTGTTGATGATTTTTCTCGCTATACTTGGCTTTTTCTTCTCAAAAATCGCTCTGAACTTAAACAGATTTACTATAATTTCTCTGCTATGGTCCACACTCAGTTTTCTTGTACTATTAAGCTTTTTCGTTCTGATAATGCTAAGGAGTACTTGGATTCTGATTTTCTTTCTTTTCTTCAGGCTCATGGTACTCTTTCTCATCGATCTTGTGCAGGCACTTCCCAACAAAATGGACGAGCCGAAAGAAAACACCGTCATATTCTAGACACTACTCGGGCTCTTCTCCTTTCTTCTTCTTGTCCTGAAAAATTTTGGGGGGAAGCTGCCCTTACTGCCATCCATACCATCAATCGAGTCCCTACCCCTGTCATAGCTAACACAACTCCTTACGAGCGTTTGTATGGTTCTCCTCCTGATTATACCACTCTTAAAGTTTTTGGCTCTGCTTGTTTTGTTCTCCTTCAGCCTCATGAACACACTAAACTAGAACCTCGTTCTCGTCTTTGTTGTTTTCTGGGGTATGGTATCGAACATAAAGGGTATCGTTGTTGGGATCCTATCTCCAAGCGTCTTCGTATTTCTCGTCATGTGGTCTTCTGGGAACACAAAATGTTCTCCACTCTTTCCAAGTTTCACCTACCACAGTCCACCCACTCACCGGTCTTCACTGATATTTCTATCGATTTGTTTTCTAATGACTTTAATGCAGATTCTGACTCCATGCTTCCACAGCCGCCTACGCCTATCGTCCATCCTGAGGATCCTGTGTCAGCTGATGGCCCTCCGCCTTCTCCAGCTCCGGTGGAGGTTCCCCCGGACCCTATTTCCATTGCGGTTCCTCCTCCACCTGAGCGTCATTCTACCCGGGTAAGGCAACCTTCTGCTCTTCTTCGTGACTATATTGTTGGTTCCACTGCTTTTTGCTCTCATGAGCCTACTTCTTATCAAGAAGCTTCTTCTAACCCTCTTTGGCAACAAGCTATGACTGATGAACTGCAGGCTTTCGAACAAACTCATACCTGGGACGTAGTTGATCTTCCTCCTGGCAAGCGTACTGTTAGTTGCAAATGGGTTTACAAGATCAAAACTCATTCTGATGGTTCCGTTGAGCGTTACAAAGCTCGCCTTGTTGCCCGGGGATTTAGTCAAGAATATGGGATTGACTATGAGGAAACATTTGCTCCTGTTGCCCGTCTTACTTCAGTTCGCAGCTTAATTGCTGTTGCTGCTGCTCGCCACTGGCACCTTTCTCAGATGGATGTCAAGAATGCATTTCTTAATGGTGATCTCACTGAGGAAGTTTTTATGCAACCTCCTCCTGGTTCTTCTGTTCCCTCAAACAAGGTTTGCAAACTCCGCCGTGCTTTATATGGTTTGAAACAAGCTCCACGTGCCTGGTTTGCCAAGTTCAGCTCTACCATTCGTGACTTTGGTTTTTCTTCCAGTGCCCATGATTCTGCCTTGTTTATCCGTAAGACGAAGCGGGGTACTATTCTCCTTCTTCTTTATGTGGATGATATGATTATCACTGGAGATGACACAGTGGGTATTTCTAGTCTCAAACAATTTCTCCATCGCCAGTTTGAGATGAAAGATTTGGGTGCACTTAGCTACTTCCTTGGCTTGGAAATTTCTCAAGATTCCTCTGGTTATTTTCTCACTCAGGCCAAGTATACTTCTGATCTTCTGGCTCGTGCTAACCTTTCCGATTGCAAGACTGTCACTACTCCAGTTGATCCTCAGACTCGTCTTACACCTCTTGACGGCCCCTTATTGTCAGATGCAACTTTATATCGTCAGTTAGTTGGTAGTCTTGTCTATCTCACAGTTACTCGTCCAGACATTGCTTATGCTGTTCACATTGTCAGTCAATTTATGACTGCTCCTCGCTCTCCACACTATGCTGCTCTGGTTCGCATTTTGCGCTATCTCAAAGGAACTTTGTTTCATGGTCTTCACTATTCCCCTCACTCTTCTCTACAGCTGCATGCCTTTTCTGATGCCGATTGGGCAGGGGATCCTACTGATCGTCGTTCTACTACTGGGTTCTGCTTCTTCTTGGGTACTTCTCTCATTTCCTGGCGTAGCAAGAAGCAAACCCTTGTTGCTCGTTCTAGTACTGAGGCTGAGTATCGTGCTCTTGCAGATACTACTTAGGAGCTTGTGTGGCTTCGTTGGCTTCTTTCTGACATGGGTGTTTCTCATTCCGCTGCCACTAATCTTTATTGTGACAATCAAAGTGCTATTCAGATTGCTCATAACGATGTCTTCCATGATCGCACCAAGCATATTGAGATCGATTGCCACTTCATACGACAGCATGTTACTAATGGCCATGTTCGTCTTCTCTTTGTTACCTCTGCTGATCAGACTGCTGACCTCTTCACCAAAGCTCATCCTCCAGGCCGCTTTTCTGATCTCCTCTCCAAGCTCAAATTGCTATCTGACTTACCACCTTGAGCTTGAGGGGGGGTGTTAGTTGTATATTATTATTATAACTGTGTCTCTCTATTTGTATTTGTATCTCTCTCAATCTCTATCTCAATCTCTATCTCCTTACTTATCTAGGTTTCCCTTGCCTATATATAGAGGCTTCTCCTATTGTATTATTCATTCAATTGATCTATAGAGTTCTTCTTTCTCTTCTCTCACTACTTTCATAACACTGAATATCATCTTTGTTCAACCACAAAAGCAGCCAATTTAGTTTTGGAACTGTGCTTAGCAACATGTTTTGTATATATATATAGAGAGAGAGAGAGAGAGGGAGAGGGAGAGAGTGAGAATTTACTGCTGCTGCATGTGTACAGGTTCTGAAGGTATTTCCATTCCCGGCAACAGTAACAGCGTTTCAATTTGGTTGTGGGACTCTGCTTATTTTGTTAATGTGGGCATTTAATCTACATACGAAGCCGAAGATTACTAGATCACAGGTATCTCTGTTAGTAGCTTGTCTGATTTTCACTTAAATTATGATTTATATGTGATGGAAATGTAAATTTTACACGTTACTTCTATATATTCACTTTTCAGTTTGCGGCAATCTTACTGTTGGCTGTGATACACACGATGGGAAATCTCTTGACCAACATAAGTCTTGGAAAAGTTGCTGTTTCATTCACTCACACAATCAAAGCTATGGAGCCCTTCTTCACTGTTGTCTTGTCTGTACTGTTCCTTGGGGAGGTAAAGGACTTTTTGCTCTCTTATTTCTCTGAACTGCCATGGCTGAGTCGATAATTCTGAGGATTATGCAATGTAACATCACAAATGACATCATTGGTTTGTGGAAATTTTACAAACACAAAAATAAACTGTACTTGTCATGCATCAATGAGATTAACAATGAATGGTTGCTTAATTTACCTCCTTTGATGACCTTGTGAGATGCTTGAACTAAATTTTCTACTGAAAAATTAAGAAGCAATTAGTTTTCCAGGATACTCCAATCTTTATTTATTTGGTGCTAATCAAAGATATAACGTAGCTAGCGTAGAGAAGTTAGGGCGAGTCGCCTATTTGTTGATTCCATTAGGGGCATGGGCATTATAGAAGCAAAACTTGATTATTTATTTGTGTTTCCTTTTGCTTTGTTCGTATGCTTGCTTGTCGGTTTCCTCGTGTATTTTATAATCCTGTATATCTAATATGAATCTGGAAAAGAAAATTACTAGTTTTTACGCCAGTTCACCATTTCCTCCAGCTGATTCTGGTTTTTTTGTTAATCAATTCTTTTAGACTAAGAATTATTTTGTGGAAGATATTAGTTGACAAATTGTAGGAAGATATTGCTAATTCACCTCGTTGTATACCATCATCAAAGCTGTGTAACTTTTTCTTTGATCATCATGTGCATCCAGAGGCCCACTCTTTGGGTAGTTTCTTCCCTTGTACCAATTGTAGGGGGAGTGGCATTGGCATCGTTCACCGAGGCATCTTTCAATTGGTATGACACTAATTGAAAATTCTCTTAAACAAAGAAATTAACAAATCAAAACCCTTGAAATTTTGAAGTTTGGTTCTGACATGTGATGCTTTCTTTTGTTTTGAGACAGGATAGGTTTCAGTAGTGCAATGGCTTCCAATTTGACCAACCAATCACGCAATGTACTTAGCAAAAAGTTCATGGTCAATAAAGAGGTAAAAATTCATAACTCAGATACAAGTTCTAATTTTCCACGTTGTCTAATCATCAAAGTTCCACAAAAGACCTTTCTTTGCTTGCACATTTGGAAAATGACAGTTCATTTTCTTGATTCGTGCGAACTTGTCACAACATTGTTGTTGTTGTTGTTTTTTTCCTCTTAATTTTAACCAACAATCTACCATAAACAGGAAGCTTTGGACAACATCAATCTCTTCTCAATCATAACAATCATCTCCTTTGTACTGCTGGCCCCTATTGCTATTCTCATGGAAGGAGTGAAGTTTAGTCCATCATTCCTGCAGTTCGCTGTAAGTGATATATGTCTAACAAAACGGATTGCCTTAATTTGTTATGCATAGTGTTTATAGATCAGTTTTTGTATCCCACCTGATACACATTTCTATATACCTGGTTTCAGGCAAGTCAAGGTTTGAATGTTAGAGAGTTGTGTGTGAGAGCTCTCCTGGCTGGTTTTTGCTTCCATACTTACCAACAGGTGAGGCTTCTCATAGCTTGTGTTTTCATGGCCTTGAACATTACAAATCACTGCATTTGTTACATGAAACACCACACACAATATTTTGAAATTAATTAAAGATCAAGCACAATAAACTGTTTACTAAAGTGGCAAAAGTTTTGGTTAAACTTCAGTTTCACCAATGGATATTCAGTGCTAACACTCATTTTATGATAATCACACCCCTTGATTAGTCAACAAAATGCATCATTATCTCTTTCTTCAAAAAAATTTATTTTTGGGGACTATGTTTTACAGAATGGGTCCATTCTGTCATGAAAACAATAATTGGAAAAAAGAAGAAGAAGAAGAAGAAGAAGACTATATTTGATCAATTTTACTTAAAAATATCATGTAACTTATCCTTTTGGATTCTGACTGTCAGGTTTCTTATATGATATTACAAATGGTGTCACCGGTAACCCATGCAGTGGGAAACTGTGTGAAGCGAGTTGTGGTCATTGTGTCCTCTGTTATCTTCTTCCGAACACCCGTTTCGCCTATTAACGGTCTCGGTAAACCCTCTATGACTAACATGTTACTGGTAAAAGATGCCTCTCTTCACACTTGCTTGGTTAATGCTTGGTCTGTGAACTGGGTGAGTTTTAATTGCAGGAACTGCTGTGGCGCTTGCTGGTGTCTTCTTGTATTCAAGAGCGAAGCGCATAAAACCAAAGGTTACATGACTTCAAAATGTGAAATTAGTTTGTGTCTTAACAGAGATTCCAATTTGATTGGTGGGACGGAGTCGTATATAGTCAATTTTCCATAAACTACCTTCGCACTTTCTTTTTCATTGTTAACCTGAATTGGCCCATCGCAAAATCCTTATAAATTCTTACCAGTGACTAATGTTTCACCAAATTTCACTGTGGATACAAATTTTGATTCTTCTTACGCTGTTCAGTGGTAGAAGTGAGTTTTCATGTGCACAGTAGTTGTAGAGCAAGGCGGAGAGAGGAGAGAAGAAGAAAGAGCTGATTTGCAATGGACAATGGATAAACCATCTTACAAAAAAAAAAAACCAACCACCATAGCAATCCCGAGCATCATTTGCATTTCAAAGACAGACAGACAGACAGTATAAAGATACAACTCAATCAATACCTATCAACATTAACACCACACAGATTAATTTAACATGGTGAACAAAATATTTGTCACATACGCCCTCTTAATCCAAATAACATTTAACACTTCCCTTTGGCAATGTTATTGTCAATCTGACGATACTAGAACATGTAATTTTTAAGAAAGTAAATTCAAATTTAAGATATCCAATTATAGTCTTTGAATCCTAAAAATTAGAGGATGCACCCCACCAAAAGTCAATTTCACAACCTTGCGCCGTTACAGTACAATTACAACACCCCCAACTCCAACACTACCCCTCCACCCCCTAACAAAATTTTTGAAAAAAAAATTACAGAGTAAAGCCATTGACAACAATCAATAGTTAACCCTAAGGCATTGACAACAATCACTACCGACCCCAAGGCAATGACAACAACATATAGTAACCCTAACACATGGACCAAGATTACGGAGAAGAGGCACGAGGATTCTCATCTGCTGCTTTAGGCATGCAATCTTCATCCGGGTGTATCATGCCTTCCTCCTCTTCTTCCTCTCCTTCCCCTAAGTAAGACAACCGTGGTCCATTTGCGATTCCCCGCTCCCTCGGAGCATCAACATATGATCCCCTGAGATTTTCCTTCCCACGGCCATCAGATGGGGACCGTGATCGCTCACCAGGATGACTCTTTGGATCCACAGAATTCTGGAATCCCCTTGCATTGTCACTGTTGTATGGTGACACACGTTTATGTTGGGATGGTGGGGGCGATTGAGCATGCTCCACCACACGTTTATGAAAACTGCGTACTGGGGAACGTTCACGTGCTGGTGGAGCCCTGCCGTACTTGTCAGGGCTGCGACTACGGCTCCGAGCCGTCCTAATCCGGTAGTCACCCAATCCTGAACCCTTGTTTGGGCTTCTACTTCGGCTGCGGCTTCTACTTCGGCTGGGATCTTGAGCACCATCTCCAACACGAACTATCCTTTCGTGGAAACTCCTATGGTGGTAAGTCCCTGGACCATCCACGTTGCCATTGAAGCTGCGACCATACCTGTCACTATATTATGAAGACATTAATCCCACCATTACTTCTCAAAATACAAAACACAGATATACAATGGGAAGGAAAATTTCATGCAGCTCAGATTTTATTCCCATTGTATAAATTAGGTCTACTACTGATTGATTGTATGTACCTGTCCCGAGATTCTCGGTCAGGACCACGTCCACCACCTCTTTCTGGAATCCCCCAACTGCCCCTTCCTCCATCCCTTCCACTGTAGTTGGAGTCATTCCGTCCACCACGGCCTGCATCACGTCCACCAGCGCTAGAACCCCATTGACGTCTAGCCCTGCCCATTCCACCACCACGTGAAGCCTTATCACGGAGTTCAACTGGGACACGCTGGTTTGCCCCTTCTAAAACTTTAATGAGATCTGAAGCATGCTTTGCATCTTGGTCGCCAAAAAACGTGTAAGCCACTCCAGTGGCACCCGCCCTTCCAGTCCTTCCTATCCTGTGAACATAGTCCTCTACTCCCGTAGGGAAGTCATAATTGATAACCACCCTGTGATAGAAATGGATCAACACACCATCATTGCAGCAACTTTATAAAATTATTTCATATTGGAACCCAAAAAAAAAAGAACTGGGAGAAGAAAAAATTAGAACACCACCTCTGCATGTGTATATCAAGCATCAGAAAATATAGCCCAGTCTCAGTGCACTGAGGACAAATAGCTATATATTGAAAAAAAAACCAACCTGATATCTTTGATGTCTAGTCCACGAGCTGCAACATCAGTGGCTACAAGCACTGGACACCTCCCAGTGCGAAACTGGTTCAACACGTAATCCCTTTCACCCTGGGATTTATCACCATGAATGGCAGCAGCTCCAAACTGGCGGATTAGGCTACGAGACAGTTGATCACACATCTTCTTGGTCGAGCAAAAGATAATGATCTTAGATCCTGGTTCTTGAGATCGCAATATCTGCTCAAGCCTCCTGTGTTTCTCCATGGGTGACAAGATTTCAACATACTTCAAGCAACCAACAACAAAACACATAATTAGGCATTATAAACATCCAATATAAAGTACTACGGAGAAACTCAAAATCTATATAGGAGCTAAGTGTTGAACTCCCCAACAAGAGAGAGAGGAACCAACATGAAGGTAGGAAATTGTACCTGGGTGATAGCCTTGTTGGCAACAAGCTCATCAACATTTCCAATGTTAACCTGAACAGGATTGACCAGTAGATCAGCTGCAATTTTGCGAACCTCCTTAGGCCATGTTGCAGTGTACATGAGGGTCTGGCGGCGAGTAGGCACCTCCTTCACAATCTTGCGTATCTGTGGTTCAAATCCCATGTCCAGCATGCGATCTGCCTCATCCAACACCAAATAAGAGACTTGATGGAGGCTCACTCTTTTCATCTCTATAATATCATTCAAACGACCAGGAGTGGCAACCACAATATCTGTGCCTCTATCTAGATCTCTTAATTGGTGAACCTTTGGTGCACCTCCATACAAACACTAAAATCACAAAATCACATAAAAAACCAACATCAGTCACAATATACATATGTTTTTCATTAAGAAAGTATGTAAACTAACTATATAATCTATTAAATAATTCTCATATTAGAAATTAAAAAAACTAACCCAAAAATTATCCCAAAAAGGCAAGAATGACGCAAAATTATTTGGAAAGAAAAATTGGGAAAGCATGAAAAAGCAAATAGAAAGTAAAAATGGCTGACAAGAGGAGATCATGAGTTCACAGATGTACAAAAGGACATTTATGATATATATCTGAGAAAGATAACAAGAATGACAACATTACTAATCCTTTTGAAGCCGTTAAGTCACCAAAAATCAAACAAAACGAACCATTAATATCTATCAATTTAATAAGTTTTTTCTTTGAATTAGGTAAACTGATTAAAACCTATGCTAGAAAACCATAAATAGCATAAAAATAGCCAATCATCCACAAAAGAGCAAAGCGAAGAAACCAAATCATAAAATCAAGACTAATTCAAGAACATTAGGATATAGCAACTCTGGTACAAAAAACAGAATTCGTTTTTTGAACAAGAACACAACAAAGAATATTCAGAGAATCAGAAACATCATACCGTGCAAGATAATTTTGATGACTTTCCAAACTTCACGGCTTCCTCCTGTATCTGTGTTGCCAGCTCCCTCGTTGGTGACAAAACCAAAACAGTCGGACCCAGTTGAGGATTATTGTGGCGGCGTTTGAGATGCATAAAACCTGGAATCAAATAACCCAAGGTTTTACCTGAACCTGTCTTGGCAATGGCTACAATGTCACGACCTTGAAGAGCAATCGGCCACGACTGTGCCTGTATTGGAGTAGGTGCAGAAAACCCAGCATGGTGTACCTGGAAAAGCAAAAACCAGCAACCCCCATAAGCAGAGGTATCGGCTTCAAGATTTCTGATTGGTTTCTTTTTGGATTCATGCGAGTGGTAATGCAAGAAGAAGCATCATCTCCCACATGTAGGCAGGCAATGCTTGCTGATGCAAGCTAGAGCAGGAGGCGCCTCTTCTTCTGATCGGACCAAGTGGCAGACTGAATCATCACCAACGGCAGTCTCCGCCACGAACTTGGGTGATTCGGAAAGCCCTTCTCAAAATTGGTCCACCGTATAAGGGCGCTCCAATATTTGCAAGCCCCCCAAAAGAGGGCGGCACAGCGTACGACATTTAGCTCCTCCCAGGAGCAAATATCGCACCTGCGACAAAAAGGACAGATGGAAAACAATGAACATGAGTCTTGAAGCTCGACATCAGACCTCCATCAATCATAGAACTTTTACACAGAAAACACTCAGAATGCATAATAGGTCAGTAAACTTACATAGAGTTCTAGCCAAAGCAGAGTTGCATAGAGATGAAAGAATCCCATACCTCTCTAAGAATCTCCGAAGGAAAACCGGTAGCTTCAAATGTTGTAAGCGGAGTGGGCACATTATCTCCCTGATAAAAATTGACAGACAAAATCACCCAAAATCAACCACAACAGTATAAACTAAAAAATAAAACCATAGATGGATACATATTGGAAAACTCAATGAGACCTTAAAACTCATAACAGACTAGAAAATAGTGCCCACATGTCCACATGACTAAATCCATGTCTCATGAAAACTAAACTCCATACAAATTCCAACAGCAAGTAATAACTTACAAATTTTTATCATACTATTCCACACTGAAAGCAAGAGTGTTCTGCTTGAGAACCTCTCTGCCTTCACAATCTAAAGAAAATCAAATAGTGACTCAAGTTCATTAAAAATAAAAAACTAAGCCAGCTGAAATATTGAAAGTGAATGCAACACCAATGTTCAAACAAAAGGAATGCCAAAGAAAAACGTTACATTTTTTTATTTCATTTTAGCAAACCTCATGTAAAAACTCGTTAGAAACTTACAGAAACACTTATTTCATGCCGACGGCGATAAGATTCTGCAGATGAACCATTTCCTATACTCAAAGGCCCATAACCTCTGCCAGAAGACCCTCCATGTCCAGCACCTATTTCCCCATTAGGAACATTGTGAGAATGATCTGATCCACCTTTCTCACTCTAATGCAAAATAAGAACATCTGGGTTAGTAACATCGAATATGAAGGAAAAAAGCATAACAGAAGTTGAGACCATGGACAATAAACATATATTCTATTGCTGCAAATTAAAAGTTCAAAGATATTCCCTCAATTCCAAGCCACGCTCAATTGATGTTTTTCACTTCTTCCACCCAACCACAACATTTTAGCTGTCAAAAAAATATATGCAACAACCACCCCAGGCATAACTAAAACATTCAGATGAATTAAGAACTCTCATTACAATAGAAAACCATAATTAGCAATGAGTTTAAGAATGCAGCATATCTTGGCCTTTACATGCTTGACTTCAAGAAGTAGACAAAATGAGATGTATCATGTATGAACATCAACAACAAAGGGCCCATCAATGGACTCGAGGTGCCACAAATGTAATATTTGTCTATCTGCTTTTACAAACGAAATTCCTAATACCTGTGCAGAGAAATTAACAAATTTATTGCTCCTCCTAATTTACTAGCTAAGTTCCAGTGACTAAGCTTCTATAATGAAATTCATTTAAAAAATCAAGCTATATATACTGAAGACAACCACATTCGTCTAAATTAGAAACACTCAATTCGTGCATACACTTCCCAACAGCCACTGCACAATATCAACAGAGCCAGTTTAAAAGTCAGATCACTCGGATGCAATACATATTCAAGTCTAGTCCACAATCTTGTTAACTTTATCCCCAAACAACCAGGCATTAACTCCCAAGCCTAGTGCATCTCTTAAAAAACAAAATCCATGATCACTATTCAACATCCCAAGCCAAGCAAAATCAAAGAATGGAAGCCTAAAGCAAGTATCATCGACCAACTTTCAACGGAAAACATCCAACAGGTTGATGGGTTCATATATTTAAATCTATCACAAAAAGGGGCAACTTGAGTGACACTAGCAGCAGCATTACAACACCACTGGACAACTCTGATAGCAAAACATGAAAACAAGCAAGAAAGTTTTGCAAACAGGAGTAAAAGAAAGACCTGATAACTTCTTGTTCCTGAAGCAGGCTTTAACCCACCATTGCTACCTCTGCTATATCTATCGTCATCATCATTGTAACCACTTTTACGACGTTGTCCTTGAGAAGATTGTTGAACTTGAACAGAAGAACTTATATGTGCTGCAGATGACTTATGTGGAGCTGAGCCTGTATGTGAAGATGCAACAGGCCTCTCGTACTGAGTGACGTTGGTATCCGGATTCCAGAAGTAAAGATAACCCGTTTTACCATCAACTAGACCTTTCCAAGGCTTGGGAAGAGTGGGGTCCTCTGGAGCGTAACGGGGAGCAGCAGTCGCAGATGCCATATCAAAGCTTCAATCTGAAGGGAATCTACAGCAGCAGAAAATAGAAATGCATATAAAATCAGATTGGTGGTTCTCTTAACTTTGGGTTGGGGTTTTGGAAGGGAAGTTGCAGAAACCAAAAAGTAAAATGGAAACTAGAAAGCAAACTTCACTAAACTAACAAAGTTATTTAAAAAACCGTAACTCAGCAAAGAAAACTAATCGAATATAAATCCAGCAAACACTGGCTATAGTAAACGTATCCATGAACCAGTAAGAAGAAACCTACAGGCTAGTAAAACTTAAATATCTGGCTTAACTCTACAACACAGGATTAGTTTTTTCTGTTGCAGAACTAAGGCAGATATTCCTGATTCTACTACTCTCCAATCTAATTAAGATTAGTTTTAAGTTTTTCAAAAAACAAAAGAGAAAAAGTTTTAGATATTACAACTTATGACAAGTCCAATAGTATTTGCTAAAATAATATGTGAAAATTTAAATGCTCATTTACAGGTGAGCAAGTAAAAAAAAACCACATGTATTTTACAAACTGGACCCAACAATATCCCAAAATGATCAAAATGGAAAATGTAAACAGACTAGAAGAAAATAGCTAGGGAAAATTGCACTTCAGTGTAAGTTTTCAAAAAAATTTGCAAATTATTAGTAAACTTTATTAATTTTAATAATTAAAATTATAAAATTTTCCATGAATTTGTAAATATTTTGTGAAAATATCAGTGATTTGCAATTTTCCCAATAGCTACAGATGTGCAGGATAAGACCAAGAGAAGAAAACTTGAGACAGGAAATTTAGCGAGTGATCTTTCCTTAGGCCACTGCATTAAATTCAAAAAAAATCCCCTATACGACATGCATAAACCCATCATACGAAAATCAAAATCATACAGAATGAAAAATTAAAGAACTAAGAGCTACAAAAATCAAATAAACATAGCACGACAAATGAAAATTATGGAATTCAATCAACAAATACGTATGCATACACAATATTCCAACATGTAATTCACAAATTTCATACAGATTCGAAAGTATATCAACGAGATTTCATTTCTACACCACAATTATAAATTCACGATCAACAAATATTGAAAAAAAAAAAAAAAAAAAAAAAAAAAAAAAAAAAAAAAAAAAAACTTAACCTACATGCATCTCCTCAAATATCTTCCCCAAAAAAGTAATAATTTGGATCATAGAGTTCAAAAACAACGATCGATCTCAAAAAGGCCCTAATTTGAAACCCTAGATTATTATTACAATATAATTAGATGTAGTTAGAGTCCTTAAAAATCAGATCTAAAACACTTAGAAGAAACGTAAAATGATTTGAGATTCAATTGGGGGATTGATTGTACCTGGAGCCGCCGATTTGAAGAGAGCCGTCGAAGACGAATACAAAATAAGAGGCGAGAAAAGCTCCACTTCCTGGAAGAACCTTTTTTCTCTCTCTCTCTCTCGCTCTCGCTCTCGCTAAAACACTCTCTCTCTCTATATATATATGGCGGTGGTGGAGGAAACTACGCTCCCGGTGGCCGAGAAGCGTAGGAAGAGAGAGAAGAGAAGGACGCGTTGTGGATATTTATAGCAATGGCCAGAAATGGGATTACATAACGTCATCGGATTTTATTAACCATGGTTAAGGCCTTTTTTTTTAATTTAACTATGGTTCGATTATGAGGATGACCCAGCAATGAAAATAGTATCACATCACATATTGAGAAGCCTGATCTGTAGATATCGAGCGTCTGATAGTGGGCAAGTTATCCGTGTTGTTATTCCGCGGAATAGTATATTCCTACTAAATTCAAGGATGCTCCCGGAGGTTAGTGGGTTGTGTTTCCGCACTGTACACGAGTAAGTGGTGTTTGGCAGGTTAGTTTGTAGTTAAAATAGTCACAAAAAGTAAAATAAGGTATTTTAGTCACAATAAATAAAATATTACATCCAATTCATAATTATGGGTAATTCTATTTACACATCACAAAACTTCTCAGTACATATCATTTCCATAATTTTTTTTATTACACTAATATCCCTTTATCAAATTACCATTTTGGACATAATTCTAACCCTAGACTCTTTTGGGCACCACCACCTACCACCAGTCTCCGCCGTCTACTTTCATTCCCAGTTACCGTCATTGAAACCTAACCACTATCGTAACACCCATAACCTCTCTACCTCGCCAGCGACAACTTTCCTCTCTGCAAAACCTCTTCTCTCCCCCACCAACAAACAACCCAGCCCCCACCTCGGCCATTGCCTATTTTTCTCCATCACAAAGAGACAGAGAGAGAGAGAAAATCCTACGATTTTTCAGATCTAGATCTAGGGTTTGCAAGAGTCCGATTGTGCAAACTAGATTTGAAGCTCCAATCTAGGATTTCAAGCTTTGAATCGAAGCTTCACCACTGCAGTTGCCTTCGACGAGAAACTCCTATCCGATGGGTTGGGAAAGATCACTGTAGAGGGAGGATTACGGTGGTGGGAGTGGGTTTGGCAATTTCTAGAGATAGAAAAGAAGAAGAAGAATGAGGAGATGGGTGGGACGAGAGGTTGCGGCAGCAACAATGGGGATGTGGCAGAGCCGGTGGTGGAGGGAGGAATGGGGTGGAAAAGGGTTTAGGAGTGAGGCTGGTAATGATGAAGCAAGATGAGTGATGGATATAAGAGTGAGACAGAGATTCACAGGAGAAGAAGGAAGAGGAAATGACGGCCCTAGCAATGGCTAGGGTTAGGGTTGGTGGGGTGGTTGAAGAAGATAAGGATATTTTAGGTATATTTGAAAATGAATGGTGTGTATTGAGCAAAAATAATAAAATTAAAATTGTGTTTGATGTGCACTGAGTAAGTGGTGTATATTGAGATTATGTGGGATGTGTAAATAGAATTACCACATAATCATTATATTATTCTCTCACAAAAAAAAAGCAAAAAAGCCAAAAAGGCCTTCCCAAATAAAACTTTTTAGCCCAGGTTAAAATAACCAAAAAAGTCAAAAAGTCAACCTACTTCCCAAACGGAGGCTAACTGTTTTTCGTTTTCATACTCTTTTTTTTTCTATTTTTATTTTTAATCTTGCATTTTTTTGAATGACATCGTTGAACTTAAAAGCACAATGACGGTGAATTATCCAACATGCGTCTGTTTGTTTTGAGGGATTATTTTGTGGATTAATAGTGGATTTTTTGGTTCAAATTTTTTTACTCTGGATTAATACTCCCTCCGAACTATTAGTCTCTCATATGAAGGATTATTGTATTCTAGGGGGAGGAGTGAGATTATTTTAATGAGATTGATATCTTATGGGACTAATATATAAAATGTCTATTTTACCCTCATGCTATTACTCAATAAACAATTGGAAAAAGATACAATAGTCCTTTAAATATTTATAAATTATTTTTTTAGTGTTGTTAATTTAAAATTATATATTAAATAAAAAATATAAATTATAAATTTAATTTAATTAAAAATAATAAATTAAAAATTATGGCCTTATAATTTTTTTAGTGTTGTTAAAAAATTAAATTTATATATTAAATAAAATTATTTTTTTAGTGTTGTTAATTTAAAATTATATATTAAATAAAAATATAAATTATAAATTTAATTTAATTGAAAATAATAAATTAAAAATTATGGTCTTATAAATTAAAAAATTTTATTGTTGTTAAATTATAAATTATAGATTACAAATTTAAAATTATATATTAAATAAAAATTATAAATTACAAGGGTAAAATAATCTTTTAAATATTTATTATTATCCAGTCCGTTCAATCAAACATTGGATTAACTAAAAATAGTTCAATCCAGACATCTAATCCCATGACTAAACAAACATAGGATACAAATCCAGTCCAACCAAATAGTCCGGGAATAATGTATCCTAGAACTAATAATCCGATGGATTACAATCCCTCCTTATCCAATCCGTCTAAACAAACACACCCCAGGTGTATTGTTAGAAAATCCTTTCGAAAATCAAGTTAGTATCCTTAGAGAAAAAAGAAAGACAAAAGTAAAGATAGTTTTGAGTAAAGAAAGTTGTAGACCTCTTGTTTGGTGGAGTCACACCTCCTTTATAAATTATTCCCTTACCTTTCAAGATTGTGTGCGTATTACCTCGCTCGTCATTTGCTAGACGCATATATGTATTGCCCTCTCATTTCTTTACACGTGTGCGCATTAATACTGTCAAACAGTATCGACAAAACAGCCAAACAGTATTAACACGAACTATTGACAGGTTCTCCTCATCGCACTCCAATCGGGCCACATAGTATACGACAGCTGGGCTACCTTCAATCAAGCTAATTTCAACCGGTTAAGCCCCAGGTGGTTTCATGTCCGAGCTAGCTCTGATCAGTTAGCTCCCGAAGAATTCTACTAGCACAGTCCGCTATGTTTTGCTCGATTAAGAGTCATTTACTCATTGCTCAGACGAACTCCGCGTGGGCCTTCGCCTTGACTAAGATTCTCAACTTGGTCAAGAGTCGCCCTCATTATCTTAGCCCGATCATTCTCCATTGTGCATACTTAGCTCGGTTGAGATCCTTTGCTCGGTCTATATCCGACGGGACTTATCTCTGCCCGTAGTCCAAGCTTATTCAACTTAGTCTAACACCCATTTCATGTTAACTTAGCTGCACAGTCAAAGGCCCATATGGAATTTATGAAGGCCCATTTGTTCAGCACAAATTCCCCTCTCACACATAATTGATTAGGTTCGAATCTTGGGTAAGATCATGAGAATGTATTTCCTTCTAAATTCTATAATCTCGGTATTGATGAATGATTAGTCTTTGACTGGAGATGAAAAGATTAATCGAGATATACATAATGTAATTTGAACATCCTTAATCATCACTAAATAAAAAAGGGTAAATTATACTAACACTCCCTAAGGTTTGGCCTAATTACATCCCATCCCCTAACATTCTGAAAATTATATTTTCACCCTTATGGTTAATAGTCTCATTTCACAAACTCTCTTACTTGTATAAAAGGCAACAGCTCCTCATAGAAAAACATATTAAATTACATTAAAAAAAAAAAAGCAGAGGAAGTAAAACAAAGTAAGAAAATAGAGAGTGCACGAGTTCAATGTTTTCATTCCGTCTAAATAATTACAATGACGGGGTTAGTGTAATTTCCTAAACGTCAAGGTGATATGTATTAAATCCAAATCTTAGGAGGTGTAAATGTAATTTACTCATAACAAAATTTAAAACCTAAGACTATGTTTTGGAATAATACTTGGTAGCTTGAAAATAATTGGCCCGAATTGGCTCGAAACCCAAAACGAGAAGGAAGAGAAGGTGAAAAGAATAAGAAAAAGGAGATCTATATACACACAAATCTGTGTGGGTATACACAGATTTGTGTATACACACAGGGGAGATAGTGATGGCGGCGTCTCATATATATATAGATATGTGTGTATAGATCTGTGTATACACACAGATCTGGTGTTGATGATGATGATTTGGTGTTGATGTTGATGATGATGATGATGTATAGATCTCTCTTATATATATATATATAAATATGTGGATGTATAGATCTGTGTATACACACAGATCTGGTGTTGATAATGCTGTGTTGATTTTATAATTTTTTTTTGTGATTGTTGGTTTTTGTTGATGATGATATAGTGGTGTCGATGTTGATGCTCTCCTTTTTTCTCTCTATCTCTCTCTCTCTCTCGGTCCCCAGCTCCCTTATCTCTTCTTCATCTTCGCCTCTGTTTTAGAGAAAAAAAAATAAAAAAAATTCCAAAACGATGTCATTTTGGAATTCAAGCCATTCAAGATGAGCCTCATTCAAGCTACGTAGCAGAACTGGTTTGGTTTGGTTTGTATTTGTAAAACAATTTTAAAAAGTAATTTTCTATAAAGAATTTATAAAATTTGAAAATTTATTTGATTATATGTTTTAAAAATAATTTTATAGTTTTAGAGTTTGAGATGATTTTTTTTTTTGTTTTTGTATAATTGAATAGATGAGTTTGAGAAAAAAATAAAAGTGATTTATTAATGTGTAAATAATGTGAGAGAATAATAGAAGAGAGCAAAAAATGATCGATTGATTTGTAGTATAAAAAATAAAAATAAAAAAGAAGTGATTTTGATTTTTTTTTTTTCAAAAATTTTCAACCAAACAAATTTTTGAATTTTTTCTAAAAAATTATCTTTCAAGAGACAAACCAAATAAGGCCAACGTGTACTTTGTTCAAAAAAAAAAAAAAGAAAAAAAAAAAAGAGACAATGTATGCTCCTAAAAATGAAGGTGGTCTAGGACTAAGATAATTGGAAATACAAAATTAGTAAAGAAAATTACAAATCAGATCAATTTTTTAAAAATAATTACATATATATGAAAAAAATTTACGACTTTAATAATTACAATTTATATAAATTTTACCTTTTTTTTTTTTTTGGTTCAACGCTCAACTAATTTGTTATTTCCCCAACTGAAAAGAAAAGAAAAAAGAAAAAATAAAAAAAATCAATGTTCAAAATTTAAATCTATGGTGTACAATTAAACTTGACATGTCATGACCAAAATAATCTAATTCACACATTTAAAATTTTGAATATTATTTGAAGTATGTATCATTGTCAAAAAGTATAAAAGAAAGCAATAATGATAAGGCATCTGTGGGATCTTAACAATAAATCTGATTATCTATGGGGTGAAATGAGTCCATAGCTATGCCAATACCTGGAAAATCCTCGTGGACTAAAAGAAAGATAATTTGACTCCTTCTTAGCTCTGCAAATAATTGATTTGTCTTTCAATGAAAACATTTACTTACCAGAAAAAAAAAAAAAGAAAAAAAGAAGAAAAAAGAACTAGGATGAGCTACAAAGTCATTGTCACATAATCTGACTAGAGAAAGGAGGCCTAGGGGATTTAAATTAGATACAAGTATTCTGGAAAAGTGGCCCTTCCAAATGAATTTTAATGTTGTTTCTCCATTATGCACTTGACCAAGTCTAGAATACGAAAATAATCATAGAAAAGTGCTGATTCTTTACCATCTAGCCCATCCCTACTGTGCCGGTTGCTGCCTGCAAGGTTATTACACGGGCTTCCACCGACAACAAGATCAAAGCCACCAAGTGAATTTATGAGGTGCTCCAAGCGATCGCCATTTAGCTGTTGCACGTCATCAAAGTCGATAAGGTTTCCTTGCTGGTTGGTTTGTTCCCACCAACTCCTGACAATGTTTCTGTTAACTTCAGATTTCTCAACTGATACAACATTCTTCAAGGGGATACCAAGCCGATGAAGGGCAACTTCTGCACCACCAATCCCGGAGAATAGAGATAAAAGGTTGATGCCTCCAGGGAATATGTCCTTTAAGGTAGAGAGGTGATAGGCCACTGTGTCAACCTGAAAAGAATTTATCCAAAAAAGAAGATGACAAATTCGAGATTGGGTCGGGTCCTATGTTACCTGGAACGTGGATCGTTCCAGTAGGTGGAATGAGAATGAGAACGTGGTCTGTGCTCTAAAATGCAGTACAATAGGAGTAGACTTGTATAGTTTACACCCAGAATCTAAGGCATTTTTTTAGAATAGTTTTCTTTTAACAATTAGACATTCAACAAAACGTGAGGCTTTTTTTTATTAGACATTTAACAATTAGACATTTAATAGTTTTCTTTTAACAATTAGTCATTTAACAACTAGTAGCAACACATTTATGGTGGTGTTTGGGAACCAAGTTTCCAGATTTTTTTCTCATTTTTTCCACTAAAAGACAAAGGTTTTGCAAAACCAAAAAAAACAAATCCAAACAAAATATCACATATAACCTCATAATCATTTCACTTTTTCTCTCATAAACATCACATCCAACCACAAAAAAACCCAACTATCTTCCCAAACACTAAAATTTTTTTATCTAATAATATCCTACAACTAAAAAAACCTACATAAAAACCCACTTCCCAAACACCCACTATATAAGCATTAACACTCATTTTTGACGTTTTGTACTGTCAAAACTTATGTTTTAATTTTTTTTTCACTCATATTGAATACTCTAGGAAATATATTGGAAAAAACTTTTGGGATTGCTTTAGATTATTAAATTTATTGTTTTGGAACGAAAGTGTACCATGTTTTGAAATGTGAATTCCAAAACATAACTTGCGCAGGTAGCAGCATTTTTTGGCTGCGTTGGTTGGGTCAATAAATATAAATAATGAATCAAAATAATAGAGAATCAATAAAATGAATACAAGAAGAAACACTCACCTGGAATGAATTGCCGAGTGATTTGTATCTGTCAGTCCTACTTATGCCACCACCTCTTGTGTGATTCTTGGGGAACCCCAATAGCATTTCCACTTCATCGGGTTCAAGGGGCGCGACCTTGTTCCTTCCTACCCAAACTAGATTCCACTTGCGACATTCATCAAGTACATATTTTTGCACATGTGAAGGTGGCGCATCATCCCAGTCTTCAAGAGACTTACGGATCCTCTCTGTCAGTTTTGCACTTCCAATGCAAGTCTGTAAGCAATTCAATTTTGTTCTTGAATCCCAAGAGGGCCACCATTTCTTTGTTAACGGCAGTGCTTCATGTATGGTACGCGGGGGGAAAGGAAGAAGAGGAAATCTATTACGGATAGGAAGATTGTGAACATATCCTCTTTTCCTTGCAGCTGCACAGAAATATTTTGAATCAACAAACTCCGGTTCCACATCATATAGGAATCGTTTAATAGTGTCCCAAACTCCTTTTGGAGCGAGGGCCACATTCTCATAATAGAAGTAGGGAGGCCCAATGGCTGTCTCTGGTAGGCTTCTATGTAATGTTAGACACGGATCTGTAGGGACTCCATAGCCAATCATCGGTACTGGAAGACGAATTGTCTCATCATCACCATTCATTATCATCGACTCATATTCCATTTGTTTTTTACTATTCAACAATTCACTCTCAAAAAATTTCCTCTTGTGGGTACCGTTGCTGTGGGTACCATTGCCATTATATATATGATTTGGCCTTGGCTTTGGCTTTGGCTGCGAAAATCAGGAAAGAATCAATTATGCAGAAATTTATTGAGTATGAACAGAATCAACAAAAACCAAGGAACCTAATGCATTCATAATTTTTTTTTAAAAAAATTATAATTGTTGCAAAAAGCCTATTCCCTATCCTGAAAAGAGGTTAATTAAAAAAATACTAAAGAAAACCTCGTGCTCATCAGGTAGCTCTTGTGGGCGGACATTTGTTGTGTTTGCCATCTGAGCAGCGCATATAGAATCCGTTAGTTCAGCAATTGAGGCATCTGGACCTGCAATCATCATCATGAAAAAAGAATCAATGGAATAAACTATGTGCAGCTACACTACATAGGAGAATACACAAATCTTAGTGATATCAACCAGCAAAAAGGACTGGTTAATAAGACCGATCAAGTCTATATAGTTCACAGTCAGTATCCAAGTTCAGAAGCACATGGAAATTTAACACTTGAAGTTTACTAGGGCTCAAGTATAAGAAAAGTGTGGCTACACACTGCCAGAACCCCTTACAATCTTGTCTGGTTCATTAGAAATACAAGAAATAGTCAAAATATTATAGGAAATAGTCTGAATATCATAAATGCCTCACTGCTGTTAAGTATCCCAAGGAGAACCACTTTGTGTAAATTATACCAAGGTTTCAGTTAGTCCCAATCTAACCCTCCAAGACCGCATCCACATGACTAAGGCCTGAACCGGATCAAACAATATGATTTGAATTGCAAATATGTTGGTTAATAAATAATAACTATAGTACCAAATCAATTGGTTAGAAACAAATATCCAGGTTGATAATTTTGTCACGGCACATTCAGGATGGAAAAAAAAATTGCAAAGCAAGAACTGTAGCAAATGACCTCCTTTATAGTGACATACTTGGGCAATTCACAACATGCTAGTAAATATAGCATAAAGCATCAACAGCCCACACAATCAGAAATGATCAACTAATTCATATATTAATCATAACCCCTTGGTAACAGTAAGCCTAAAAAGGCAATAACAAAAAAATATGATTAAAAAAAACACAAAGACGGAAGAACCAAATAAGTCTATAGTATGTTCAAATGGGAGGAGACCAAATATACAATTCTCCCACTCAGCAAAGCACTCAAATGAGAATAGAAGTGAATCAAGGAAATGCACACATGCAAGCTTCTTTGATGAAATATAAAGCAAGTCCCATGAGGAAAAGCAATGTAGATTAATATGAAAATTTTAATAACCAAAACAGAAATACCACAACCAACTCTTCGCATGAAGACAGATGATATGCAGAACAAAAGATGTGCAAAATTACATATAGCAGAATATAAATTTGTAAACCTAAAAATGTTTTCAAAATAAACCAATATCAATACCAAAAATAGCATAACCACCATCTGACAAAGCAACTTGCTACAAAAGCACAAATTTAACACAAGTACTCACCACATCTATTCATAGCCATTGAAGCCTCTTCCACCGTGTACCCCATATTTGCTAAGGACAATAATGTCTTCTCCTTACTGGACAAAGAATCTGAATTTTCCTGCCAAGAGAAATCAATTAAAAAGACCAAAATCTACACAATTAAACCAGGAAGGACACACATCCCAAGGGAAATCCAAGTGTGTCAAATCCTACACATGTAGCAGGTAGCGATAATGTTACCTCTCAAAAGCATAACAGGTTACTCCCATGACATATCAGACAAGACTCTTAAGTCTATCACAAAAAGTCAAGGGTCGTTTGGATGGATGTGTATTTCAAATCAAGGGATTTGAGGTTAAAAATATTGGAGAGTCAGCTATTATAGGCTTAGAGAAAAACTATAAAAGCAGATAAGTTGAGACAAACAGAGATGTATTTTAGTAGGAGATCTTTGAAAGTAGAAGAGAATCCTTGAAATGATTTCAGATAACTACTTGTATATAGTTATTTCAAATCCATCATGATAATGTTATTTAATTCAATATTTAAATTCATAGGTAAACTATCAAACACTGTAGGTTTTACGTTGTTTATCAACCTATCACAACCCCCTTCCTTGTTCTAGGCTTGGGACCGGTTGAGTAAAAGATAAAACACTAAGCACGACACATGATAAGTTCCAAACAGTCCTATATATTTCATTATATTTGTGCCTCTAAGACACTTTCAGTAAAAAAACCGAAAATTCTACTGGTTGTTAGATCTTAGAAGAAGGGTAGATTACATGACTGAAGTGATCAAGTATTACATATAACCAATCAACCAAAGTATTAAAGGGCTGGTTTGGCATGAACTATATAATCCATCTTTTTATCTTTTTATCTTTTTTCCATCACATCACCTCTCACTTTTCTGCACATCTTTTCGTAAAAAGACAAAAAGTGCACTTTTTTATGACATCCCAAACCAACCCTAAATATAGCAAAAAAGACAGCTACCTCATCTTTAGACCAACTATCTAAATCAGAGAGATCATCCAGAATGTTCTCATCATATTCTGAAGAGCAGTGATCAGCACTGACAGGTGGTTGCTGTTGGGGAGTGTCTTCAAGAGCCTGCAGGAAATTAGAAAATTAAGAATTCTAAAATGCATACAACATTCCTTGAATAGGATAAATACAATTCCAGGGATCATTGGATTAACTTAGGAAAGGTGAAGATTTCTAAGCAAGTAAAATTGTATCTTGGAAGCAGTTTCAACTCTGGAAAATAAATTAATGATCAGAGCAATTGTGTGATTAACCATGAAGATAAAGTCACAAAATTACTGGAATTGGTGAGGGTGACGACAATTTACGAGCATCATGCCTAGGCATGATATTAGCCATCAAAGGGAAATATTGGACAGCGCAAGCAGAGCATTATGTTAAAGACGGAACAAATGATATTGGTCTTGCCAAATGGCTTATACATCAATTTCCCATCTTGTAAGTAATCCCAAACAAACAGAATGAACTTTTTAATACATTCCGATCAATCAAAACTCTCAATTATAAGACATTCACTGCATGAAGATTAGGACAGAGACTGAACACCTATGAGTATAATCAAATTTAAGCACATCAACTATTAGTGATACTAAGACGTCAAGATCTTGTGAGCATTTGATATGGCTAAGAACAAGTAGATTTGCAGAAGTGAGAAAACTCACTTTAATTTGCAGCATGATGATACATATGGCAGACATTAGTATATGATACGCATAGCATTTCAGCAAAAACAAACAATGATAGCTTCTCATGTGATATCTAAGGTCATGTTTCTATTCCCTAGAATACTGTTTTCCTTCTGATACTTTTATTTTTTCACAGGATTTCATGTGTGCACACTCGCATGTGTGGATATTAGAGTTGGTGGTTGAACCAGTTCAACTTCAGGTTAAAAGTAGCAAGGATGGAATCTGTGAATGAGCCATATATTACTCACTGAGTATGTAAGCAAAGTTTCAAGGATTGATTCCGTATTTCCTTCATCTGCACATTGTACAAATAAAGTCATAAACTTTGCTCCCAAGCTGAAAAATATCCATCAAAAGTGTAACAGAGCAGTTACCATTCTCCTCAATAGCTTTTGCAACCATTTTCTCAGGAAACCCCATTCCTACAAAATGTTGAATCAACTTGGAGTTGGAACAACCTGTTGATGAGCTTGCCTGGAGACAAAAGGAGTCAACAGTAAGTTTATAGCATGAATAAGAATGTACCAAATCATAAAGAAAGTTTGTTAAAGAAAAAAAAAAAAAAAAAAAAACTAAAGAAAGTTGAAAGGGCAAAAACCAAAAGGAAGCAAGCATATAAATAGTCAAGCGTAAAAGAAAAAGAACATAACTAGTGTGAAACAAAATAAAGAAAAGCACCAATGCTTGGTCCAATCAATGCAAGCAGTACACTCCCATGTCCTGCACTAATGATGTACCAAAACTTTATACAAGTAGAAAGGACGAGAATGACAATGCAGGTATGCAGGTGTAGTAACACATCTTATATATAATTGGTGCATAGATGCAGTTGCATACCTCATATATAAGTACATTTGATAAATTTTATCATCATCTCATCCACATTTAGAAATAATGACAATGTAAAAGATGGTGTTGCCAGAAGCTTCAAGAAAGAGTCTTATCATGGCAATCATGTCTAAAGGCCCAGCTCCCTTAAAAAAATTCATTTTAATTTTAGCACTTAACTGTATGATCATTAGAAGAAATGTCCATATAAAAGAAGATCCCAACCAAGACAGCTTAACAGTTGGATGCAATGTTTTCAAGCAGCAGCCTATAGTGAAGTGTTTATTGGCTATAGGCCAAGAAGTTCATAACATTTTAATTTCCTACAGAGGTTCAAAACATTTAACAATAGTGATAAGTTACTTAAAGGATTATTAAAAAAGAAAGTGTTCGTAACAAATTCACCCATTTGTCAACAAATTAGGTGCGGCAAACACATAGGAAACTTGACAGCAACTTCTGATATTTTTTATTTTTTTTTGGATAAATTTGACAGCAACTTCTGATATAAGCCCACAACATGTACCTCTCCAGCACCTACAATAGCTTTCACACCAGGATTCGTCAAACTTGAACTGGAAGGTACGGGAAAATTCTGAATTTCAAGTTCATCATCCGTATCCCAGTCAATGTTGTCACTTGCTTCTCCAGAGGCATTCCCATCCTACAAAAAATAAAGCAAACCACAAATGAAGAGAAAAGAAATCACAATTAAAATAGTTGACAACAAAGATAACCTCCTAGTTTTCTGATTATAAACCAGCATATCCGTGGTTACCAAACACTAATGCTTTGTTTAATTAAAAAATTATGAGCTACTGATGAATAGAACAAGCGACATTGAAATTCAAGTTGCATGCACATAAAATTATACAAGAAAGGAATACGTACCACCATGCTGCAGAAACCAGTAGTTTGGCCCCAAAAAGGTTACCAAGCTGTACAAGATAGATGAAAAGAATTAAGTACCTAGTACAGCCAATACAACAAAATTTAACAAAAGCAATGAAGACTATTTAAGACAATGCCCGTAACTTAAATCATTTATAATAAAATACCAATAACTTCAAGCATCTGATATCCAATAGAAAATTCTTAGCACATGAAAGCTAGTCCACATGGCTTGTATGACTCATAAGATCAATATCACGATAATTAATGAAACTTTGAATATAGCATCTGTTCTTATATATTGGAACTAATGTTAGTTTTCCTCCCTTCATCAGACATTTTCTTAGAATTCAATATATTGTTGAACAAATTAGTCAACCAAGCTACCACTTCATCACCCTTCCAAGCTAATGTTACTTTTCCTCCATTCATTGGAAATTTTCTTAGAATTCAAGATATTGTTAAGCAAATTAGTCAACCAAACTACATCTTCATCATCCAAACACTTCCAACCTGAATAGGAAGTACATCTGGAAGAAGAATTGGGCGTACCTGCAAGAGGCTAAAAATTGAAGTCATATCCAGGAATGTGGTGAGCAGCCTTTGGAATGGAAGATGGGTGGATTGGGAATATTTGGGAGCTGTGAGAATGAAAGGAGGGATTTTGATCATGTGGGGCTCTAGAGTTTTCACTAAAGTCAATGAGCATAAAGATCACTTTTCCAACTCTTGTAAGGTCAGGAATGCAGAGGATAGTTTTCTGTGGGCTTTCACAGAAGTGTATGGCCTTATAAAATATGCAAAATAAACTTTTTTGTGGGTAGAGAGTTGGTTCAGGTTAGAGCAAGTTGGGGCTGCCCTTGGTGCACAGGTGGAGATTTTAATGTAATTCATTTACTAGAAAAAAAATTGAGGTTATAGGTCAACTATTGGGGCTATACCAATACAATTTTGCAACATATATATCTCATTTACAATTAAATAATAACTAGTTTTTTCCAGAATCTGTTTGGGACACTGGAAATGCAAACTCGAACACTAATCTTTGCAATATGACCAAGAATTTCAAGAACACGTAGAAATTTTAGAAGAACGACATTCCTCAGTTCCAAAATGATTAGAAATGGCATAAAACCCTGGCTTCACCAAAGTAAATGCCCCTCAAAATCTAAAAATACATATAAATAAGAACAATAAAAGAATTAAAAACCCTAGATACTCTGTACTATATCGAACACTTGTACACAAGAAATCAAACCTACAACCAACATAAACAGAATAAGAACGGTCCTAACTTATTTCTTAAGATTCAACAGCTTCAACCAACCTAAACAACAGTTATATATATATATATTTATATATCATAATTACATTTTATTGACAACAAGAAAATTCAACTGATTCAACGAAAACTAACCTCACGTGCAAAAGACTCAAACTCAATTCGACCTTCAAAGCATCTTCGATTATATCGATAGTGTAATTCGATTCTGCAAAATTGGGGGATTATTGAGCTATAGATGAAGAACCATATAATTGTAAAATACACAAAAATGACGACAAAGAAACTGAGACAATCGAGAAAAAAGGCAACACGTATACGTACACATAGATATAGAGACAGAGATTCCGTTGCAGAGATGAGAGTGAACAACTCGGTGAAACAGAGAGAGGAGAGAGGAGAGAGGAGAGAGAATCGCACCCAAAAAGCGCGAGCAGACGAAAACCCTCTCCCCCCCTCTCTCTCTCTACTCTCTCTATGTGTGGAATCTGTGCAGAAGAGGAAAAAAAAAAGGTACTCGCCACATTGGAAAAATTCAGTTCTACTCTCGCCACGTCAGAATGTAGATTTTGTAAAAATATTTTTTTAATTATACAGTGTCTCATCATAATTAAAAAAATTAGAATTTGATTCTTATAACAAAATAAAATTTTAATTTTATTAATTTTAATTTTAATTTATTTTTAATTTAAATTATTTATTCATTTTTAAGTAAAATAAAAAAAATATATTTTAATCATTAAATTTAATAAAAAATAATTTCTTAAATATTTTATATATATTTATATTGAGTTAATAATTAAAATATTATTTTTTACATCCGTCTTATTTAATAAAAGTAAACTAATGTTTTATATTGAAAATAAATAAAATAAATAAATTTAAATTAATAAAATTAAAATTTATTTTATTATAAAAGTTAAATTTTAAACTTTATAAAATATTACTCTTTCAATAATTCATAATTTTAAATGAAATAAATGGTGTCACGTGTGTGTGGGTCCCCATGATATGATTTGCATTGACCCTTCTAAATGCTTGTAATAGTATTATGATCTCTTTTATATATCATGGTTGGTGAAGACATATGGAAGCGAGTATAATAATTTTTATACTCTCAAGTGTATAGTCTTATCACAAGATAAGGCTGACACCTAAAGTTAGAATGAAATTTATTTAAGACTGAGTTTGGATGAATGAATTCTAATAGAATAAATTAAATTAATTTTTCTTAAATTTTTTAATAATTATTAAAAGCTCCCTCAAGTTTCTGAAATTATAATAACCTCCTGCTAGTTATGTTATATCACTTCTCATTCTTGTTGACATTTTTAAGTGTTTTAAATTGAAACAATTACACTTCAATTGTACCTTCTTAAAATAATTACCATATTATGAAAAAGTTTATCATAAGCTTTATAAACTTTATTATTCATATGAATTTTTTTCCCCAAATTACCTCTGAATTGTTTTTTCCCCTTTTAAATTTATTTTTGGCAATGAAATTACAAAAACACCATTTTATAATATTTATGGAGAGAGAAAACCTCCACCAAGTTTATGAAATTATAATAATTTCTTTAGAAAAACTCCAACATGCCCATCAAATAAGATTTGTTAGGTAAGGACTTTTTCTAGGTAAAATAACTTGTAATTTTTTTATTATAAAATAACTAATAAATTTTTTTTTATATACAATTTCAACGCGCTCTCTAAATATTAAGTTCATTTATCTCTCTTCTTCTTCTTCTTCTTCTTCTTCTTTTTTTTTTTTTCTCCTTTTTACATTGAGAGAGCCATTAAAGACTTTTCAAAATCCAAGGAACATTACATTTTATTTTCCATTATATATAACACCGATGTGGCATTATGTAAAAAAATACTATCAATCATACATAAGTAATGCTATATAAATAATAAAAAAAATTATAAATAATTTTCGTACATAATGATATGATTTATTGTGAACCTTTTATTTCAAAATAAAATATCATGAAAAATGAATTTATTTACAATAATGATATTATCACATCATTTTGTGAAGTTTTTTTTATATAAATTTTATGTATATTTAAAATTTCTCATCACATACAAATCAAAAAATAGAGAGAAAGAGAGTAGTATTGGAGTACTTATTAAGTAAAGTGGCAAAATAAAACAATAATCACTTTGCTTGTTTTCACTTTTAAAAAAATACTTTTTCAAAAAATTTTACTTTCTTATTTTCCGTGTTCTTTTGTTTTTACTGAATTTTTTTAATATTTTAAGTAATTTTTTTATTTTTTAGACACACCTAACATAAATACACCTAAAAGATAAAAAAATTATAAAAAAAAATCTTTTAAAAATTCACTAAATACCAAAAATATAAAAATTCAGTACAGTTTTTGTATTTTTATGTATTTATTAATTTTTTAAAATATTTTTTCACAAATTTTTTATTTTTTAGATACATCTAAGTAAGGTGCATCTAAAAAAGTAAAAAAAATGTTTAAAATTTTAAAAATATTCACTAAAAACAAAAAAATATAAAAATCAAAAAAATTAATTTAAAAAAAATTTAATTCAAAAAACTCAAACCAAACCCACTTAATTATACTTTTTGTTACTTTTAACTAGCAAAAAAATGATTGATAAGGTTTGGGTGGCTGTGCATGTATAAAAATCATCATGTATAATAAATAATGAGGCGTACTAGGTCACATCAAAAATCGTACTAAAATTGAAGATTTTACGTAAAATATTCTCATAATATATTATAATTTAATTCCTCGATGTTCAAAAAATACACACATTTTGTTCACAATTTTTTATGATTTCTTTTTGATAAGTTGAGAACTCCGATGCTCAACATTTTTGATCGGCTTTGCTCTTTGTCATTGAAATACCTAAGACCATCTCCAACGCTATACCAAATGTGATATCAAATTTGAATTTTGATGAAAATGACACTGTTCATGGCTCCAACGGTGCACCAAATCTGATATCAAATTGAGTTTTCATCAAAAATTTCATCAGATCGCGGAGGAAGTAATGAATTCATCAAAACACTGTAGCGGACACTGTTGCGGACCGTTGGAGGGGGACCCGGGTCGACCAACCGGTTGCCCACCCGGTTGACCAACCGGTCAACCGGCAAAAGGTTCAGACAGTTCAGGAAAAAAATTCAGAAATTCAAAAAAAAAAAAAAAAAAAAAAAAATTTTTGCCTAACCGGTCGACCGGCCGATCGACCCACCGGTCGACCCGGAAAAAGTTCAAAAAGTTCAAAAAAAAGGTTCAAAAAATTCAAAAAAAAAAAAAAAAAATTTTTTTTTTGGGCAAACCGGTCAACCGGCCGGTCGACCACCCGGTTGTCCCGGGACAAATTTGATGAAATTTGATGAAAGGTGAAGGGATGGAGCGCTCCGTATCAGATTTGGTGAAAAGGCAATTTTTCGACTCAAATTTGGTGAAAAAAAAAAGTGAAGCGTTGGAGATGCTCTAACATGCCATGCATTACTAAAATATTATTATAACAATTATATTCAGGGATGGTTTGGTAGGCGCTAATTTAATTCATCTTTTTATTATTTTTTTAGTTATATCAATTAACACTTTTTTATATTTTTTTTATATATTTTTTTATTAAAAATCAAAAAATATATTTATTTAGAATACTCCAACCAACTCCTCAATATTATAATTAATTGAAATTAATTCAAAAAATCAATCGATGTCTTGAA
Organism: Camellia granthamiana; assembly: GCA_036172215.1. Lineage (NCBI taxonomy): Eukaryota > Viridiplantae > Streptophyta > Magnoliopsida > Ericales > Theaceae > Camellia > Camellia granthamiana. The sequence continues at coordinate 6,143,839 of CM069906.1, forward strand.
TTTAGTGATAAGTTGAGAACTAGTGGCGAACATAAGAATGCCTAGTGGGCCACAGTAGCGTAATCAAAAATTTAGTTAAGAGGAGCACAAATTAATGATAATATTAATTTTTGTTTCATAATAAATAATAATGAAATATTACTAAACTTAAATGTTAAGAGTTCATTTGGAAAATATGAATTTTAAATTAAAGGATTTGAGATTAAATTTTATACAAATATTGGAGAGTAATTATCATATAGGTGGATTGGAAAATTAAAAAAGGAAAATAAGTTGAGATAGAAATGATATATTTTAGTAGAGAAATTCTATAAAATATACCGCAAAAAAAGTGTCTATCATATGTCGTAATTATAATTTTCGTGCTCTCTAGTTATAGCACATTATAGTATTAAATATTATTTAATTATAATTTCTTGTGATTGTTATTTTGGTTAGGACTATATATCAAGTAATTGTTATTTATGACTCATTTTAATATTAGTTATGACCTATTGTAATTTTTTATTTTTTATAATTGAATATGTGTTACTTGATTATAATAATTTATATAGTGGTCATTTTAGTTATGAATAAAAGAAACACATAGAGGATAAACTCCACATGTCAAATGTAACTAATAATTCAATAAATTTCATATCTTTATTGAAATTAATTATGTTTGCATGTCAATAATGATAGACATCACCATTATATTGAAATTTTCATAAATAATAATATGATTTATCATAGTCTTTTTATTTTTAATCAAAATAACCATTACTGTTCTCATAATTTTAAAAATGTCATTGACATTTCACTTTAAATAATATTTTTATAATTTTTTTTATTTAAAATATTTTCTTTATGTTAAAAAAAAAAAATCTCAAAACCCGGGGGGCATGTGACCCCCGGGATCCTATGTGCCTCCGCCACGGGGCCACAACCATCAAGACTTTAAAAAATATCATTTAACACTAAATTATGAATAATATTATATATATCAATTAATATATTAACTAATATATTAACAGATGATATAATATAATTTTAAAAATTCTAAGTATTTGTAATTTATATAAGAGGTGAGATCAGTAATAATGATACAACACTAGTTGGCACCATAATATGTACATTAATTGGTACATGTAGCACCACCGCTATATTATTTTAGGTATTTATATATAAGGTAATGTTATAGATACCAAATTTCTTACCAAATAAATGATCAAATCTCTCACATAGGTGTGGGGTCCACACCCCATGTGAAAAATTTAGTCATTTATTTGGTAGAAAATTTGAGGCATATACCATTTTCCCCATATATATACAATGAATATTTATTATTGAATTATTCAATTTCATATATGTGAATCTTAAGAAATTAATATTTTGGCCCCTGGAGAATTCAAAATTTTTTTTTTTTTTGGCTACTAGCCTTCTACTATTTTTGGTATATAAACAAAAAAATTAGTATTTTGACCCATTCAAATCTAAATTATTTTATCTAACCCTCCCAAAAATAACTAATTTTACATATATGATATGCCATATAGAGTTCGTTTACAATAAGAAAATGTACTACTACACAATCAATGGTTCAAATTTTCTGTAATTGAGTTTGAAACTTTCAACGGCCATCAAAAATTTTTTTCAGCTTGAAAAATAAACTTTTAGACATCATATTTTGTTAAAATTAATAATTAAAATTTATTTCTCAACCGTGGAATAAATAATGAAAATATTGAAATGTAAAGATGGGAAAAGATGATTGGTAATTGAAGTGTAAAGATGGGAAAAGATGAATGGTAGAAAATATAGAACTTATATAGAATAATTTTTTTAAAAATAAGACTATTTTATATTATTCCCAAAATATTTTATAGGAATTTGTTGTCATAACAATAGGCCCTAATGGGCCGTTATTAGTTGATTGGGTTGGCCTTGCTTTAATGCTAATAGTTTCTAGGCCTACTGGCCATCTATCCTAGACTGAGCCCATCTATCCTAGGCTCGGCCCGAGACTGGCATAGGATAGGTGTTCATTCACACTCTTGGGCCCCCAAACTACATAAATATTGTGTTTTAGACCATATCCAATCTAATACCAAATATTTCATTAAATTTAAATTCGATGAGAAGCCCACCTTTTGCTACTCCAACAAAGCACCAAATGTTTTATCAAATTTAAAATTTCTCAAATCTTTCATCAAATTGAGGATGGATGTACCTTTCATCAAATTAAGAATAGATGTGCATTTCATCAAATCACTGTTTATAACCATTGGAGCTATAAGTCATTTTCAACACCAAATGCCGGCGGGATATCCGGTTGGTTGTCCCGTCGGACGACTACCTCCTTGCAAAAAGGAAAATGTCTCGTAACTCAAATTTTGTGGCTCAAAAGTGGCTCAAATGGCCAAAACGACGTCGTTTTGGCCATTTGTATGTTGTTCTGTACTCAAAACGACGTCATTTTGGCCATTTGAGCCACTTTTAAGCCACAAAATTTGAGCTACGTAGCATTGTCGTTGCAAAAATTTGTGAAAAAATTACACTGGCCGGTCGACCATCCTAACATCTACCCAATCGTCCGCTCAGTTGACTTGTATTTTGATGAAAGTTCAAAATTCTCCGTTAGAATGCGTAATATCAAATAGAATTTTTATTCAAATTTAATAAAAAAAAAGATACAACGTCAAAAATACTCTTATATGGAGCATACTGGGTCTGCTATTTTTGTTTGTTTGTTTGTTCTTAGCCTTGTCTTTGGCCTCCTTCATACCAAAAATAAAATAAAAATGCGTCGCTCCCAAAAATCTATATAACTTATTTTTGGTGTTTTTAAAATATAAATAATTTTATATTCATCTCCTAAACTAAAGATGCAATTCGATCGAATGTGTTTAACTTGAGCAACCTGAGTCCATCTTATAAAATTTTAAACTTGATTGTATAATGTATAATTTATAAATTGGTCTACGCTGGACTAAATAAAATTTGTAAGCTCGGATTATATTTGAACAGAGCGCTCAAATTCCACCAGCTTTAATTATGTTGTTCATATATGTAAATTATATACAATAAACATGAAATATTATAAAATATTGATTATTTTATCATGTTTAGATTAAATCATATTATAGTGTAATATATATTCAACTATTTGTTTGGTATTACTAAAATTTATTTTCCTCTTATATATTATGTTTTTATTTTTTCGAATATATATTTTTATTTTTTATTTTCAAAAAATGTAACACATTAGTTTAGTACCATGAACATAATTTTTTTGTAGTTAAAAAGCCAAAAAGCTAAAGAACTATACAAAAAGTCCAAAATTCTTTTTTATCTCTACTATTTATATTTTTTTCATAAAAAGATGAAAAATTATCTAAAACATATTATTTTTTTTTAATTTATATTTTAACTAAAAAGGTACTAAAATGACTCGTTTCCAAACTAACCCTCAATTTGGGTAACCCAACTCTTATTATTTGAGATAATAAACCTAGGCTTAGCTTGGGCAGAGGCCGGCTTGGACAAATCCCCCTACACATTGAATTGAGTAACGAGACTTCATTTATTTATTATTTTTATTTATTGAGCAACCAGAATGAACCAACTCAGGTTACAAATCTATTCTAAACTTCATAAAAATCTAATTATCTCTAAGAAATTTTGAGTATTTATATAAAGAAAGGGGAAAAAGTATATGTCAATGTATGTTTATAAAAATACTTGTAAATTAATGATAAATTTTACAAACATTAATGTATAAAGAGATAATTTTTTTTTTATCAATTAGTAATTAATTTTTAAAATTTTCACTGAACTGTAATTTCTCTAAATTTTTTTTTTTAAAAAAAAGCATTTTAATACCAAACTTGTATAATTTTACTTGACCCTTCCAAAATCTAAATGATTTTATCTTAACTCCCATTACAAATTTTTTGGATCCGCCATTGTCGGTCATCGATCAAAGTACAAATTACATGAAATATATAAAACAATAATCTTCAAATTTATATGTGAAACTCGTGAATCATCAATTACAGTTTATAAACTTTGACAATGAGTTTAACTCACAAAAAAAGGTTAACCTCAAAGTCAGTTTTAAGAAGACCATTTCACACACAAAACTTTGAACTAAAATAAAATTTAACTTACTCATAACGTTAATTTCGCGAGGTTATATCACTGTAATTAGGGTCAAAACTTTCTTTATTTTTTAATTTTTAAATTTTTTTATCCGCAAAATTAGATAGATATACAAAGAAAAAGATGTACAACAAAAACCATGGGTGGTAAGCGGCCAAACCAAATATCAAGTTACAAATCTATTCTAAACTTCATAAAAATCTAATTATGTCTAAGAAATTTTGAGTCTTTATATAAAGAAAGGGGAAAAAGTATATGTCAATATGTATGTTTATAAAAATACTTATAAATTAATGATAAATTTTACAAACATTAATGTATGAAGTGATAATTTTTTTTATCAATCAATAATTAAATTTTGAAATTTTCACTGAACTGTAATTTCTGTAAAAAAATGAAAAAAAAAATAAAATATATTTTTAATACCAAACTTGTATAATTTTGCTTGACCCTTCCAAAATCTAAATGATTTTATCTTAGCTCCCATTACAAATTTTTTGGATCACCATTGCTGGTCGTCGATCAAAGTACAAATTACATGAAATATATAAAACAATAATCTTTAGATTTATATGTGGAACTCGTGAATCATCAATCATAGTTTATAAACTTTAACAATGAGTCTAACCCACAAAAAAGAGGTTAACCTCAGAGTCAGTTTTGAGAAGGCAATTTCACACACAAAGCTTTGAACTAAAATAAAATTTAATTTACTTATAGATTTAATTTCGCGAGGCTATATCACTATAATTAGGGTCAAAACTTTATTTATTTTTTAATTTTTAAAATTTTGTATCCACAAAATTAGATAGATATACAAAGAAAAAGATGTACAACAAAAACCATGGGTGGTAAGAGGCCAAACCAAACATCAAGACAAAACATACAACGAAACCCAAACCCCACCAGTTCAATGATGCAACTCTTTTTTCTCATTCACTAACCCTTGAAAACTAGGTGTCGACTCGCTCGTATTATTTGATTGTGATTGTGTCTTTCTTACCTCCTCTTGTCACATCAATTTCTCGTTCTTGCTTTAATTGCTTTAATTTTTATTACGACCTCTCTCGCATGCATGATAGCATCATTGTGTCAGCACACAATTCATTTTTTCATTTTTTCATTTTTTGTTTATGCACACGTGTATGGACTGTTTCAAGCATGTCCCGAGTGCCGCAAAAAAACTACCTAATGTCGACCCTCATTTCAACTCCAAGTAATGTTAAATATATCTTCAAGCATAGTGAGAGTAATGTTAAAAGTTTATTCAAAAATAATAGACAGTTGCTGGGTATGAGATGATTAGAGTTTATTATTATTTTTAAAAAGAGATTTATTATTATAGTTAACAATGAGGGTATTTTTGTCACATTAAAATTTAAAGCGTGAGATAATAAACTGAGATTTGAATATTTGATATCCGAGCAAGCGCTCCAATTTTTTCCACCTCTCACTAATTTATAATTTCTAATATATATAACTGCTCTACTAAAGTCTATTTTGTCAATAGTTTATTTAACTAAAAACTCAAAAATAAAATAAAAAATAAAAAAATCTAACAAGTTGTCATATTACTTGGTCATGGTTTTGCTGTGTAGAAGCGAATCCCAAAAGAAGTGGCATGATATCTGGAATAACTGAATTAACTGTTCTATTTATTACAACCAATGAAAACGACATTCACATGTAAATATAAAAACTGTCAAACAAACAACACAAAAAGATTCTAGTTTATCATCATATTTGTCAAAGTTGTTGCCATCACGTATCGTATCCAACCGTTTTTATCGGGGTTTTTTTTTCTAAGTAAACATGTGAGGTGTACTATTAATTTTGTCAGATTTCACTTTGACCTCATGTGGGGTGTATTCTCTTCATTTAGAAATAAAAATATAATGCCAGATATTTGGTTTAAATTAATAAGAAGTGTAAAATATGTGCTAACATATAAGGATTCAAATGTCAGTGCACAATGCTGGGAAAATATTTAATAATTTCGGAGTATTATGTGTCTGTACTCCCTAACTAATTATCATTTAATATGCCTCTCATGTTCTCCAATCACCCAACACAATACTCCACTTACCCACTATCTCCACCTATCATGATACTATGGAATATCATATGTCCATGTTCCGAATTATTGAATAATTACTCGTACAATGCATAAGGAGTAAAGTATAAGGGTTAAAGTCAATTTTGCCCTCCCAAAAAAAACCAAAATGGTCTTAGTTTGCACAAACAAGGATATTTTAGTCATTTTAATTCATAAACTATAAGAAAATTATGGACTTGATTTCAATTGACAAACAATTACACATAGATGAGTCAAACCATAAAAGATAAAATGAAATTCAACCTATTAATTTCTAGAAATGCTACAAATTCAAAAAAAGAAAAATATTCAAAAATTATCTAAAATTTGAATTATGTGGATCAAATTCATGGTTGATAAAAGTCTCACAACATATTAAATTCAATCTCCATCATACACACTTTAATAAATTTATTGACATTTATCTTTTTCTGATTAATTTGTGGATGATTTTTACATGCATGGATATATTTCCACACCATCATTTCGAAGTTTGAAAAACATGCTCACCACCAAAAACATCATCACATGCTCAACACTAACAAGTATTGCGGTCCATGATTTCAAAATTATTCTCCAAATTTTTCAAGAGAGACTTGCATGACATTGCACGCCACACGTACCAGACCCATAATTTTGTTCTTTTGTCTAAAATATTTTATTTTTAATTGACAATCTTCATGATATCCAAGAAAATCATACATTTCAAAAGACCACAATATATTTGATCTTAGTCTTTAATTTGACCTCTCCTACACGGTATTCTTACCAAAATATTTTTTATTTGACCATGAAAACAAGAAATGAAAGTATGTGAAAAAAAGAAGAAGATATCATTTTTTTTTTTTTTGGGGGCAAAGAAGAAGATATCATTGATTTAAAATAGTAGACCACATTAAAAAGTGAATAGATTCCAACTAAAATTGTAAACTCTACCATTTTGCACCAATAAAAAATTGTGCATTGTTCCCACATTAGACTCTAAAAACAATAATCCTAATATGTTAAAGAAATTGGCTTGTCTCCCATACTATAATCGAATTGGATGGTCTAGTTTTCAATCATTAAAATGAAGCTTGTAAGGAGTTCAAGATCCCAAAACCAAATCGTCCAGTCCTACAGAAGGATGGGACTGGAGATAGTCCAGCTTCTATGTTAAATTGTATTAATAGCATGTTATTTTTAGGTTATATTTATCATGTAGCTCTCTATATGTCTTTTTCGATAACTGAATGTGTTATGTATGATAGGTTATATAGTTAATTTACAATTAGAAAAAGGGAAATAATGAACAAAGAAATAATTTAATCTACACTATATAAAGATGTGAAGGGCAGGCTTGGTGTAGCAGTAAAGCTACCCCTGGTGACCTGTGGTGGTCACAGGTTCGAGTCGCAAAATTGCCTCTTCGCTTGCAGGGGTAAGGCTGCATACATCAACCATTCTCCAGACCCCGCTTAAGCGGGAGTTTCGTGTAATAGGTACGCCTGTATACTGTACAAAGATGTGAACTGTTGCCAACTGCATTTTGCTCACTCTTTTGTGAAAATTTTATAATAATCTAATACAATAACTAAGTGCTTGTTTGGCACATGCTAAAATAACACATGCTATTTTAGCATATTATCTTATTTGGGTCACAATCATTTTATTTGGGTCACATCACCTCTTTACCATATCACTTCCAACCCAACCCATATTTCATATTTTTTCATAAAAAGTCAAAAAGTATACTAATCTAGCACTTTCCAAACAACCTCTAAGAAAGAAAAAAATAACTATGTTGCATGTGTACGCAGTCTTGTAGATGAGCTTATGCTAATTTCAAATTATATATACGCCAGAGTCGCGAGTCTTTGTTAACCCACTGGAGTATAGAACTCCCTCTCCTCAAGGACTTCACATATCTCTCTCTCTCTCTCTCTCTCTCTCTCATAGAAAGATGAGAAGGAACTTTAGTGTAAGAAGTCCTGCATTTGCCCTTCTCATTGCTTTGCTAGCCTGGTCATTGAACTATGGTACTTGCATTGCTAGAGAAGGGAAGCTCAGCTGGAATGGTAGTGGTCGTGTGAGTCGTGTGTCAAGGTTGATGAAAGAGGGTCACACGATGCAAGCAGAGCCTACTAGGATGGTGCTACAAACTGGTGCAAACTCTGTCAACTTCAATGTACTAGACTACGGTGCCAAGGGTGATGGAAATACAGATGACACAAAGGTGATCTGCAACTCTCAGTTTTGCTCGAGTGTATTGGCTCTTAATTTTGCTAGGAAATAGGAATGATGGGTAGGGGGTGGAAATGTCTAACTTGGTGTAAGAATGCATTGGCAGGCATTTGAAGCTGCGTGGGCAGATGCTTGTCAGGTGGAGGCATCAACAATGGTGGTTCCGTCAGGCTCTGTGTTCCTACTCAAACCCATCTCCTTCTCAGGCTCTAATTGTAAATCAAACATTGTATTTCAGGTAAGTGAACACATCATAAACTCTGCCCTTCTAAATCTTCTCACTTCGTTTGTTTCAGTAGAAATATATTTTGAAATATATATATATTTGTATTTTTAACACTTGGTATGATGAAAAACAAAAACTAATGAAAAAAGTTACTTTCAAAAGGTGAAGATTAATCCCTACTACCACCTCCATCACCACTACCACCTCGACCTCCACGACCCTACCACCATCATCACTACCACAACTATTAATACATTAGTTTCAACTATTAATACAATTATTCACATTGTGCCAAAATATATATATATATATATTCACACAATGCGATAAGTGGTTTAGCAATTGGAAGTAATTTCAACTTAGAATTTATTCATATAGTTCAATAAATTGATGGAAGGTTGAAAGCTCTGAGGTTTATTTCTCTAACCTGCTGCAGTTGGATGGTAAGATCATTGCTACTACAAGCTCTGACGCTTGGGGATCTGGTACCCTACAATGGCTTGAATTCACAAAGCTCCAAGGGATTACAATCAGGGGTAAAGGTGTTATTGATGGACAAGGCTCAGTCTGGTGGAACAACTCACCTGCAGACAATCCAACAAACAAATTAGAATCAGCTGCATCTTCAACTAGAGAATCAAATTATGGCAGTTCACGGGATTCGGTAAACTGCTCAAACTTCTGTCAGGCCTACTTTGATGGTCATTGTCACTGTGAATTCATATAATTAGGTACACATGATTGTATTGTGTGGTAAAAACTGAATCATGTGAAATAGCATGTGCACTGATGCAGCAAAGGGTCATCATTTGACCCAAATGCCAGTGCCCCGACGGATTTTTAATCGAACCCCGGGTGCGCTAGACCAGCCAGAATGAGGCTTGGGTCTAAGGGATTGGAGACCAACCTGGCCAATTGGCCCGTGAGAAACGGTCTGCCCGTTAGCCCGTGTGAAGCAACCTGTATCCCTGGCTAGTGAGCCCAACAGAAAATATGAAAAAATAAAAGAAAAATGAAATAACAGAATAATAAAACATAAAAAAATAGGCCTAAGCCTGCAGGCAAGCCCATTGGCCAGGGCTTCAGCCTAAAGTTTTGGCCCGCAAGTAGGCTTGGGTGCCATTTTTGCGGCCTGGCCTGGTGCCAATCTTTAGATGGTCTAACCAGGCCAATGCTATTTCTAAGACTATAAGCAGCCGTTACCACATTTGAACTTAATATTGAACTAACCATGTCTTCTCATCAAGACCTCATCGCCTGCCAGATTACTAGCGAGGCCACCGGAAAGATGCCAAGCACCAAGCCAACAGTAAGTACATCTAATTAACCTTATTTGTATTGCGACATTTAATTTATAACCTGTTTGCATCTACATTTTACAATCTTGCAGCAAAACTGAAAATTGTGAGTTGCAATATGGTGGTGTGTATGCAGGCACTCAGGTTCTATGGGAGTTCTGATGTTACAGTAACTGGGATAATGATTCAAAACAGCCCTAAAACTCACCTCAAATTTGACACTTGCACGACTGTTCAGGTTTTTGATATGAGAGTTTCATCCCCCGGTGACAGTCCCAATACAGATGGAATCCACCTACAGAACTCCCAAGATGTTGTGATCCACAGCACTAGTCTTGCTTGCGGTAATTATGCAAATCCAAGAAATGGTTGTTTAATCCTCTTTCCGTAAAGAACATCATCCAAACTGTTGTTTAGCATAAAGTCATTGTCATCTTCACTGTATACTAGTATTTAATTCACAAACAAATATCAAATTTGACCGACTAATATAGCTCAACTCCAAGAAATCTCCTAGAAAGCAGGGCAATAACCTTAAGAAATAAGAATTTCTGATATTAAAATGTATAATCACTACATTCTACAGGAGATGACTGTGTCTCCATCCAGACTGGGTGCTCGGGTGTATACATACACAATGTGAATTGCGGCCCAGGACATGGAATCAGTATTGGGGGGCTAGGAAGAGACAACACAAAAGCTTGTGTCTCAAATGTAACTGTCAGGGACAGCACAATGAGCAACACACTAACTGGTGTCAGGATAAAGACATGGCAGGTATGTATAACTATTCCCAATTCTCCTTTGACAGTCGTAAGAAACAGAAAACAGAATTGTGGAAAGAAATTTGTTCATATTAATACGTACACCACCCCAAATATCTGACCATGGCCTTGGTATCCCTTCAGACCAGTGTTACTAGAAAACGCTAAAATCATAACGATGTACATTTGGGTAGGCATGTTCCAAAACATGGTACATTTTTGTTTCAAAACGGTGAATTTTAATGATCCCAATTTTTTTCCCCCAATATATTTTCTTTAGGCCTCCTTACGTGGAAAGAAAATCAAATATAAGAACCAAAATCTAAAGAGAGTGGAGTTTTGGCATAATAAAATGTATGAAATGGGTCATGATGTTCATAAAAATGTTTTTATAACATGATTAAATTGAAAACAATAAACTAAATTTTATTGAATGTCTAATTGCTAAAAGAGAACTACCCTAAGAGTAACTCAAATTTTAATAGTATAATCTAGACAAGTCTACCCTTACAGACCAAAATCCACGTTCCACATAACATAGCTTCAGACCTTATTAAAAAATCTTTAAAATCTTTTCTTATGTGCATAAACCAACGATCTAACCATAATTTATTTTTGTTCTAATGCAGGGTGGCTCAGGCTCAGTGCAAGGAATCATGTTCTCCAACATTCAAGTTTCAGAAGTTGAAACTCCTATCATGATAGATCAATACTACTGTGACGGGAACAAGTGCCAGAATGAAACATCAGCAGTGGCTATCTCAGGCATATCCTATCAGAATATAATAGGGACTTACACAGTAAAACCCGTACATTTCGCGTGCAGCGACAGCTTGCCATGCACCGGAATAACTTTAAGTACTATACAGCTCAAAGCAATACAATTAGAAAACAACGATTTGAATGAACCGTTCTGTTGGCAGACATATGGAGTGTCAAAAACTACCACCACTCCTCCAATTGACTGCTTGAAGATGGGCAAGCCATCTACCAACCGAGTTCAGTCCAATGCAGACTCCTGCTGAGCAGATAGACATAAGGGATTACAGGTTTCCTGGGGCCTAGTTTACTGCATATACGTATACTACAAATCTACCATAAGTGACACCAGTCTAGAGGAAATTTTTGTTGCCAGGTTCCTCCTTCCCAGAGTAGAGAGGTTCTTGTCACAAACAGAATGCAAGACTTTTCAATCCTAGAGTTCTAGAGCATATTTTGAGAGAAAAGTTTTGTTCGTAAATTGTAACGTTCAATTATCAGTTATATAATACATGAGCAGTTTAGCTATATCCGCATTATAATAGATCCCCAAAATATCAGGCTTCTGTTAGGGAAAATATATGATTCCCCACAAGTAAATCAAGCAATGAGAATGTGATGGCTGGTTTTACCTTAAGTATCTTCGTTTTCCTTTTCATTGGGATTGTTGTGCCCGGACCCCCCTTTTCTTTTTATTCTCATGCTTGTTCATTTTGAGTTTGCCTTTCTTTTGTTCCGGAGGGTTTTCTCAATTAAATTCTTGTTCTATTTTTGCCGGTGTTGAATTTCACTAGTTGCGGAGAATGCTCGGTTGAGTCCGAAATGCCCAAGGGTTTGAACCAGAAAAGTCTGCGCTCCTGGGCCAGGGCCGCACGTGCGGATTTCAGGGGAGAGTTGGGGCTGCACACTGCAATATATGCAGGTGCAGAGCAGGTGCGTGCGGGGAGGGCCGCAAGTGCGGGGTTGGGAGCCGCACATGTTGGAGTGAGGCTCCGCATGTGCAGGACGGCTGGCAGTCCGAAAACCCTGTTTTTATTTCTCTATTTGGCCGAATTTGTCTCACTTTCTAACCCTTCTCTCTCTCTCTAAAAGTCATTTTTCTCCCCCTTCTCTCTAGAAAACCTTCTTAAACACCCAAAACACTTTAATTCTTACAAATCTTGAGTCAAGATCATCATCATCTCCCTCTAATCTTGAAGATCAAGGGCTAGAGCTTCACTTGGTGTGGTGAAAGTCAAAGCTCTCCCATCTTTTGGTTTTAGGGTTTCATCTTCTCTCTCTCTTCATCAAGCTTGAGGTAGGGATTCTTGAGAAATATGTACATGTTTTGCATTGTTGTTGTCGATTTAAAAGTTTCCTTGAAGTTTTGGTGTGGATTTTGATTTTGTGATCTAAAATGTAGAGAGTTTTCAAAATGGGTTTAAAGTTCAAATCTTTTTACTAATCCTAGTGGGTTTGCCTATTTATTAAATTCAAGAAAGATGGTTTGATAGGGTTTCTTCTAGGGGATGGGAAATGTTTGTTTTGATGGAAAAACCCTAGGTAATTTTTGGGGGATTTTGGAAAATAAGAAAATGCCTTTGAAATTCCTCGTTTTCCTTGTGTCAAGAGAATGAATGAGAATAACTTCATCTTATGTGTAGTAAAATGGCCATCTACTTGTTACATGAGAAATGAGATGGTATTTCAACATTATTACTAAACATTTGAACATGTATGGTTGTGAGGTGGTAAATGGTTGTGTACCATAGAACTTGTAAATTGTAAAATCTTATAGTTATAATGTTGAAAACATTACGTGTAGTCTTGACGAGGCTAATTGTTATTAATTGTTCTTGATGAGAAATTGATGTTGCCATGGGTTTATGGCAAGTGGTTATTTTGTGAATTGATATAGAAGAGAAGAAGTGAGAAAACGAAATTAATTGATAATGTTGTGGAGATGTTTGAAATGGAGGAATTTTATGAGATATCATGCATTGTATCATGTTCTCATTTGATTTATTATCTTTATTGCACCTCTTGAAACGAATTGGAAAACGTTTACTTTAAGAAAGATTATATTGCAATGAGAAATATGGTAATGTGAATGAGGTAAATACGTGGTAAGTCCGGATAGGGGGTGTAGTTGAATTTGATAAGTTGGCCTGAGTGTCCATGGTGAAAGACTAGAAACCCGCGCAGATAGGTGTCGAGCCTTCCGGTTAATACCGGTAAAAATGACAGCTTGGTAGCACTCGTAGAGTTTATTTGCAGACACCAGCCTAGGGATTACTAGTGTCTTATTTACCGCCTTTATTGTTTTAAATTGAAAGTTTTGAAATGTGTTGAGATTGCAAGCTTTTATTGAAAAATAGAAATCTTCAAGAAGAGCATGAAATGAATTTTCTTTAAAAGAGCTTGGCATGACATGGACATTTGCATTTTTATTGAGAGTTGCATAACTGCATATACTTTGTGAGAATACTCTACTTACTGGGCTTTATGCTCACCCCTATGGGATTTGATGCAGGTAAAGATGTGGTGATCCCGTCGAATTGAGGGTGTGGATATTTTGTGAAGAGTAAATAGCTCTCTTATTTTTGTTGTAAATTTTTGTACGCTAAGGGCTAAACATGTATGGGTCCGAGAGACCTTTTTGTGTAACCGGACTATTGCTTTGGAAGATGTAAGCCCTTAAGGACATTTTATTATTTTGAGATTAGATGTTCCACATGCTATAGATTCATGTGTTCTTTTATCATTGAATGTATATCCGCATATGAAACTTTTGTATAAATTCATCTATTAACTATGTAAAGATGGAAGGATTATTGTCACTATTTAGCGAATGTTGATTAATGTGGTTAGTTCATGTTGATTTATTTCGGGGCGTTACAGAGAATAAAAACTAGTGCGGAAAAATTAAATCAATAACAAAACAAGAATTTTTACGTGGTTTCCTCAATGTGAGGTACGTCCACGGGATCGAAATCCGATTCCACTATCAACCAAAAGGTTTCCAAACGATTATAAACGAGACACGAATGGTCTTACAAAACCACCCTTAGGTGAATTCCAAATAATCACAAATAATCAAGGGGAAAGATCTCACCAAATAGATGAACAAAAGTTTTCAAAACAAGTTGTAGAAGACCCAAAATAATGAATCCAAACCAACACCTTCTGAGCCGAAGTTGTCAACAACAAAACTCCAAAACAGTGCTCCCAGAACAAACCCACCAAATTGATCAATTTGTGATAATAACAGCCGCCGCACCGAGGAGATAAAACAATTATAGCCACCGGATATATCGAAGAACAAAAACAATATATATTAATATATTGTTGAATCTTGGGCTTTTTAACAAAACCCTAGTTACTATCAAACTGATTATAAAATACCCATTGGGCCTCCAAAAGTTAGGTATTATAATCAACACCAAACCAAATTAAACCAATTGGGTCCCATACTCCAATAAGGAGATATACCCAACAATTCTCCCCCTACAGACTTAGGTGGAGACATCAACCATACCCGCCAAAGTTTGACACTTCAGATGTTTGTCCCTCAACAAAGTCTTAGTCAACATATCCGAAATATTATCATTCGTGTGAACCTTTTCTAGTTGCAATAATTTCGAATCTAACACATCACAAATCCAATGGTATCTCACATCAATGTGTTTTGATCTTGAATGAAAAGTAAAATTTTTACTCAAATGAATAGTATTTTGATTATCACAATAAAGCACATACCTTTCTTGCTTCAAACCCAACTCTTGCAAAAATTTCTTCAATCATAACTCTTCTTTGCAAGCTTCTGCAATGGCAATAAATTCAGCTTCGGTAGTTGAGAGAGCAACACATTTTTTTTATAGTTTAGATTGCCATGCCACAGCCCCCCTGCAAAAGTCATCAAATACCCTGAAGTAGATTTTCTAAAATCAACATCATCGGCCATGTCAGAATCCGTGAACCAATCAAGCATCGGCTTACCATCCCCAAAACATAAACACACCTTCGAAGTCCCTCGAAGATACCTTACAATCCATTTTACCGCTCCCCAATGTTCTTTACTCGGATTAGAGAGAAAACGACTTACCATGCCAACGGCGTGAGCAATAGCCGGCCTTGTACAAACCATGGCGTACATAAAAGAACTAACCGCTGAAGCATAAGGAATTTTCTGTATCTTTTCCTTGTCTTTCTCACTTGTAGAACATTGATTCGAACTAAGCTTGAAGTGACCCGTAAGTGGATAACCAACCGACTTTGCTTTATCCATGTTGAACCTCTCAAGAACTTTTTAATGTGGCTTTCTTGAGACAATCAAATCAACCCCTTTTTGGGATTACGAAGAATTTTCATACTAAGTATTTGCTTTGCCAGCCTCAAATCTTTCATAGCAAAAGACTTGCTCAACTCTAATTTCAACCTGTTAATCATAGTGTAATCTTGACCCACAATTAACATGTCATTAACATAAAGGAAAAGAACAATAAATTTACCATCCGAAATTTTTTTCACAAACACAGAATGGTCTGAAGTGGTTTTAGAAAAATCATTATTCATCATGAAATAGTCAAATTTTTTGTACTGTTGCCACAAGGCTTGCTTGAGGCCATACAAACTTTTCTTCAATTTGTAAACAAATTTCTCTTTCCCTTTATCCACAAAACCTTCCAGTTACTCCATATAAATTTATTCTTTAAGGTCACCATGAAGAAATGAGGTCTTCACATCAAGTTACTCAATTTCGAGGTTCATACTTGCGGTCATGCCAAGTACAACCCGAATAGAAGACATCTTCATAACCAGCAAGAAAATCTCATCAAAATCAATACCTTTTTTTTGTCCAAAGCCTTTCACAACAAGACGTGCCTTGTACCTCAAATTTTTGCCATCATTCTTCAATTTGAAGACCCACTTATTTTTTAGAATTTTTCTCCTCTTAGGCAACTTCACTATATCATAAGTGTGATTTTTAAGTAAGGAATTCATCTCCTCTTCCATGGCCTTTTTCCAATCATCTTTTTTTGCATGCTCAATTGCTTCTTGGTAGCTCTCGGGCTCCCCTTGATCAGAAATCAACACAAATTCATTGGGAGGATACTTTCTCGAAAGTTGTCGATCCCTTGTAGATTTCCTCAACTCAAGTTGTGGTGACGGTTCTTAAGTTGGATGCACTTCTTAATTTCTAGCTCAACTTCATTAGAATTAGCATCATCCTCCACATCTTCAATAGATGGTTGCACATCTCCCCCATTTTCATCATCAACTGAAGATGAAGGATATGGATCCATGTCAATGATATCACTAGTTTTTGGCTCCAGTTAATCACCTTTGCCAAAGTTTTCAATTGTTTAGTCTTCAAGAAACATAACATCACGGCTTCGAATGACTTTCTTATCGACTGAATCCCACAATCTATAACCAAATTCATCCCATAGCCAAGAAAAATGCATTGTCTTGACTTGCTATCAAGCTTGGACCTCTCATCCTTTGGAATGTGAACAAAGGTTCGGCAACCAAACACTCTCAAATGCTCACAAGACATATCTTTGCCGGTCCAAAATTTTTTTGGAACATCCCCATTCAAAGGATAGGGAGGAGATAAATTAATCACGTCAACCGCTGTCCTCATTGCCTCACCCCAAAAGGATCATAGCAATTTAGCATGTGAAAGTAGACACCTTGTTCTTTCTACAATGGTGCGGTTCATCCTCTCGGCAATGCCATTTTGTTGAGGAGTCTTTTTAACTGTCTTTTGGTGCCGAATACCTTGGTTGTGACAATACTCATCAAATGGCCCAATGTATTCATCACCATTGTCTGATTGGATGCACTTCAATTTCTGCCATATTTCTCTTTCAACTATGGCCTGAAAATGCTTAAATACATCTAGAACTTGATCTTTAGTTTTTAGTATAAAAGTCCAAACTTTCCTTGAATAATCATAAATGAAAGTAACTTGAATAATCATAAATGAAAGTAACAAAATAAAGTGCACCACTATGTGTTCTAACTTTTAAAGGACCACAAACATCTGAATGAATCAACTCCAAAATATTTTCTTTTTTAGAAGTAACATTTTTATGAAAAGAAACTCTATGTTGTTTTCTTGCCAAACAATGAACACAACTTTTAAAATGTGTACCTTTCAAACCAGGTAGAAGTTCTTTCTTGAACAAAACTTGTAACCCTTTTTCACTCATGTGTCCAAGCAGCTAGTGCCACAATTCGATAAAAGTATCATCTTCAAGTGCATTGACAACACCTTTACAAATTTTTCCTGACATCGAATAAAGTGTATGAATCTTCTTGCACTTAGCCGCCACCAAAAAACACTTTGTGAGCTTCCCTATTTTATCACCAAATTTGTTGTTGTAACCTTCGTCATCTAGCTTCCCGGTAAAGATCAAATTGAGACGAATGTCGGGAACATGCCTCACATCTTTAAGCAACAACTTGCAGTCCAAATTTGTTTCTAAGCAAACATCATCCATGCCAATAATCTTGGATAAACCTTCATTATCCATTCGGACACAACCATAATCTCCTTTGGTGTAGGTAGTGAAGAAATCAACTCGAGAAGTTACATGAAAAGAAGTACCGGAATCAATAACTCAATTGCTCTCTTGGCCCACAAAATTGATACAATCATCTTCACAAAAGACCATGAGATCATTAGTAGTAACCGTCCTTGTGTCTTCTTACTTCTTATCTACACTTTTGTCACTGAGAGGGAGATTTTATGAGCTGGAAATGGGCCATGGTAAGGTCCGGGCAAGTTGAAGGCCTAGCGCGTTTGGGCCAGGATGGCTTTGTACTTGCCCGGAGATGGGGCTGCTCGGCTAAAGCCCAAGACCGGGCTACTTGAACTTGCACAGGTGGGAACCATGCTACTTGCGTTGCTCGGCAGGAAGGCTCGCGCCTTTAGCTCGGCAGTAAGGTTTCACACCTTTGGCTCGGCAGGAAGGCCTCTGTTTTACCCGCGTGACTTATTGCGAGCTCGGCTCTGCCAGAATGCAACCGACCTCGGTCGGCATGGAGCTCGGCTAGTGAGCATTCGGGCATGCGGCGCAGCATGGCCGTGTGAGGCCGAGGTGATTCCAACGGTCTGCCGGGCTTCGCCAAGATATCCTGACAGTTTGGTTAGGTGGTGATTGCTGGATTTGTGCTGACAGATGGGATAGCAGCACCATGTGTCGAGAGACTAATGGCAGTAGATTTGGGGCGCAGAAGGTATACAAGCATGTCTGCGCCCCCCATGCTGGGACGGATGATCATTTTGTGAGGTACACTTAAACATTCAACTCTCTCTTCTCTCTCTATCCCTGAGTGTGTGCTAACTTGACCGTCGGAGGGGTTTTCCGGCCACACACCGCCGGGTAGCTCACTGCCGTCGTGTTCGCAGGTCGATCGGACAGACAGGGAGCTGGGAAGAAAGAAGTACGGGCTCGCCGGAATATTTGCTCCCCGTACAGTCACGCATTCTCTCCTTGTTCTTGAGCTTTCGACATTCCCGCTTCATGTGTCATTTCTCATGGCAATAATGGCACTCAATGTCTTTCTTTGAAAAATAATCATCTCTTGATTTGTCACGACTTTGATCATGACCATGAAGAGTCTTACTCCTCCCCCTTGTTTTGCTTCGGCCTCTCACAACAAATGCTTTTGAATGAAAGGAACCCGCTGATTTTCTTCTAGTTTCTTCATTCAATAAGTTACAAGTGACTTGGCTCATTGTCACAATTCCATCGGGTGCCGAATTACTAACCGTCACAACCAAAGTCACCCAACTTTTGGGCAGAGAATTAAGCAGCATCAAAGCCTGCAACTCATTATCAAAAACAATTTTCATAGAAACAAGTTGGTTAACAATAATCTTTATTTCATTCAAATATATTTTAAATTAACCAACTTTCAAAACAGAAAAGTTTTATTTGTGACTGATTTCTGTCATAAAGGCCTTCTAATTTTTTCCATAAATCATGTGTTGAAGTTTCAGTAGCAACATGATAAAACACACTGTCATCAATCCATTGATAGATAACACCAACGGCTTTTTGATTAAACCTATTCCATTCATCATCTTTCATACAATCGGGTTTGCCACTATGACCCTCAATAGGTCCATACAAATCTTTACAAAATAATAGGTCATCCATTTTATTTTTCCAAGTTACCTAATTACTTCCATTGAAGCTAAACATACTACCCCACATTCCCCTTCATTGATTTATACAAATAAATAAACTCAAATAAATTGTAAGCTCTAACACCAATTGTTAGGGAAAATATATGATTCCCCACAAGTAAATCAAGCAATGAGAATAAAAACTAATGCGAAAAAATTAAATTAATAATGAAACAAGATTTTTTACGTGGTTCCCTCAATGTAAGAAACGTCCACAGGATTGAAATGCGATTCCACTATCAACCAAAAAGTTTCTAAACAATTACAAACGAGACACGAATGGTCTCACAAAACCACCATTAGGTGAATTCCAAATAATTACAAATAATCAAAAGGAAAGATCTTACCAAATAGATGAACAAAAGTTTTCAAAACAAATTGTAAAAGACCTAAAATAATGAATCCAAACCAACACCTTCTGAGCTGAAGTTGTCAACAACTAAACTCAAAAACAGTGCTCCCAGAACAAACCCACCGAACTGATCAATTTGTGATAATAGCAGCTGCCGCATCGAGGAGATAAAACAATTATAGCCACCGGATGTATTGAAGAACAAAAAAAAAATATTAATATATTGTTGAATCTTGGGCTTTTTAACAAAATCCTAGCTACTATCAAACTGATTATAAAATATCCATTGGGCCTCCAAAAGTTAGGTATTATAACTAACACCAAACCAAATTAAATATTTTAATAAACCAATTGGGTCCTATACTCTAATAAAGAGGTATACCCAACAATTTCTTTAGGAATTATACAAGTTCATTTGTGCTTGCTCATGCAACGAGGACTTTTTTTTTTCATAGCTTCATTATCAAATCACACAATATAGTTCAACTTAGAAAATCAAGTCGGAACTCAGATGTTTAATTTTTAAAAATTTGCAAATAATGCTGCATTGTTTCCAAATACCGAAATATAATTAAAATAGAATAAAGATAACTAATTCATTAGAAAACTCTAATCCTAAGCTACCAAAAGATTAGTAATTATTAACTACTAGTTTTCTCTGCACATAGCAATATTTAAAAACTGGAAATATTTTCCAATAAAAAAAGCAAAGAGATTCTATCAATTATCAGGGTGAAATTCTTTTTTATAAAACTAGAGCACATATTCTAGAAATCAATCAAGGTTCACAAATCTAGTTCAAAAAAATAAAATCAAGGTTAACAAATCTTATCTTTACTAAACATATATTCCTTCAATTCTATATAACCATGAGATCATGTTAACTCCAGCCCACATGGAGTAGTTGGATGTTGCGTCTCCAAGTCAAGAAGGAAGAGGGCAGTTGGCAGCCCAATTACTTCATTTCCTTGACTTTGTTTCCTTCTCTTTGTTGTATAAATTGAGGTGAGGAGGAAGGGAAATAACACACAGACAGAGGCATCAAACACAGAGTGTATAATCTGTATATATGACACCCTGAACGTTTAATTAAATATCACATAAATATTTATAACTATATTTAATTATGGTTGCATGTGATAATATATTATTAGTGATAATATATTAAAATAAATAAATAATAATAATAAAAAATAAATAATAATAATGATAATAATAATAATAATAATAAGCATACCATATGTGATAAGCTAAACAGTAAGTGATAAGGTTAATTAACGAGCATTTAATTAAGGAGATTTGTAAATCCTCCAAGAGAAGGATGTTACGCCACTTGCATTGTCTAGGCCTTAGGAGAAGTGACTCACCATTTGTCAGCCATCAGGTGCTGTGTATATATAAGAGAGAGTGGGGCTACGAATTGCATAAAGGAATGAAGAGAAAAGAAAAAAGAAAAGAAAAGAAAAGAAAGAGACAGAAATGAGGGAGGAAGTGATCTCGAGAAGCCAACGGAAATAGAAAGGAATTAGTAAGACTCAATCTTAAAGTGAGTTATATTATTGTAACAACCCTCGTCACTGTTTACTGAATAAGCACTGATTACCGATAAACTGAACTAATTATGACTGATAAGTGAACTGAATAAATTACTGAACTGACTGACTGAAACTGGAACTGAATTGATCAAGTATACCTATTGTATTGCATTTCTATCTGTTTGATTTATTTGATTATCTGTTCATGTTTTGTGGTTGAACTGCTTGTTGAAGGCCTTATCGGCGGCCGAACCGGAAATCGTTTAGTGTTTCATGATCCTCATAATTTATGTGATTTTATGGTATAATTATCTGAAAGTCGATTTGGTATGTTTAAACTAGATTAAATAGAGCCAAATTATCAGAGTTGCCTTATTTACGGAATTGCCATTGAGTGGGCCTTAGTTTATTATTATTCTTGAGCCTCATACACTCACACAAAACACATTCATCAGCCCATTTCTTTACTCTAGCCGACCAAGAGAGGGAGAAGGAGAGAATTTGAGTTCCATCTAGGGAATTGGCTTGTAGACTTGAAGATTGGTAGAAGATTTGTGCAATTGAGCTTTCATACTTGGAATTAAGGACCTTAGGTAAGGAATTCAACCCTCTAATTGTGAGTTTGAGCTAAGTCTTGCATGGTTCATGCTTCATTGTAGAACTAAGTCATGCTTTAGTGCAAGTGAGTTGAATTGTAGCTTAATTCATGCATGCACGGTTGATATGTTGAAATTGGAGTTGAGTTCATGGTAGATTGTCACATGCATGTCCCTGTTTTGAGTGTAGGCCATGATTTCATCTTGTTTGTGAAACAATTGGCTCATTAGAGCATGTTTTGAAGCTTGAAAGTTGTTTAAAGATCATGCATGTTATGTTTGAATGTTATTCTTGAAAAATGGTTTGAGATTGGGTTTGAATTAAACACCTTTGGGCTTCGATTTCTTAAATTGGGTTTTGAAACATGTTATTCTATGTGTTTGCAAGAGTTTTTCCAGAAAATAGCCCAAGAGGATCGAAAATATTGCTTTTGAACTTAGTTTTGAGCTTGGGACTCAAATCTGGAATTTCTAGATTTTGGTTGTCCGCTCGAGCGGGGGAAGTGCCACTCGAGCGGGAAAATCGAGCTCCCAGCATCTTGCACTGCGCATCAGTCCGCTCGAGCGGAGTATTGGGCGCTCAAGCTGAGGACTGGGTGATACGCTCGAGCGGGCGTCGAGCGGAGATTTCACCTATCCAGCACTTTTTGGTCCGCTCGAGCGGGGATGTTGCCGCTCGAGCGGGGACCTTTGTTTGCTTGTCCGCTCGAGCGGGGAAACCTGCGCTCGAGCGGGACTCTGTTTCACTGAAAATTCTGCAAATGTTTTCTGAATACATCTTTGCATCCTCATCTCATCCTAGGCATTCTTAGGCCTAGTTTAAGGCATCTTAATAGGGATGTAGATGTAGAACACACCGAGGCATTTAGGGATTAAGTTATTATCTTTCCTAACTGTGAAACTTTGAGTGTGTTCAATCTGTTAACTGTATAGGGTTGGCATTCCGAGGAACCGCGCTCTAGCCTACTGTAGCCCAATCTCTGTGAGTAACAATTGTGTAAAGATATGTTCAAATGATTATCTTCTGAAATACTGAACTGAACTGTTTACTGAATTGATATTGTTTACTGTATGAATGTATGTCCTATATTCTGAACTGTATTGTGGCATCCTTAGCAACTACTGTTTACTGTTACTGCTACCGCTTGAGAAATCTCTACCATCGACGGTCTGTGAACGGATGGCCCCACCGACGGGCTATGAATGGGTGGATTTGTCTAATCGACTCGGTTCCCGTGTTGGAACCACTACTGTTTACTGACTGATGGCCATCAATTATTGTTCGGTCTTTTAAGACCTATCGTTCACTGTACTGTTATGCTAATGGATGTACCACATATCACTGAATGACAGATATACTGAATCAATGAACTGTTTTCATTACTGTAAGGACATTCATTCTTAACTCCTTTACGCATTATGTTATTCACTGGGCTTTAGCTCACTGCTCATATATATATGTAGGTGTACAGGCACCGGATCAAAGCTAGAAGCGTCGGAGTAAACTCCAGTTTTGTCAAGCCAACCAATGTGCCTCACTGCGAGGTTCCGAGCCTATCATGCTAAGGCTTAGGGGTGTTTTAGTATTTCCCCTTTTTGCACTGTCTCACTGCTTTGTAATAACCGAATGGATTGTATAGACTGAATGTTTACTGTACTGTTGAGTGAGGATTAAGTCCCTGTTTCACTGAATGATATGTATATATATGTACTGTTCTGTAAATATGTATGAAAAATCTTTTTGGCATACAGACTGTCACAGCTCATTGGATATTATTTTATTACTGTATTAGCTTCCGCCAGGCCCTGTACTCTGTTTTACTATATTACTGTTAAGCAGGCCTTCGGTAATCTCAGATTACTGGCCGGTTACGGTGCTAAACCCATAGGGCTGGGTTTGGGTCGTGACAATTATACCTTGAGTCACCATAATATATTTTATACATGTTTTGACTTACCATAATTTATTTTAAACAAGTTATATTTTATAAGTTATATTAATATTTCAACTATGTGGATTGATTTTTGAACTCTATTTATTTAAAATGAAACCCATGGATGTGTTTATTTGAATTTTAAAGAATATTTGACTATGACCTTATAAACAATTATGTTTTGTAAGTACCACCGCGAGAGTCCCACGGGGGACTTAAATAACCATTAGCCTCTGTTTGGCCACTTTGTGGTTCTCTGTTTGTCATGGATCCATTGACCTCTGTTCTGATTGTCACTTCTGTGACCTCTGTTCTGTTTTGTTCTGTATCGTGGTTATGATTATTTATTTATATAATTTCTGTATTTCAGTTTTTGCCACTTGAATTATTTATTTACCAAATTAAGTTATGTAAATGTTTTGGCTTAACTAACCATCCATGGTTATTTTGTATTCCCTATACTCTTGGCATAATATTTCTCACTCTGCTGTGTACTTATAACTGTTACCTTTTCAGGTGATGAGATGTAAGGAAGACCTATAATCTCGTGTAATGGAACTTTAGTAGCAGGAATCGTGGGAAGGAGAGACGATTCTCCTCTAGAATTGCGATTCACCGATTCGTAGCAAGAATCGTGTTAGAATCGCGTCCCCATTGATATAGAATTGCGTCCCCATTGATATAGAATCGCAGATCTAACTGGATGGGAACGCTTACAAAAATAGAGATCGCGTTGTCTTCTTCCAGGTATTTGCTTCTCAAGCTTTGATCTTCATCTTCTTATTCTTCATCTCTCAAGCTCTTTGCTTCGCAGGCATCTTCTTCTACTCATCAGGCATCGTCGTCTGCTTCTTCTTCGTCTCTCTCTCTCTCTCCCTCCCTCCCTCCCTCCCTCCCTCTCCGTTTGAGACTGAAAATTTTTTTAATACTTAAATTTTTTATTTTTCATTTATATAAGAATAGATTTTATATTATAAATTAACACATTTTTCATTTAATTCTAGTTGTGTATTAATGTCATATTTATACAAAATGACTTTTGATTTAACCCTTCTCTTTTTACAATTAACGAAATCTGTCTTGTTGGTTGTGATTGCACAAATATATATAAATTTCACCTAACTAATTTATTATCTTGTGTTGGCTAGCTCAAAAAATGAATGTTTAAAATGAATATTTATTTATGTTTAAAATAATGTTTATTTATTATTTATTTTTAAATTCTTTATGTTGTGTTTAATTAATTAGATATTATATAAAATAAAAAAATAATATAAATATTTTAAAATAAATGAAAAAAAATCTAATAAAAGTATATAATTATAATATTTTAACATATTATTTTTCATACATATATATATATATTTTAAAATTTATAACATATATTTTCATTATTATTAGAGAAAAAAATATTTAATCTTACAATATATTTATATATATTATATTATTTAATATATATACAAACGCTCCCTACCAATGATTCTTGAAATGATTACGATTCCCTGCTCCCTCCGGCTCCCGCTTCGTGCAACCTAAAGTGGAACCTGTGCAAGAAATTGATGCAGATCTGTTAATTTGTTTTCTTTTCTTTTCTTCTTGTCATTTTTTTCTGATGGCCGGTCGCTACATAATAAAATAATAAAAGCCTATGGATGTACTCTTTTTTTTTTTTTAGTAAGATGAAGTAACTTTCTGTTTAATTATTTTTATTTCCGTTTGTCTTTGCTTGCGCAGTTTAATTTGCTATGATTAGAATAAGTTAGTAAGTTGCGATTTTAATCTTAAGCCCCTCGGGTTGGGTCGTGACAGTGTAAGAGAGTGAGAGTGCTATAAAGAGAGAGAGTGAGGTGTGAGTGTTGTAAACTCCTTTCGGGAAAAAATTCTATAGTGGATATCTCTCCCATGGACGTAAACTATTGTCGAACCACGTAAATCTCTTGTATTATTGTGTGTGATTGATTTCTGGTGTGCCTTAATCCTAACAAGTGGTATCAGAGCGATGTTGGTCGATTTTCGAAAAAACATAGTGTGTTTTTCAAAACTACTCAGAAATCAAGTTATTCAAAATTCACTTTTGAGTATACCAGGAGGAAGCTCTCGTCGAGAGGAGTCCAGAACTGCAAAGCCAAGCCCAAGAAGAGTCTCCACACGCCCTCATGCGCCATCTGAAGAAAGCGTGTGACGCTTACTCTCAGACACGCGCCACACGCGCCGTCGATAGCACCGACACGTCATCTCAGTCGTAGACACGCGCCTGACGCGTGGAGGAAGGAAGAAGAAGAGTGGTGCGCGCGTGCGCGTGACGTCACCGCCACGTCACACGCCACCTGAGCAGTCCACGTCAGTGCCACATGTCTGCCACGTCATTCCACGTGTCGTCTACGTCAGCCGTGTTGATCGGTCAACCAGTTCGGCTGACCCGACCCGACACGACCTAGAGGCGGAGGATTTATCCGGTGTTATACGGCTGCAGTACACCCGCAGAACTGAACTGTCAAACTTATTTTGTCTAGATCTGAGCCATTTGAAGTCCGATTTTGACGATCCAATAGTGGTTTTCAACTATTTGGAGTATTCTGGAGAGATCTGTACGGTTACATTTTTGATTCAGAATTTCTGTAAAAAGTAAGAAGACGATGGAAGAGTCTACTTCAACTTCGGGATCCATGATCAAGTTGAATCCTTCCAATTCTGCAATCTGGAAGCCGCGGATGGAAGACATCCTATATTATAAAGACTTATTTAACCCTATTTTTCTAAAAGGGGTTCAACCGGAAGAGGTGAAGGATGAAGACTGGATAAAGATGAACTGGAAAACTGTCGATTGTATCAGACAATGGATAGACCACAGTGTGTTCCACCATGTCGCCCAAGAGACAGATGCATATGTCCTCTGAACAATGTTAGAAGGAATGTACCAGTCAAAGACAACTCGAAACGAAGCCTTAGTGATGAGAAGGCTTGTAAATCTGAAGTTGAAGAATGATGTGTGTGTCGCCGAGCACACTAGTGAATTCAAGAATCTGGTGAATCAACTTGCAACCGTTAAGATGTCCTTGGACGATGAAATGCAAGCCGTACTACTACTCAATTCCTTGTCGGATAACTGGGAAACGTTGGTGGTTTCTCTCAGCAACTCTGCACTAGAGGGGAAGTTGACCATGAGCATGGTCACAGACGTCATGTATAATGAAGAGACACGGAGGAAAGACATGGGAGGTAATCAGTCCCATGCTCTTGTCACAAAAGATAGAAGCAGAGGAAGAGGAAGAGGAAGAAGAAGAGGCAGAGGAGGAAGCAAGAGTAGAGGCAGATGGAACAACATGAGTAAATCCAGAGATAATAAAAGTCAAGGTAACTCTAGCTTCACTTACTTTCACTGTGGCCAGGAGGGTCACATAAAAAGGAACTGCCCAAACTGGAAAGATAAAGGCCAAAGTAGTAAGTCGAAGGGAGATGAGAACACGACAACCACAACAACTGAAGAAATACTTCTTGCAGTTGGTGAAGAGGAGGATTGCCTTCACGTAGCTGACCACAGCTGTATAGAGTGGGTGATAGACACAGCTGCATCCTATCACGCCACTTCCCACAGAGACCTCTTTAGCTCGTACAACGCTGGAGATTTTGGCACTGTTCGAATGGGGAATTCTAGCTATTCGAAGATTATGGGTATTGGAGACATTCGTATTTAGACTAATGCCAGACACAATCTGGTTCTCAAAGATGTGAGGCATGTTCTAGATTTGCGCTTCAATCTTATCTCCGGAAGCGCCCTGGATCGACAGGGCTATACAAGTACATTCGGAAATAGTCATTGGAAGCTGACAGGAGGAGCTTTGACAATCGCCAGAGAAGAGATGTCTTCAACACTGTATAAGACTCAAACGAAGATCTGTCTAGAAAGTCTTAATGTAGCAGAAGACAAGGAATCACCAGACTTATGGCACAGAAGACTGGCTCACATGAGTGAGAAGGGATTGCATCTGCTGGCAAAGCAATCCAGGATACCCCTATCTAAAGGGAGTGTCCTAAAGCCGTGTAATCATTGCCTTTATGGCAAGCAGCATCGAGTATCATTCAGTTCAACGAGCAAGAGAAAAACAAAAGTGCTTAATATGGTATACTCGAATGTTAGTGGCCCAATCGAAGTGGAGTCACTTGGCAGCCACAAGTATTTTCTGACCTTCATTGATGATGTATCAAGGAAGTTGTGGGTGTATTACCTGAAGACGAAGGATGAGGTATTCCAGCACTTTCAGGAGTTCCATGCAATGGTAGAAAGAGAAACCGGGAAGACGTTGAAGTGTCTTCGCACAGACAATGGTGGCAAGTACACTTCCAATGCTTTTGAAGCATATTGTGCCAGTAGAGGCATCCGGCACGAGACAACAGTTCTCGGTACCCCACAACACAATGGTGTGGTAGAGAGGATGAATCGCACTATTGTTGAAAGAGTCAAATGCAAGCTCAGAATGGCAAAGTTGCCAAAATCATCTGGGCTGAAGTCGCTCGAACAGCCTGTTAGCTCATCAACAGGTCGCCTTCAGTCCCATTGAATTTTGTGATACCTGAGGAAGTCTGGTGCAGAAGAAATGTATCATATTCTCACTTAAAAGTCTTCGGGTGTAAGGCGTTTGCACACATTTTCAATGAAAATAGACAGAAGCTTGATGACAAGTCCACTCCATGCATATTTGTGGGTTATTTAGATGCAGCATTTGGATACAAATTGTAGGACCCAGTGAACAAGAAGATGTTCAGGAGCAGAAATCTTATGTTCCAGAAAGATTAGACAGTAGCAAATTTTGAGAAGTCTGCAAAGTCTAGAGAGGCCATCACTCCAGACTTGTTCCCATCTCCCGAGCCATCACAAAATGCTAGATGTGATGGTGTGCAATAAGAAATGCCAGAGTTACAGGATCCTATGCCAGAAATTGAGGATCAGGAGGAAAGAGATGAAGACCCGGATGAAGAGGGTGTTGAGCAGGGGGAGCAACCCCCTCAACCAGAGGCAAATGGGCCTCAGTTGCAGAGATCTGGAAGAGCTGTCGTGTCATCAACTAAATATCCTGCTTCTCAATATATTCTGACTGCTGATGAGGGAGAGCCTGAGAGTTTTTCGAAAACAAAGAGTCATACAGAGAAAGATTGTTGGATGCAAGTCATGAAGGAGGAGATGAGTTCTTTGCAGAAGAATCACACTTATGAGCTTGTTTCACTTCCAAAGGGCAGGAAGGCATTGAAAAACAAATGGGTGTACAAATTGAAGAAAGATGGCAACGGTAAAATACTGTAGCATAAACCTCGCTTGGTGGTCAAAGGTTTTGGGCAGAAAAAGGGAATTAATTTTGATGAGATCTTTTCCCCAGTTGTGAAGATGACTTCCATTCGAGTAGCTCTGGGATTAGCAGCTCGCTTGAATCTGGAGATAGAACAGATGGATGTCAAAATTGCCTTTCTCCATGGTAATTTGGAGGAAGAAATTTACATGGAGCAACCAGAAGGATTTGAAGTTAAAGGGAAACAAAATCTAGTCTGCAAACTGAAGAAAAGTCTCTATGGCCTAAAGTAGGCGCCGAGACAATGGTACAAGAAGTTTGATTCATTCATGGTAGATCACGAGTACACAAGAACAGTAGTAGACCAGTGTGTATATTTCTGAAGGTTTTCGGATGAAAACTTCACCATCCTACTGTTGTCTGTCGATGATATGCTGATCATCGGACATGATATTGCTATGATAAACAAGTTGAAAAAGGACTTGTTGCAGTATTTTGACATGAAGAATTTAGGCCCAGCACAGCAGATTTTGGACATGAAGATTGTTCGTGACAGGAAAGCCAAGAAGATATGGTTGTTACAGGAGAAATATGTTGAACGGGTGATTGAAAGGTTCAACATGAAAGATGCCACATAGGGCTGAGCAAGGAATCCGTGAAATCCGTAATCCGATTTAGTCCAGTCCAATCCGATAGATTTGGATTGGTTTTTTGAATCCGTGGTTCGGTTCCGGATTGAAGAATTAAAAATCCGTAGTCCACGGATTGGTTCCGAATTGAACCCCACGGTTCCGGATTGGAACCAATCCTGACCGTATGCAAATAATCTATATTTTTATTATACATCCTCCCTCATAGTATCTTCTCTTATTCTATATAAAACCTAAACTCAAACTTAAACCCGTATAATATCTTCTTTTATTACTTTTGTTCGTTAGTTTTTAGTTTTAATTTATAATGGTCTAAATTTTTATGGTAAAACTAGTTTTCTTATGGTTGTTTAAATTTTAGAACAGTATGTTGCTATTATAGAAAAACAAGTTGCTATTGTGGAACTAATATAGCACTATGTTTATGTTTTTATGAAATTAAAATGTTATATATATATATTTTTGTTATTTAATTATGTAAATCCGTGGTCCTAAACCGATCCAATCCGTGTTTAAATGGATTGGTTCGGATTGGTTCCATGATTTAAACAGATTGGATTGGTTCCAATTTTTCAGGAACCGTAGATAACGGATTGGTCCTGATTTTACCCAATCCGGTCCAATCCAGACCATGCTCACCCCTATCATGCCAAGCCAGTCAGCACACCATTGGGCCAACCATTTCAGGGTGACAGAGTTCATGTCCCACGACCAGCTCTGAAAGGAAATAAATGGAGGCAATCCCTCACTCTTTCGCAGTAGGGAGTTTGATATATATGCAATGGTGTGTACTCGGCCAGATATAGCTCACGCAGTTGGCGTTATGAGCAGATTCCTTGCCAATCCAGGAAAGGAGCATTGGGAGGCAGTTAAATGGATTCTTCGGTACTTGAAGAGAACTTCAAAGATGTGTCTATGTTTTGGAGGAGCTGAACTAATTTTGGAGGGTTTTACAGATGCCGATATGGCCGGTGATCTTGATGGAAGAAATTCTACATCAAGATTTTTATTCACCTTTGCAGAGGGAGCTATTTCATGGCAGTCCAAACTACAAAAGTGTGTTACTTTATCTACAACAGAGGCAGAGTACATTGCTGCCGCAGATGTTGGAAAGGAAATCTTGTGGTTAAAGCGGTTTCTCCAAGAATTGGGTTTACAGCAGGAAGAGTACAAGGTACATTGTGATAGTCAGAGTGTAATTGATGTCCGGTATCATTGGATACGAGAAGTGATGGAAAAGCAGCTGATGAAGCTAGTGAAGATTCACACGGACAAGAATCCTTCGGATGTAATGACCAAGGTTGTCACTAGAGACAAACTACAAGTTTGCAAGAATCTGACTGGGATGGACTTCAAGTAAGCAGTCAGTTATCCATATGGGCGTAGAGGGGGAGAATTATTAACTCCAACCCACATGAAGTAGTTGGAGGTTGGAGGTTAGGTCTCCAAGTCAAGAAGGAAGATGGCAGTTGGCAGTCCAATTACTTCATTTCCTTGACTTTGTTTCCTTCTCTTTGTCGTATAAATTGAAAACACAGAGTGTATAATCTGTGTAAGAGAGTGAGAGTGCTATAGAGAGAGAGTGTGAGGTGTGAGTATTGTAAACTCCCTCCGGGAAAAAATTCTTTAGTGGATATCTCTCCCGCGGATGTAGGCTATTGCTGAACCACATAAATCTCTTGTGTTATTGTATGTGATTGATTTCTGGTGTGCCTTGATCCTAACAGATCAAACATGCGATAACTGCATGAATGCTTTCTTTTTTAATAATATCATAAAAAAAAAAATTCACATTTTCCTAACCCAACCATATAAAAACTGAAATTTAAAATTTTGAGCAAAAACATAAAAAATAAAACTAGTGTTTGACCCTTGTAACAAAATAAACTATTAGCTTATTTCCGTTAATGACTAAAATATTTTTTTCATCAATTTAATCTTACGAAAATAGGCAAATGGTTATTGCAAACTATGCGGACCACCCCACTACCAGAGCACACACCAAGATATTGTCCACTTTGTACCACGGGGGCACGCTCAGTTTTGTTTTTCCTTCCCTAGAAAAGGCCTCTCGAAAGTTTGTGGGCATAGCACATTTTACAAGGTGGGTCAAGAGTTCCTAGTGTAGTGATGTGGAATAGATTTCCCTTTGCCACATAAATAAATCAAAAGATCATGATTTAAATTAACAAAATAAAAAACTCAGGGCTTATAAATTATTTTGTTACAATGTCAAAACTAGCCGTGCGTTTGGTCTAGTTTTGAGAATGAATTGAAAGACAATTTTGTGAAAAGAGTTTTAAAAATTCAAAACTTATTTTTGATTTCTTCACATTTTGTTTATAGTTTAAGTATATCTAAAACATAAAAAATTATTTGACCAATACTTGGGCAACTACTGGGCTTTAAAAACTTGTTTGTGAAAACCCGTGAAAAGAGTTTTGACAATTCAAAACTTATTTTTGATTTCTTCACATTTTGTTTATTGTTTAAGTATATATAAAACATAAAAAATTATTTGACCAATACTTGGGCAACTACTGGGCTTGGAAAACTTGTTTGTGAGGTTTTGGGTTTCAAAACTTGGGTTCAAAATGAGACTTTGAAATATATGTTGTGAAAATCCAAAACCAAACAGGTTTTGGGTTTTGGAAAAGTGATTCTAAATCTCAACCAAACGGGCCATAGTTTTTTTTTTTTTTTTGGGGGTAATTTGCACTTAATTTTTTTATTCCATTTTCTTTATTTGTTTATTATTCTGTAAGTCCCAAATCCAAACACTGTTAATGCCATACCAAATAGAGAGATTAACAATTTTACCTATAATCAAACTTCAGTTTTTTTTTTTTTTATAATCAAACTTCACTTTAAGTTAGTGAAATCAATGTCTAAAACACGCAGCAATATATCAACATCCGAAAATGGAGGAAGAGTTGGAATCTGCTTACGCTATGTGAAACACTGCTTCGTCTTCTTTGAATGAGAAGCCTCGTCTTGTACTGAGAGTATGAATCCATTAGCGGAAATTTGAACTGGTTTGGAGTGGAGATGAGCCCATCGGCAGGGATGAGTCGGTGTCACAAATCGAAGACAAAAGAGAGCTAGCGAAGTGATGAAGGCGCCAAGTTCCAATGAAAAATGTATATGCAATAATTAGCGTAAATATTTATCACCAAACCGAAATTGAAAAATGGTTTAGACAACTAAAAAAGCAGTCCTTTGGCATAACCTAAATAATATAAAAAGTCAGAAAGTTATTATCCTATTTAAGTTATATTATCTTATTTAAATCACATGAGTTCTCTAACATATCACATCAAACTCAACCCAAACACAACTCATATAAGCCAATAAGTTAAAAAGTACACTTTTTTAGAACATCCCAAACCAATTAGTATTAATTTGTCATTTTTCTCTTTGTATTTTGTCTTTTTCCTTTATTTAAGTGTTTTATTATTTTTTCTTTCTTTCTTTTTTTTATTAAGAGTTGGTTTGGGATGTTTTAAAAAAGTACACTTTTTGACTTATTGGCTTATATGGGTTGGATTTGGGTTGGATTTGGGTTAGGTTTGATGTAATGTGTTAGAGAGGTGATGTGATTTAAATAAGCCGATATGACTTAAATAGGATAGTGACTTTTTGACTTTTTATATTATTTAGTAGATGCCAAACTTGACCTAAGTGTATGCCACCTCGAGCTGCATTTAGAACAACTTACTAGTGTTCTCAATCACCACAGAATCAAAATTATATGGTTTGATTAGGTTTGGATGTCTCCAGTTTCAAATCAGACAGGACAACTTAATCTGATATATTTTTGAGTCCGATTTTAATAAGTTAAATCATTTATATTTTAAAATTTATTGAGTACATAATTCTTCTATATTCAGACCATATATTGAGTACATATTGTAAAAGTTTATCCGACCATATATTCAGATCAATTTTATATAAATTATTTATTTTCTCACTATTTATATTTTTTCTCATACAAAACTGATTTGAACATGTAGTTGCCATTATTCAATCGAATTGATATTATAAAAAAATGATGTGTTCGACGAATTTTCAAATATGAGCAATTCAAATTATCAAAATAAGACCTAAAAGTAAACCTAATAAACCGAACAACACCACTCCAGTTCAGTTTGAGACCGAAGAGAAGTGAATCCTTGATTTTATCAGGTTGTATAGACGGAAGATTTTCATAAGATTCTAAAAGGTTTTTATATAAATTTGTTAAATTTTACTTTGAAAATAAATGAGAAAAATTTGTGAAAAATATTCTATCAATATCTTCTTTTTGAATTTTATTACAAAATGTATATTATTTGTTACTTATATTATTGTGGGGATATATTTTCTGAGTACCAACACGTGCCAAGGTGACGCCGACATTTCAGCCGAGGTGCCGCGTGTCGTGGTAGTTACGCCGAGGTAATCACGGAGTTGCCGAGATTATCTCCAAAGATATTGAAATCCGAGATAAGCAGATAAGGGACAAGAGTCCTAGATTAAGGGAAGACTTCAGTTTGGGTAAAGATAAAACTCTTAGAAGGTTTTATCCTAATCCCACTGGGAGTTCTAGATTAGCAGTAATCCTGAGTCCATTGGAGTTAGGCTCCTATTAGGACTAGGATTGTATTGGCTATAAAAGAGAGGCACCCCCATGGGTCTAAGGTATGTTTTTAATACTCAAGCTTGTGAGTTGAATACTTGATTATCTTTGAGAGATATATTGACTTGATCGTCGGAGTGCCCCCGGGTGGAAGAACCACCGCCGGAGCCTTTTCTTTCTGTGCAGGACAGCAGGGTGCCATCTATTTTACCTGTGTTCTACAGCTGAATTACTAAGGAGGGCAGTGTGATCGGAAATTCACTCACACAATTTAGCGCCGTCTGTGGGAAAGAAAGACAAGTAGATGGCTAGTAACACACAACAAGAAAAGGTTGGGGACGACGCTCCCGCTGGGAGTGGCAGACCTATCGACCTTGACATTGAAGGAGACAACCACAACAAAGAAGCCCGTGACCAGGGGCGCGGAGGAAAAGACGTCGGCCATAAGGGCGACACTTCAAAGAAGACAGACCAAGACAGATACTACAACGAAGATAACCTCCAGGTATGGAGGGACAGGTGCCTACGGAGGGATGAGGAAGTAAAAGAATTGGCAAACAAGTTGGCAGACCTGCAGTCGGTCGTCAACTTCATGATGCAAAACAATGTCATGCAGCCACCGTACCCGCTGCAGGACACGCCGATTCCAGCAGTTAATACCCAAAGGGGAGGAAGGAAAACAATTCCCGAAGTACCTCAGCAGACCAGGAGCGCAAGACACTCTCACCCGCCTTCTAGGGAAATCGAACGAGAAGAGCCGAGACAAGAGAAATGCCAGAGGACATACCACACAAAGGGCCCAGAACCCAGAGAACATCGGCATATCCAAGGGCAGGCGCTCTGCTTTGACACAACCCATGGAGAAAGATCAAAACGGGCCCACCACGAGGCCGAAAGCAGTGTACCGAAAAGATTGAAGTCAAAAGATAGCCGAACTCCGGGAAGGAGTAAAGAAGACTTGAGAAATTACCTCAAGAGGAAGGAACAGAATGCCGAAGCTGAGGTTACTTCACCCGTCAAACCGAGGACACCATTCTCGGTAGAGCTGGACAAATTTGAGGCACCAAAGAGATTCAGCATGCCGAGGTTTCAAATATACGATGGTAAGTCAGACCCTAACTTCTACGTCGGACTATTTATGAACTCAATGGCTTTATACAGTGGAAATGAGCCGTTGCTTTGCAAAGTGTTCCCCTCGTCTTTTGGGGAGATTGCATCAGATTGGTTCCACAAATTGCCAAAAGGAAGCGTGAAGTCTTGGGAAGGCCTGGCCAAGATGTTTGTGGCCAGGTTCGTGACAAACAAGCTGCAGCCATTAAGGGTGGATGCATTAATGGCTCTAAAGATCAGCAAGGATGAAGGCCTTAGGGCCTATGCAAAAAGATACTACGAGGTGTTCAATCGAATACCCGAATGCAACCAAGAAGTGGCGGTCGTGTCCTTCAAGAACGGCCTGAAAGATGATTGTTCACTGTGGAAATCTTTGGCGAAGACATTACCGAAGAGCATGGAGGAGCTCATGGCAAGAATCGAGAAGTACGCCAGAGCCGAGGAGGATACATCGGGGAATAAGGAGGTAAAACAGGAAAAAGGGAACGGCTCGCCGAAGCGAGGTCGAAGTAACAACGAATTCAGCAAAGTAGAGACAGAATTGAGGGGCAAACAGGCAGTGACGACCGTGTTCCGAATCCCGGTCCACAAAGTCCTAGATCAAATCCGAAATCAACCCTATTTCAGAGCACCAGCAAAGGCCCCAGGGGAATACATGGGCAGGAACGTTGGTAGGCGTTGTGCTTACCACAATGAAGAAGGGAACCCAACTCAGGGCTGCAGAGCCCTAAAAGCATACTTAGAAGACTTAGTAAGACAAGGTCATCTGAGAGATCTTATCGACGAAGCAAGGACCAGAGAGGAGCAGGCAAGGTTGCCTCAAGCACCAGCAGCCCTGCCTCCCCAGCATAGCAACCACAGGGAGGGAGACCTAGGGTGGTCAACGTAATTCAGTCCAAGGTAAACGAAAACGACATACGGGGGGAAACCCAAAGAGTAAAACACCTGCAGCACGTGAACCAGGTCGGACAGAAAAGACCTCGGCCTAAAGAGTACCCAGGCCCGATGATAACCTTCACCGAAGCCGACCTAGAAATGGTCCAGCACCCACATAACGATGCTTTGGTAATATCCCTCCAGGTCGGGGAGTGCCAAGTGAAACGCATCCTGATAGATCAAGGAAGCTCTTGTGACATCATGTATGTTAGATGTTACAAGGAGCTGGACCTTCACCCAGACGACATGGAGCAATCGAACGGCCCGATGGTCGGCTTCAATGGAACGCCGACATGGCCACTGGGAGCTACAAACCTAGAAGTACAAGCCGGCACTAAGAAGATCAGGACAGAGTTCATCGTGATCGACACACCTTCACCATACAACATCATCTTGGGAAGGCCATGGTTGCATGCAATGGGGGCAGTTCCCTCAACGTTGCATCAACTATTGCGGTTCCCAACAGAACATGGAATTGAAGAAGTCAGAGGAGACCAGCTGCAGGCAAAAAATTGCTCCATGGCAGCAATGAAAACAACCTGCAACATACAGGAACCAGGGAAGACAGAGATTGAAGATGAGGACATGGAAGTCCTAGATGATGTCGGCAAGGAGCCAACCGAGAAGAGTGAGGAAACAGTAAAGAAAATCCTCGTCCAGGAGGGCGATGAAGAGCGCTTCTTTCTTCTCGGCTCAGGCTTAGCCGAAGAAGAAGAAAAGGAGTTGGAAGCCTTTTTGAGAACAAACATAGAGGTGTTCGCCTGGACACCTTATGAAATGCCTGGCATTGACCCCGAGGTCACATGCCACAGACTGAACGTTGACAGGTCGGCCAAACCTGTAATACAACGAGCCAGAAGACCGATGTTGATACACGTCGAAGCAGTGGAGGAGGAAGTAGACAGACTTCTAGAGGTCAGGGTCATTAGAGAAGTCAATTATCCGACATGGCTATCAAACTTTGTGGTAGTAAAGAAGAAAAACGGCAAATGGAGGGTATGCGTAGATTTTACAAGCCTGAACAAAGCATGTCCCAAAGACAGCTTCCCTCTGTCCAAAATTGACCAGTTGGTGGATGCCACGTCTGGACATGGAAGGATGAGCTTCCTAGATGCTTATAGAGGGTACCACCAGATAGCCATGTACCCCCCAGACGAAGAGAAGACAGCGTTCATCATCCCAAAAGGTCTGTACTGTTACAGGGTGATACCTTTTGGGCTGAAAAATGCAGGAGCAACCTACCAAAGGCTGGTAACCAAAATGTTCAAGCACTTGATCGGCCAAACTGTAGAAGTCTACATCGATGATATGGTCGTAAAGACCAAGGATCCTAAGGGCCATCTTGCCGACCTAAAAGAGGTATTTGAGATACTCAAAACATATCGGCTCCGACTCAACGCATCAAAGTGCGCGTTTGGAGTCGGATCTGGTAAATTCTTGGGGTACCTGGTGACAAGGAGGGGCATTGAGGCCAGCCCAGATCAGATCAAGGCCATCCTAGATTTACAGAGCCCGACATCGGCAAAACAGGTACATAAACTTACCGGAAGGGCCGTGTAGACACCCCATTTTTGACCGACCTTAAGACTCAGACGTCACCGATTGAGCGCTTGGTGATGTTACATATCGTGCTCGTTCAGAGGTTTTAGAGTCTTGGCTGCAAGTCTTGCCTCCGGACTTCCGGACTCTTTCATGCTTTGCCTCGGTTTGCGAACCAGGCTCGATTTTCTCTGTTTCTCTTCCAGAAGGGAGGGAGAGGTCTCGTAGACCATCTCTCGGTGGCCGTAGGCTATGTTTCGTGGTCATAGGCCATTTTGCCCATTTCGGAGCCCGGTTCCCGGTTTTCGGAGCCGTTGGCCGTGTGCCTCGGTTCGGGACCGCTTAACCATCTCCGTTTACTCCGGTTTTTGGCATGCATCTTATTTACTCCCTTTTGAGGGACACTGTGGTCCGAGAGATCAACTTCGTGGTCGAACACCCCTTCCGGTGTCTAATAGTCAGTTTTCGGGGCCCCGGGCTGCGCGTTTTGGCCCCCGAACCTTCATTTTGCACCGGTTTTGGTTCATTTTTGGTGGAGACCTCTGTTTCATTGTTAGAAAGGTCGTAGAGGGGTGGGAGGCCAGTAATTGTTCTGACAACCAGTTTTATTCGTTCATCGCCCTCCGTCGCCCGTTTTTCTCACTTCAAAGCCAATGTTGACCACCCCGGGACCACTTTCTTGAACCCTAAACCACATATTTGTGTTGTAGACACCTGGGAGGCCACCAATATCATATGGCCGGCCAGTAGTCGTGATTGAACCTTTTGAACCCCTTTGAAAGGTGGGTTGTTCTCTCTCCTGGTTCACTTTCTCCAGATTTTGACCACATGGCTGTGTTGAGCACACATGGGAGGCCACCAATATGTGGTGGCTGGCAACTAATCTCACCTGACCCTTTTGACCCTTGGCCGACAGGCCATGGGGAGGGCCGGCCGGCCACCTAAACCCTAGCAAGCTGGCCGGCCATGATCCTCACTGTTGGTACATTACAAAAATACCCTTCTTTTCCCCCCAGATTTTGTATCCGGGGGGCCAACTTTTGGGGGAAAACTTGAATTGTTTTCCCCCCCTTTTTTCCCCCTCTTTCTCCCCCTCTTTTGCCTATATAAACAGCACCCAAGCTCTGGTTTTAGGGGTTAGAAAAATTACTTTTGGAGCCTTGCATTACATCTCTCTCTTTCCCTCACTTCAAGCACCAAAACCTCCCAAATCCTACATCCTTTACTCTACAACCCATACCCCCACCCTTCCATCCTCCATTCCAGCAGCTTGAGGTTGTCCTTCAGAGCTTAGGAGCACCCAAACTTGGGCCAAAAGCAACTGGAAGTTGAGTCTTCAAAGGTAAGTCTCCTTCTCCCTCTTTGGTGCATTTTTTTGATCTATATCTTAGCTCCTTGTGCTTGCATATTTGGGCTCCGACCCTAACTGAAAATAGAATTATTTTGAGCTTTCTTTCATGTTTGTTTAAGGGCCTCTCACTGTTTGAGGCTTCCTTCTTGCACTTGCCTCTTTACCTCTCTTGTATGCCTCTTTCTTGCATAGTATTTTAGGCCTATTTGTAAACTATTTTGAGCTCTGTCATAAACTGTAAAGTGGCTTATTTTGAGCCCTTATTCAACATTGTTGAATGGCTCATCACTGTTTGAGGCTTCCATTTGCCACTTGCCTTTATATCCCTCTTTTGGCCTTATTTTTGCATGATTTGTTAGCCTCTTGTGCTTCTGTTTTTGGGCTCTAGTCAGAACTATAAATGGCCTTATTTTGACCCTCTCTTCATTTTTCATTAAGGGTATTTTATTGTTTGAGGCTTCCTTTTTGCTCTTAATGTTTAAACCTCTTTTTAGGCCTTATCTTGCATAGTATTTTAGACTTGTATGTGCACTGTTTTGGGTTTGGTCATTAACTGAAAAATACCATGTTTTTGGCCCCTCTTCAACATTGTTGAAGGGTCCTCATCTTTTTGAGGCCATAAACCATGACTTGCTTCTTTATCTCACATTTAGGGCCATTTTTGCATGTTGGTTTAGCCCTATTTGTGTTCACTTTTTGGCCTTACTTAAAATTGTAAATATGCTTGTTTTGGGACTGGCTTTCTTCTTTCTTCACACTTCATGTTCAAATAATGCACGTTTTGCATAGCCATAGGTCATTTCATGTGCCAATTTCCTGTTTCGGGATTCATTTCTTGCATCGGATGCCATTTTGCCATGTTTCGGGGCTGTTTTGCATCATATTTTGCTACTGAAATTTGCATGCTTGTATGCCATATTCCATGCCTTGCCATGTCTTGCTAGAGTGGCATTCGTGCCTTAGGATCGGTCCTCGGTTTGCGTGCATGCGTGCACGCATCTCGAGTGTCTCATTTTTCATCTCATGACCTCCTACGTGAGTGTGGCTGAGGTCCACTTGTGTTAGTGTAAGTCCATTACGCATTGTGTATGCCATTTCATTCCATAGCATTGTGTATGCTAGGCTGTATGTTAACGCATTGTGTATGCCATGTTATCTCGTGCATCGTGTATGCCATTCCATAGCATTGTGCATGTTAGGTTGTATCTTAGTTGCATTTCATGCATGTCATGCATATTGCATTGTGTTTGGGATAGGAGTTAGCCCGGGCACGGGAAACGAGGTACGTTTCGTACTCCGAGTGACGGAACGTGTCTCAATTCCCCAGTCACCGACACTCCGGATTGTCCATGATGGAGTTAGGTCTTAGTTGTATTTTCATGTGCATTCATTCCATATTGAGTTGTGCAATTCGACTCCTCGGCCATCATGCATCGAGATGCGTGATTGGTGCCACGAGGATCGAGGCATGCATACATTTGTGAAAATATATTGCCATGCTCCTTTCCTGCTCTCTGTTGCAGCAAATCAAGAATCAGCAGTCTTCTGGGGCTTGGCGCACTTTCCAAAAATTATTGCAAAACAGAGACTAATTGGGGCATCACAGTGGATTTCCGCGCAAAGACAACTCGGATATGCATCATTCATCATCCGAAGAAGAGTCAAGGCAGTCCCTGGCTTGCATGTCAGTTTATAGTTTTCCTAGTTAATTTTGTTAATTAATTAGGAATTTGTACATATTTTGGACTGTATTATTTATTTGGACTGTACTATTCGGGACTGTATATTATTTATTTGGACCCTTTGTGCGAGGGCATAATTGTAATAAGTGTGCGTGTGTGTGATGTATGTCCTCCAACCCCACGCCTTTCTTCCCTTTTATTTACCCGCTTATGATGGTTAGATTAGGGCATGTTTCAATTAGCATACAGTATGATAGCATGTTGCATTCATTCATTCTGTTTTGCATGCACCGGGCTCGGCGCATCATACTAACTGCATTTGTATTTCAATTCCAACTTGAATACATGATAGCTGTTGCATCTCATATGCCATGTTTAGAATAGCCGAGCCTGTTATAGTTGCATTTTTGCATGTGTTGCATTAGGCATTTCTGTATAGTTAGGATCATGCATGGATTTCTAATTAGCTTCTGTTTTGGCTTGGAGTACTCGGTAAGTTTTTATGCTTTAGCATCCTTGCATGCGTGCGAGTGACTGCTATGAATAGCATGCTTACCATGAGGCTATGTGCTTGTGTGATATAACTGCTTAAATGCCTGTGGGTGGAGGTTGGGTTGTTTGGATTGGAACAAAGCATTGACTGTGAGTTTTAAACCCACTAGATAGTGGCAAAACCATCTTTCTAAGCCCACCCGAGGGTAGCAAAATCTGCATTTTAAGCCTACCTGCGGGTAGCAAACCATCTTTCCAAAAACAAACATGAAATGTTTTGTTCCAATTCAGGCGACCCAGTCTATACTTGTATGCTGTGCGCATCACGTAGTAATCCTAGGCTAATAACCGGAATAAGAACGCATAATATTCTCAAAACTTGATATCATGGTTAGTAGAGGCCGATCTTTGATCAGGCGAGCGGGGGTGCTCACGAAGTGACCTTCCCCAATCGTACCCAAGTTCCTGAGCCGAGGCAACTTTGGTGATGACGGACACGTGGCCTTAGGCAACGAGTCAGGGTTTCCTAAATTTCCCAAAATAAAACATTTAGGTGGCGACTCTGTATCTGGCAAAGCAGTCCATGTTTGGCACTTCTTTCAAAAAAATCTGTTTTCTCAAAACGATTTGCCGGATTTGGACTCTTTGGTTCAAGATTTAGAACAGTGACAAAAATTGAGTCCGAGCTGTAGCGAGGTCCCCCGCGGGCTTGTTACAGGCCGCAGCCCTAAACAGATTCATAAGCCGAAGCTCAGACAAATGTAAACCTTTCTTCAACCTAGTGAAGAAAGCCACGGATTTCCTTTGGACAAAGGAATATGAGGCCGCGTTGGCCGACCTCAAAAAGTATCTGACTACAGCTCCAGTCCTTTCAACACCTGAACCTGGGGAAGAGCTGTTCTTGTACTTAGCTGTTTCAGAACACGCAGTAAGTGCGGTATTAATCCGAGAAGAAAAAAGTGGAGCAAAAGGCTGTTTACTATGTAAGTAAAACCTTGGCCGACGCAGAAACAAGGTATCTACCACTCGAGAAATTAATGCTAGCCTTGGTGATGGCCTCAAAAAAGTTGAACCATTACTTTCAGGCACACAAGATTGTGGTACTAACAGAACACCCCCTGAAGTCCCTATTACAACAAGGAGACTTAACAGGAAGAATTGCAAGATGGGCAGTGGCCCTGGGCCAGTATGACCTGGAGTTCAGGCCAAGAACAGCAATTAAGGGCCAAGTTTTGGCCGACTTCGTGGCCGAGTTCACGCCAGAATCAATCGAACATCGGACTCCGTTGAGCCATGATGAACGATGTCCAAGCAAGCAAGGAAAAACCCATCCAAAGACAAAAGAACAAAGGGAGGAAAAGCTCAGACCCTGCAGCATTTACATCGGAGACTCCTTCAGACTGTTTGTCGATGGAAGTTCAAACCGGCAAGGGGCGGGGGCAGGAGTACTGCTCATATCTCCAGACGGAGAAATAATAGAACAGTCCATCCGTTTGGGGTTCAAGGCCTCAAACAATAAAACAGAATACGAGGCATTAATTGCAGGACTAAAACTGGCAGCAGCAGCAGAAGCAGATGAGGTAATAGTTTTTTATGATTCTCAGCTTATTGTTAACTAGTCAACAGGGGAATTTGCAGCCAGAGATGAGAGGATGTCGGCATATGCAAAAGAGGTCATCAGATTGGCAGCCTTATTTCAGAACTGCCGACTTCTCCAAGTAAGCCGAGATGATAACAGCCACGCCGACACGTTGGCCAACCTGGCAAGTTCAATACAGACTGGAAAGACAAGAACTATCATGATCGAATATATGTCGGGCCCAAGCATAGAACCACATAACGCAAAACAGGAAGCAATATGTGTGGACATGGGGCCAAGCTGGATGGATGCAATTGTTGCATTCCTGAAAGAAGGAAAGCTGCCAGAAGACCGCAAGAAGGCACACAAAGTCAGATTAAAGTCGGCAAGATTCATCCTAACAGCAAACGGACATCTCTACAGAAGGTCCTTCACTGGACCCCTTTTAAGGTGAGCACATCCTTTGCAGGTTGAGGATTTCTTGTATGAAATTCATGAAGGAATTTGCGGAAGCCATACTGGGGGTAGATCATTAGCTCATAGGGCCATTACCCAGGGGTATTGGTGGCCCTACATGCAAAAAGATGCAGAAGCATACGTGAAGAAGTGCGAACAATGCCAAAGGTTTGGACCTTTGATTCATCAGCCAGCTGCTGACCTGAACCCAGTATCCAGCCCCTGGCCGTTTGCCCAGTGGGGCATGGATCTTGTTGGGCAACTTCCCCAAGCAACTGGGCAGAGAAAATACTTGCTGGTAGTAACAGATTACTTCACAAAGTGGATAAAGGCAGAACCTCTTGCCAAAATCCGAGATGTGGACGTCAAGAATTTCATATGGAAAAACATTATCACCAGATTTGGCATTCCCAGAGCCATAGTTGCCGACAACGGAACGCAGTTTGATAGCAAACTCATCAAGAACTTTTGCGCGAAATTCAAGATCAAGAACTACTTTTCAACACCAAGTTTTCCCCAAAGCAATGGGCAAGCAGAGGCCTCCAACAAAGTAATTTTGGATGGAATAAAGAAGAGGCTACAGGCAGCAAAAGGAAAGTGGGTAGACGAATTGCCCAACGTGCTTTGGGCATATCGGACTACGTCGAGAAGATCAACAGGGGAATCCCTCTTTGCCATGGCTTATGGCACAGAAGCAGTAATTCCACTGGAAGTCGGCATCCCAGG
The DNA here is from genome assembly GCA_036172215.1 of Camellia granthamiana. Lineage (NCBI taxonomy): Eukaryota > Viridiplantae > Streptophyta > Magnoliopsida > Ericales > Theaceae > Camellia > Camellia granthamiana. The sequence continues at coordinate 6,188,364 of CM069906.1, forward strand.
GATCCGAACCCAGGGAGTTGAGAATGAGACTAATGACATACTCTTAGCCCGAGATCTGGATCTTTTGGAAGAACGAAGAGAGAAGGCTGCAATCCAGCTTGCAGTATACCAGCAACAGCTTGCCAGAGCTTATAACAAAAAGGTCAATCCAAGAGATTTTCAAGTCGGTGACTTACTCCTGAGAAAAGTCGTCGGCAACAAGAAGGATCCCAGAGAGGGCAAGCTTGGCCCAAACTGGGAAGGACCCTACAGAATTACTTTGGTATTAGGCAATGGAGCTTACCGGCTTGAAGATAACGAGGGCAAAGCATTGCCAAGACCTTGGAACACTTGTAATTTGAAATTTTTCTATCATTAGATGTGCATTATTTTTGGCCGATGTCATCAATAAAATCTCTTTTAAATCCTTCACACACATATGATTGTTAAAGATATATAATGTTGTTTCTGAGAGACATGAATAATGAGAACCCAAGTGGAACTCAGGTTCACATTGGGGGCAGAGAAGAGACAAAAACGTTTAACACTTGTTGAAATTTGTAGCAATTTACAAGTTGAAGTTAAGCCGAGTTGGTTCTTTATCTTCACTTGTTGAAATTTGTAGCAATTTACAAGTTGAAGATAAGCCAAGATGGTTCCTTATCTTCACTTGTTGAAATTTGTAGCAATTTACAAGTTGAAATTAAGCTGAGTTGGTTCCTTAGCTTCACTTGTTGAAATTTGTAGCAATTTACAAGTTGAAGTTAAGCTGAGATGATTCCTTAACTTCACTTGTTGAAATTTGTAGCAATTTACAAGTTGAAGTTAAGCTGAGGTGGTTCCTTAACTTCACTTGTTGAAATTTGTAGCAATTTACAAGTTGAAGTTAAGCTGAGGTGGTTCTTTAGCTTCACTTGTTGAAATTTGTAGCAATTTACAAGTTGAAATTAAGCAGAGATAGTTCCTTAACTTCACTTGTTGAAATTTGTAGCAATTTACAAGTTGAAATTAAGCCGAGATTACTGTTTCTCTTCGCTTGTTGAAATTTGTAGCAATTTACAAGTCGAGGCAAAGCCGATGTTATTGCTTACGGACCTATAGCAATCTACAGGGTGGTTAAAACCAAAGATCATTGCTTAACACTTGTTGAGAAATTTGCAGCAATTTACAGGTTGAGGTAAAAGCTAAGTATATTGTTTAAACCCTTGTTGAAATTTGTAGTAATTTACAAGTAGATCACTGTTTAGCACTTGTTATAACTTGAGAAAAGTTTACTGTATATGTTAAGTCCTTGTTGAAATTTGTAGCAATTTACAAGTAGGTTAGACTGAGTTTACTGTTAAACATTTATTGCCACTTGAGAAAAATTTGCAAAGTTAACATTAAATAGTATATGTTTTACACTTGTTGAAATTCATGAAAAGCTTGCAGGTCAGAATCTTGCCGAAGTAAAACTTGTAGTTACTATACCCGAGGTACGTAACCCGGAGAAGATTGCGCAAAGGTGGCAAAGTATGAAAGGCATGCCAAATATTCTAAGTATAGAACCATGCAGAAGCAATCAAGAGAAATTAAAGACTAAAACGTTCAGAGAAAAACAGTTGCAATTTTGTACAAAGAAGGTACTATGGCCTAACTAAAAGTAAATTGTTTCGAAACAACAAAAAAGGCACACCGGCCACGAAAGGAAGCGTACATTGTCCATTAAACCAAAAAGGTACAAAAAAGAAGAAAAGAGGGAACATCAAAGTTATGATTCTTCAGTTTCAAGTGCAATCTGGGTCTGGACATCGGCCGATTCTTGGAGAACTACCTTGGCAGATTCTTGCGATACCAACTCGACAGCCTTCTCTGCCGCAACCTCGGCGTCGATCTCCGCAAGTGTTTTATCATGACTTCTTTCAGCTAGAAGAAGGTCAGATGATAACTGCCCTGGATCAGCTTCCTTGGGCACCTTCTCAATCTCTTCATCTTGGGTTAAGTCCAGGACTTGATCACCCTGAGGAAGAGACTTGGTCTCGTTGGCATCTTTGGGCTTCCTTACTAAAGCCTCTTCATCATTCTTGTCCTCATCTTCGGATTTGGACTCAGGCCCTTCTTCAGCTTGACTTGGAGGAGGAAGAGTGGGGAATGGCAGAGGAATAGCGTCAGCCTTGCGCAGGGGCGAGTCATCTGGGACATTAAGCTTTTTTGCAAGGGACATCCAGCCAAAGGAGAAACCCCTGTTGCATGCCTGCCTGACTTGAAGCTTGTAGTCCTCAATCACGTCGGCCACACCCTGGGCATAAGCCTTCTCATCAGCCTATTTTATTTCAGCTTCTTTAGTTACCAAGGCCTTTTGAAGCTCCTTTTCGGCCTGGGTCTTTTTCTCCTCGGCTTCCCTCTTCTCAGCCTCAGCAACCTTCCTTATAGCTTCAGCCGATTCAGCCTTTTCCTCAGCTATCTGTTGGGCCTTAGTAGCAGCCTCAGCTTGATCTTCCAGCTTCTTCATTTTTTGTTGAAGGCTTTTGTTGGCCTTCTGAAGGGAAGCAAACTCCCTCTTCATCTCGGTCAACTTTTTTCGATTTTTGAATGACTGCATTGAAAATGAGTGGGCGTGCTGGATGGCCTGAAAGAAAACAGAAATGTTAGAAAATATTCTAAGTATGAAACAGAAAGAAAGAACAAGTACCAAGCCGGAACACTTACTTGAACTGAGTGTTGGAGCATTAGCGCGTAGTTCTCATATTCACTGTATCCAGCATTTCGTTCCAAATCACCAGGAAGAAGCAGTGCAGTGCTGAGGGCCACGCCGACATTTATGTCATCGGCACTCTCACTAGTCATTATCGGCCTGTCTTCCAAAGTAATTTGGGGGCCCAGGGAACATCTGGTTTGTTGGATTCTGATGTGGTTGCTGAAGACGACCTCGGCTTCTTTGATTTTGTGGACTCAGAAGGTTGGGCCTCAGCAAACCTTTTGGCAGAAGTAGAAGCAGTCCTCTTACTTTCTGCCAATTGTGCAATAGGCAGGGTATCTTTAGTCTCAGCCACAGTGGCTTTGGCCTTTGGCTGGGCCTTCTTGGGTCTCTTTGGCTTTGGTGGGGGCATAGATTGGGTCGGAATAGCATCGACGTCGGTTGGGAGGTCGGCTAGGAGATCTTGGGCGACAGGCTTTGGGCGAACCATTTCGGCAGTTTTGACGAGTCGTCGCCGACATTTCCTTTTTGGTATTGGGATTAAGTATGGGGCTGAAGTTGATGGTTGATCGGTTGGATCAGAGGTTGACCCTTGGTCAGCCCGAGATGTTGATGTGGTTTGTAGAGTAGTAGCAGAGGGAGGAGATAAGCTCTTCTTCTTCGTTTTCGGGACGTCGGACAAAACTGATTTGTATGTAGGGATGAAGTTGAGTAGAAGAGGGGCTTTTCGTTTATGAACTGGCAAGTCCAGGAGCTTTTTCAGATCCTTACTGGGAACGTAAGATTGGTGAAAATTCTTTGGTGGCTTACGAACATCTGCAAAAAGAGCAAGACGTTAGAAACAGACAACGTTTTGAGGACTTAAAAAGAAACAACTAAGTGATTGATACTGGGCTCTTACCCTTGCCCTCTTTTACTGTTCGGGGAAGAGGGTAAAGATGAATATCTTCGTCTGAGCCAAACTCCCAATTTCCAGAAGCAATAAGGTAGTAATCTCCAGCCCCCTTGTTGGAGTCTGGGAGGTCGGCTACGATTTTGAATTCAGTAGACCTCGGCTTGAGGTAATAGACATAGCCTTTTTCCTTCAGGTTAAGGGCACACATAGTGTAACAGTATTGTATGTCGGCAAGAGTAATTCTAACGTTCTCCTGCCTAGCTAAGGCTATGATACCATTAATCACTCGATATGAGTTGATGGTAAGTTGCATAGGGTTCAACGTGTAGTAGTGGAGAACTTCACGGAAAAGGGGATCAAGTGGAAGCTGGAGTCCACATTCAACAAAAGCTACAATAGGGAAAGGCATCGTATTGTCTGTAGGCATGATGGAATCATCATCCCCAGCTAGCCTAAGGTGAACATCATCAGGAATAGAGAACTCTTGCTTAAAAAATTCAAGTTTGGTTGGGGTGTTTACCCTATGTCTCCACATACCCATGATTTTCGTGTAAAGGTACTTGACTACAGAAAGAAGGTGCTCTTAAAGGGTTACTGGGACCTTGGCTTAAACCTAGGTATTTAATGGTAAGGATTGTTTTGGTTCTTTCCTAAATAATTGGTAGGTACTATATGCAAATCCCAAACCTAAATCTATAAAAGCAAAGATTGGAGGCTCGAATCTGGGAAAAACACAGAAAAACAAGACACAAGACGAAGTTTCAGAATCAAGAACAGAAATGGGGCTCTCAAAAGCATAAAGAAAACAAGAAATAGAGGCTCAAGAACAGGGGCAAAATGGTGAAAAAGTGCAAATGTTCAAGACATGGGCAAGGGCAAAATCATGAGTAAAATGCATTTAAATGAATGATTCACAGGTTGGAAGTTTCAACAAAGCAGTAAAGGCAGCAAGTAATAAAGAGTAAACAACAGAGTTGAAAACACAAAGAAAAGTGGCTTACCAGAAAAATTGAAGCCGGAATGAGTGTCGCCGACAAGACAGAATCTCAAAAGCTTTCACTGGAGTGGGAGAAAGAGAACAGTTGCAGAGCCTGGAGCTTTAACAATGGCGGATTCAAAGGAACGAGTTTAGAGAGAGAGAAAGCAAGAGAAAATTGATATACAAAAGTGAAGAAAAAAAAGAAAGATGGAAAAGTTTTTGTCAAAAACTTGAAACGGCGGCAAACAGAAGCATTTATTGCGCCTGGAGTAACGCAGACGTCAGACGGCGCAGACAGAGGAGAGACGGCTTACAGGCGCGTCACAAGCACGGGCCAATAAGGGTAAAACGCGCAAGTAAAGCAGTTAAGAAGTGATGCATGACAGCTCATGCACGTGGAAGAGTTCATTTGAATTCTTGTTCTTAAAAGAAGACATGTCGGCCTAAAAGAAACGACCTCGGCTAGAAAGTTCTTAAGCCGACGTACGAGAGAGAGGTTCAATATAGGTTCCATCACCTCAGAATGCCGAGGTAATAGAACCTAGGGGGCAGTTGCGGGGATATATTTTCTGAGTACCAACACGTGCCAAGGTGACACCGACGTTTCAGCCGAGGTGCCGCGTGTCGTGGTAGTTACGCCAAGGTAATCACGGAGTTGCCGAGGTTATCTCCGAAGATATTGGAATCCGAGATAAGCGGATAAGGGACAAGAGTCCTAGATTAAGGGAAGACTTCAGTTTGGGTAAAGATAAAACTCTTAGAGGGTTTTATCCTAATCCCACTGGGAGTTCTAGATTAGCAGTAATCCTGAGTCCATTGGAGTTAGGCTCCTATTGGGACTAGGATTGTATTGGCTATAAAAGAGAGGCACCCCGATGGGTCTAAGGTATGTTTTTAATACTCAAGCTTGTAAGTTGAATACTTGATTATCTTTGAGAGATATACTGACTTGATCATCGGAGTGCCCCCGGGTGGAAGAACCACCGCCGGTGCCTTTTCTTTCTGTGCAGGACAGCAGGGTGCCATCTATTTTGCCTGTGTTCTACAGCTGAATTACTAAGGAGGGCAGTGTGATCGGAAATTCACTCACACAATTATAATGTTTAAATAATCAGAATATTAAAGGATTTAAATATAATATTTTAGGTGATTCGGTTTGTATTTGTATTAAATTTTTCAATATCAAAAACACATCATAAATTATAAAAAATGTACCAATTTTTTTTTTTTTGGGTGTGTGTGTTGATTTTGAGCGATTGCCTCCGTTATGTTGGTCTTTCTTACTCCCGTACTTCCAATCTCATAGATCGGTTGCAACTAAATTAGCATGTTTCATATTGTGCATGATGGGATTCACATTTGTCAAATTTTATAATTTAAACTATTTATTTTTATTGAGTTTGTCGTATAAATTATTCATTTATAGTGTGATTTTGCCAATAAAACTTTGAGCCTGATTCTTCCATTTTTATAACATAGCAAGTTCCCCTCCCTGAGCTGGGAATGCTTGTGGGGAGAGAGGTGTGCCACGACCAAACAATAGTAGCCTTGTTTGGAAACTCAAGTTAAATAGTCTCAAATATTAAAAAAAGCTAAATAACTTAAAATAGTGCCTAAATCAATGATTTATATTAAAAATAAATAAATAAAAAAAAGTAGCTCGCCAATGGGTTGTTACGTTGACAGGGCAGGCACAGCCTACCACTGTCACATTGGCAAGCTGTCCCATTGTTGATAAGTGACAATTTTGCCTCTTTAAACTAATTTTGCCCCTTTAGACTAATTTTGAAAAAAGTGAGATTAGGGACAAATTTGTTATTTTAGTCTCAAACACCATTTCAAACATATTTTTCAATATAATAATCAATCAAAAAATTTAATCTAACTTTCTAAACATAAAAATTAAAATAACCTACTAAAATAATTAAATAGCTAAAAAATTAAAAAAGTAACCACCTTCCAAACAATACCAGAATAAGAGGCCGCTTTGCATTAGATGCTCTTTACTCTTCCCCACAATGATGGCTCTATTTTCTTAAGGGGAGTTGAAACTTGTTTTTTCTCTGAAGTTTATGGTAATTAGATATTGATAATTGTATGATTAAATTATATATATTTAAAAAAAATTAACAAAAAATTTGATTTTTGAAAACAAATAATTTACTTTTAAATACAAACGTAAAAATATGTTTTGAGTAAATCATTTATTTTTAAATACAAATGTGAGTCGATTGAACATGTCAAGTTTTGACTTAATTTTTTTTTTTAATTTTTTATTTTATGAGAGATGGAAGGGTCAATATAATCTGGTCATTAGAAGTTATGACAACAACTAATAACAAAAGTCAAAAGTCATTTGTGTAAAGAATTGTTTTATGGGAGTGTTTGGAAAGAAGTTTTTTTTAATTTTTTTGGACTTAAATAGTTTTAAAAATTAAAATAGTTTAAAATAGTTAATAAGATAAAATATCACATTAAACTCATAATTATTTTATTTTTTCTCTCTCAAACATTACATCTAACTATAAAAAAATCAATTATTTTTCCAAACACAAAAATTTTAATCTACTAAAATAGCAACTTCTCAAACACCCATATTATTTTTTTTGAAATGTCATTAAGATACACAATATGTTTATTACTTATTAATTAATTTCACTTTTGGTATATTTAATTATTTATCATATTTTTATACCAACTTTTAATTTGATATATTGGAACTTAATACTTTAATTCCTATTAGTACCAAAAGGGAAATAATTGCATAGTGGGTTGCAACAACAAAACAAAAAAATCATAAAAACATGAAAAAATTTATAGTGGGTGCAATAATTAAAATATTAACTTTTTCACGTTTTTATAACTTTTTTTTACTGCATCTACGGTGCAGTTATTTTCACAATTTAAAAATAGAACAACAAATCAATGTAGATCAAAACCCTCTCCCCTAAGGAAAAAACAAAAATAATGTTAACTATTTTATTTCATTATTACAATCCATTTTAATTAATAAATGATGTCAAAATCATTCCTCTAAAATTTATCTCAATATTTTTCTCAAACAAATTATTTTGAAAATATCCAGCATATTTTAATAAATATTAATTTTTATTGCATGTGATGATTATTTTGTGCGTAATTTTTTTTTTATAAATTGTTTAATTTAAATTTTTTTTTTTTACGATGATAAGTCAATCTCTATTGCAAAATGACATTATATCTAATTTTTGTATTAAAATCATAATTAATAAAATTATTTGGTAAGAAGAATAAATTATTATTTTGATTTTTTTTTTATATGCACCCTATTGTCGTTAGATCGGTCAATGCTAAAAAAGTCGGCAAGAAAATGTAAAAAAAGTTTCTAAAAGTAGATCGATGAATAAGTAATATGTGAATAAATAGGAAATGACATGGGACAGAAATGAATAATACATGGTGTTTCATATTAGGGCAAATTATATTAAACCCCCTCAAACTATCGGTCATTTACAGTTTACCTCCATAATATTTTAAACCCAATAATTACCCCCTTAAATTATTTAAATTTGAACATTAAATCCTTATGTTAGTCATTTGTTAGATTTTTGAATGAAATTTTGTTAAGTGTTGTGCATATGATGATTATATTAAATTTTATGACTAAATTACCGTATTTTATCTTTTTTAAAAATTTAATATAATCATGATATACACAATACTTGATAAATTTCCTTTCAAATATTTAACAAATGACTAATAAAATGATTTTAGGCTAGGTTTGACATCCCTAAAAAAGTTAAAAAATCAAAAAGTCGCTATCCTATTTAAGTCACATTACATCTCTACCACACCACTTCAAACCTAACTCATATTTCATAAAAAGTCAAAAAGTACACTTATTTAGAACATTCCAAACAACCCCCTTAATGTTCAAATTCAAATAGTTTGAGAGGAATGATTGTTAAATTTAAAATATTAAGGATAAGGTGTAAATGACCGATAATTTAAAAAGTTTAATATAATTTGCCTTTCAAATTATTTTGTTATTTTAGCCTTTCATTATTTCTATTTTTTTTTTAAAATTAGACTAGTAATTTAAAATCTTAATTTTAATTTTTTATTATCACAATAAAAAGATGATTAATGCTAAAAATATCAAAAAAATTTACCAAATATTTTATATAGGTATAAAATTTACACCATATAAGTTTATAAAATTCACACCATATAAGTTTTATGTAAGTTCATCTTTATGTAAAATATTTGGTAAAATTTTTTTTTGGGTAGAATCTGTGAGGTGCGCAGCATTTTTGTAAAAGGATCAACAAGAATTTGGCCAGGTCATAATAGCAGCAGAGAGGGTTGTTTCTCTCTCTAACTCTATCTTCGTTTTCTTCCATTCGATCTTTCTGCGAAGCTTTCGAGAGGTGAGTCCTCTTTTATTTCTCTCTCTGTCTCTCTCTTACTTCGATTGATGTGTGCTTGAATCTATTGCAGATCTCAACAGGTAAGGTCTTTTCCATATGAATTAGATCGTTGCGTAGATACATGTTCGTCCACTTATACATATGAATTAGTTGTTTTTGTTTTAGATCTTGCTTTGGTGCGATCTGATTTTCATTTCGTTGAATCTCAATAGATCTGTTGAATTCATTTTCAAATGAATTGTGATGCAAATTGAACGTTTTGAATGCCATAGTGATTGGACTGCATGTTCATTTTATGGTTTATGACTAAAGTTTTCAGGATTCAATCAAATCTTCAGTATTTTTCTTAGATGTAGACGTTTGATAAAATTTTAGCTAGATTTTGTTCTGATCAGGTCTATGTTGTGGCTAACGCAACAAAATCTAGCAGTAATTTGCTGTAATCATCGTGATTTGATTATCATAACTGTGATTGTTGTGGTGGCTTACTGTTCTGATCTGTTAAATTATTCATTTCTGAGATTCGCCCCCCCCACCCCTCCCCCGCGGCAGTTGCCGGGAAACATTGGAGGAGGGAAATCAGATAGTTTGATGATGTGGCAAGGTTTTGGCTATGCCAAACTTACTGCCGAATTCGGCACGACAATTGACATTCCCAAAATTTGGCAAGAGAGATTGCAGCCTATTGGAGAGCTGTTTTGATGAACTTTTGCCAAATTTTGGGGATGACACTCCTTTGGCAGCCCGTTGGAGTTGCTCTTTTGTCTATATTCGGACATTTTATAATTTTTTTTAAAAAATATAATGTGCAGTGCCCAGTGACAGGCCATAGACTAAACGACAAAGAGATGGGGTTGACCTTTACGAAGTTGTTCAGCAGGCTCTTTGCCAAGAAAGAGATGCGAATTCTTATGGTAGGTCTTGATGCCGCTGGTAAGACTACCATCTTATACAAACTCAAGCTTGGAGAAATTGTCACGACAATCCCTACCATAGGTGAGTATTGATTGTGAATGTAAATGGAATACACTTTCAGCAATGAGTAAATTGATGGAATTACTGCAGGATTTGGTTAGTTTTCCATTTGTTTTGCATCCACCAATTTTCTGATGTCATACAGTTATAAATTGTCTAGCTCGTAATTGGTGCCAGTTTCATGCTGGCTGGTTGATTTGGTAAGTTGTTTTGGATCTACTACTTTGAATGGCATATAATGTTCCTCCGTCAAAGAATAATTTTTTTTTCTTCCGGCTTGTTTTTGCAGTCTTTTCATACCACCAAATATCAAATCAGGGCTATGTTGCTCATTTAATACATATTTTAGATTTGTAAGAACAATGAAGTAGAAAAAAAAAGAAATTTGTTTTGAGATCTGCTAGCTGTAAGAACATTAAATAAAAGTTTACTGATATCATGAAATGGGAAAAAAGCTGTATACAGTAAATAGAAGACGGCAGTTGTTGTGTACAACCAAATCTGCTCTAAGAGTGTCATGATTAAAAGATTCTAGTTGTTTTCTAATCTATACAGCAACAAAAATGACATTAATGAAGTTGGTAAAAATTGTTGTTTAGTGGATTTAGATCATCATTGCTCATTTCTGATTATTTTTAGCAATAACACATTTTTAATCAAGGTTCCATTTTTTTTCCGTACTAACTTTTTAGGAGTCTTGGTTTTTGTAGGATTTAACGTGGAGACAGTGGAGTACAAGAACATTAGCTTCACTGTTTGGGACGTTGGTGGTCAGGACAAGGTATACATGTTAGTTTTTATTTTCTTTACTGGGAAAAAAGAGTGTTTTATGTAGCCATTGTCACCTACCTATCTTGAAGTTCAGTGAGTTTCATTACTTCTGCATCTGGTTTATTGGTGCACCAAGATAATTATAACATTAGGTTCGAATAAAGATCAGTCAAGAGGCCTTTTTGTTTAATTTTTGAGGGAGTAAAAAAATGATAGGAATTTATTTAATTTGTCTGAGTATATAGCTCTTGATAGAGCGGAATGATGAAAAATGATTCATGTAGTTGACTATGCTTGATTGGGATACAAGGCTTGGCTTGGTTTGGTTTGGTTTGATTCATTTTAAAGGGTAATCATCTGTTTGGAAATCTAATATTGGTTTTATCAAGTTATGATGATTTCTATTAGTCTTATGTTGTAATCTTATGAAGATTGACTGATGTGGTTTCTCTCTGATACAGATTCGCCCATTGTGGAGGCATTACTTCCAGAACACACAGGGTCTTATATTTGTGGTGGATAGCAATGATAGGGATCGAGTTGTTGAGGCAAGGGACGAGTTGCATAGGATGTTGAATGAGGTACCCTCTGAATATTGTGTTCTTCTGTTTTTGAGATGGATGGTTTTGTAAATGCCATCTGACTATGCAACTCAATAGGTCTTCATTGGGCCTGTTTGATTTGTTGGAGTAATAGTGATAGGATTAATAATCCATGAGATTAATCATTGGATTGACTATCCAACTCAATTAGTAGGACAAATATGTGTGGGATTATTGATGCCTACTTCCATATGGTATTGAATACCCAGAGATTTTGTAGGATTAAAAGTCCTACGTATTACTAAGCCAGATGTCATTTATGCCATCCAAACGTGGGAATATGCATATCATTGGATTAACAATCCAATCCCATACTCTAATATTGGAATCGAACAGGCCCATTATGTGTTGTGTGAGCATTTTATTGTGAAAATCATAGTTTCATTTTTACTATATATTTAGTCCTCTTCCATGTAATTTAAACTTCAAGAACTACTTGTTAATATTAATCTGTTCTGTTTTAGATTCATTCCTACTGATTTGTTGTAATTTCGCTTAAGGTTGCATTTCAAGTCCAATTTGATTTGGTTGTAATTTGTATAGAACTCTTGCTAATTTTTAATTAAAGTGTTCAAATATTGATTTAAGAATAACAAATATACTCTAATTGCCCGAATGCTATTTTTTCTTCTAAATAACTGTCTGGAAGGGGGAAAAAAATGTCTTCTATGAATTGATTGCATTTGTTGGCCTTAGAGGTGTTATGGGAAAACAATTTTGAATTTGTCCGAAGTTTTGGTCATGTTTGGCCCTTATTTTATTGACAAAAGAACTGGCATGAGCACAAACTATTTGTCTGTTAGCTGTTTTTGTGTCCACTATGCTATAATGTTAAATGAGGCCTATTGTTGGTGGTGGTGAGGTATAAAATACATCCGGAGAGGTGCTGATGTGTTTTTGTTGAAAGAAAGTGGAGATGAGATGTTACTTTCTCTATCAACTTTTTCTTCTCTAGGGTTTCTAGTTTGTCCACTTCGGTGGACTCTTTTCCAATGTTTTATCGGCTGGTTTGTTCTGCTGAATTTCTTAGTTATGCATGTCTTTCTGTAAGCTGAAACTATGTGTAGTTTTTTCAAAGTCATCTGTTTCATTTTGGCTGTAGAAGAGATCAGGAACTCAGGTTTTTGGGTACAGTTGTTTGAATTATTCATGTTCATATGATCTGTTTGCAGGATGAGCTGAGAGATGCTGTCTTGCTTGTGTTTGCTAACAAACAAGATCTTCCTAATGCAATGAATGCAGCAGAAATAACTGACAAGCTTGGTCTTCATTCACTCCGACAACGGCACTGGTAAAATTTTCTTTTTAGTTTTAGCACTCTATGGTCTATGTATCAATTTCAATCTCGCATAGTTTGTAGAATAGAAGCATTGCCATGTTGTCAGTATGGTTAAATTGGAGAGATGGTCGAGAGCTTTGGCCCCACTTTGTCAAGGTGTGGACTACTGGGCTGCTAGGATCCCACCTCCCTTTTACTTTCCTCCCCTTATCCCCCAGGAAATGCTAGGGATACCAAATTTTTTACCAAACAAATGACCAAATGTCTCACATGGGTGTGGGGTCATGTGAGACATTTAGTCATTTGTTTGGTAAAAAATTTGGGGTCTATAGCATTTTCCCTTATCCCCCTTTGTACTTCTTGAGAAAGGTCTAGGCAAGAATTTCAGGATGCTGATGATGCTGACTGGTTTGACTAAATAGATACTATCTCAAGGGCTTGTTTCTTAAAATTCACACAAACGGACAAAAAAATAAGGAAAAATATGGCAGATTAAAACAGTAACTGTAACTCTTAGGTCTCGTTTGGTAACTCGTCTGTTTCTAGTTTTCTGTTTTTATTTTCATTTTTTTTTTTTGGGGGTGAAAACTGGAAATGGTATATTGTTTTCGTTTTGAAGAAAGTGATGTTGATTCCAAATTTGAAAAAAGTGAAAAAAAGTGTTTTCACTTGTTTTCGAAACTAGTTTTCACTCTGTCCTCCCTTTCCCAGCACCTCTGACTAAACCACCCATTGCCACCACCAACCACACTGATCTCTGGCTCCATCAGTGACCCTCTGCCAACTCCGGCCACATTCTGGCTGACGTCGAGCGAACTCCAATAAACTCCGATCACCACCGCCTGTGACCTTTGGCCACCTTTCGACACCCCTGACCATCAACTCAAGCGGCCACCACATCCATCTACTCTCCAATTCTGGCCAACACCTCCGGCAACTCACCAAACATGTTTCTTTATTTCTGTTTCATTTTTTTCAAAACAGTTTTGTACATCAAACAAAGTTTTTGTTTTGTCTTTTACAAGAAAGGACGAAAAGAAGAAAAACTAACAAAAAACAGGAAATTGACGACGTTTGTCACACGACACACCTTACTGATTTGATTTGTTGGTTCATTCATTTCAGGTACATCCAGAGCACATGTGCGACTTCTGGAGAAGGGCTTTATGAAGGGCTGGATTGGCTTTCCAACAACATTGCTAGCAAGGCAAGTTCATTTATTTATTTTTATTCACTTTAAATTTTTGGTAAGCTTTAAGAAAAAAGTTATAAAAACTGCAATTATCTTGGACCTAAATGGAGTCTATAATACTTGTATTTCTCAAACGTTTGAAAGAATTGTAAAGTGTTTTAGATGGATTGGTATTCGGACTAGTAGACATCACTTCCGTTAATTTGTAATTAATAAGTGGATTTTGTGGTTGCAGGCATGAATGAGTATGTCAAGGATTTTGGATGCTGCTGGAATTTTTTGTTGATGCATGATTAGATACCATCTGGGGTTTTCATAAGATATTGGCAATTCCTAGAGACAAAAATACTTTTATCTTGAATACTTGAGTGATGGAGTTGTTATAGCAAGAGATGATTTGCTTGATGTTATATACTTCAAGAGACTATTGCTTGCTTGTATCACTGCTACGTTTGGCTACTAGTCTTTAGCTGTAATGTAATGATACACTACTGTGGTTTTGCCTTTGAATCAGAGCAATTATAGCTGTCCGTTCATTTTTATGTTGGCTTCTGGGCTCTTCCCAGTTGAATGGTTCTAGTTTGCTTGTCATAATGAGTGCTTGGATGCGTGTGATTTTCTGAAATTATTCCAAAACATTCATACCCGTTGAATCTTTGTAGTTCAGTTTTTCTTTTATTTATTTATCATTATTTTTTTGGGAAAAAAATCTCTCTAATTTGTCTCCTCTTTACATGTTTGTTTTGCTGAATGAGTGGGGTTATATTTTTAATTTTTAGTTCTTATCTACTTTTGAATTGTAGTCTTATTGGATGTGGTTTTATATTGCGGTTCTGTTAAGGGCATACTATACTATACCCTCATTTAGGCTGGGTTTGATTTAAGGATTTGAGAAGGAATTTGAAATGAGAAAGAGAAAAAGAGTGTGAAATTAAGTGAAATGTATGCATATTTTATTTATATTTTATCGTCTTTTTTTCTTTCTAAAGTTTTGAATCAAATACAAGTTCTGGACGCTTTAAAAAAAAAAAAAAGATTTTGAATCATATTCTTTTTATACGCATGCCATTTATTTTTATTTATTTATTTATTTGCTTTTGTTGTTATGATTATGAGTCAGATTTGATATTCTATTTGGAACACCGTTAAGAGCAGCTCTTAACATTTTTAAAATATTTTACTTATATAAAAAAAGAATATTTTTTTATTTTGTTTGATGATTTTAATTTGTGTGTGAACAGAATTTTTTACTTTAGCTCATCATTCAAATTAACTTGATAAGTTTAAATAATAATAATAATAATAAACTATAAACATAAAATTTAACTAGTTTAGAAAGATCTACAAAATTCACTGGTCATTCAAGGTTTTATTTGTTTGGTAGATTTGATTGGAAGAGATTGTTGTGAGATGAGGAGATTATTAGTGTAGCGGTATTAAATTAGATATATACGATAAAGTGTGTTTGTTTGTGTATTAGTGTAGTGTCATTAGTTAATTAGAACTAAATCTATAAAATTACCTAAAAATTCCTCACATTTTTGTTTTGGTTGGTTTTGTAAAGTGGAGAGTAAAATGGTATTTTAGTCAACAATTTGTATAAGGGGATTAGCTATTCCAATTCTCCTATGGGAATCTTAGTCCCACTATGAGAGGGGATTTATACTCCCATGAAATTGCTAATTCCATGACATTTTATTACACATAAACATAGGTTAAGTGAATCACACGAATTGATAATCCAATCTCTTTCCTAAACCCCAAACAAACATGAATGAATTCAAATAAACAAATTGAAAATTGTATGTGCCATCATTTATATGTAATGAGAATATTGATTCATATGAGGACAAATTTATTGAGGGTTTTGGAGTAATATTCATACCATTCAATTGAAGAGATATTAAAGTGGTGCATCTTTTATTTTTAATTAATAAAAATCATTTAACATAATTAGAGGCTCGAACAAGGTTTGATTCGTATAAGAAAAATCAATAAATTGAATTGACTGCTTGAAACTGATTGAAGCATCAATTTTCAGTCTATTTTCATAACATACCATTTGTTCCAGTTTTAAATTTTTTTTACACATATACGAACCGAATCAACCGAAATATTATTTTTAAATACTTTTATATTTGAATTATTTGAGTATTAGAAAATAAATGACCAATATAATATACCGTTTGGGATAAAACTAGGAAATAATACATTTATAGAGCAACTTTCATACTTTTTATTCATTTATTCCTAATGTAAAATTTTATAAATTTTTATAAAACTCTTTAAAATGTGTAAAGCCCTGATTTACACTAAACTAACAAAATTGAACTCTAATATATGATCTCCGTCAGTTCTTCAACTGTCAAAACCTTAATTCAATGTTGAACTTTTCTACACACCTACTGGACTTTTTTCAACTATAGTCATGATATTGGGTGATTATTCAATATTTTCAGAGTATGGATATGTGGTGTTTCATAAGGTTTTGATTGATAGAGAGAGGTAGGGGCCCATGATTTATGTTAGGGACGAGAGAATAACATGGGACTAAATAATTGGTGATTGGCTTAGAATATAGTTACGTGGAGTTTCAGGATTATTGAATAATTTTCCCATGATATGGGGGTTATCTTTATGCTTTTTATGGTCCAAACAAGATCACCTAATCCAGTTGTTATCAGACACATGATGGACATGTGATTAGGGTTTTAGCATTTCTTTTGAAGAATATAACACTGATTAGCTGTGCAGTTGACTTAACCAGCTAAGCTTAACCCTCAATTATTACTGCTTTAAGCTCTAGTTTCCATCTAACTTGTTCTCTATTTTCAGAAAGAAAACAAACTAATTTCCTCCAAAGGAAATAATCATTTGGAACAGAATGACAACAAAGTAGCAGCCCAATTCAAATCATGTTTGGTTGCTCAAGCAAACAGTTCTCTACAACATATGATTAAAGTGTTAAAAGTTTCATATAGTTCTTCCTCCACTACTTGTACTTTCTGAATACTAAATCGAATTACTCGAGTTTAATTTATATTTATTTTCTTTAAAATATTGTTTCAGATTGATTTATTATGTTAATAATTATAACTTGAATACATTTCGAATTTCATTAAGTTTTTAAAACTTCGATTGAAACTTCTTTGAAATTGGCTTGTGAAATAAACAAATAAAAATAAATGCATTTTTTTCTTAACTTGGTAAGTTTTCAGATTAAGGGTTAGTTTGAGAAGTAATTTTTTAATTTTTTAACTAAAATGTTAGGTGAAAACATAGAAAGTGTTTGAGAATGAATTTTGACTTTTTATCAAAAAAACATGTAAAAAATAAAGAGAATAAAACAGAAATTTTAACTTTTTTATATGTATTTTTGACTTTTAATTTTTAAAATTTTTTTGGGGGGCTAAATTACTAATTTCCCAAATAATCTCTGTATTTTAACAATCCATTATCCAAATCGATTCAGCTTGTCCAAAAGCAAATTTACTTTTCCCTAAATCTAAATTAAGATTGTGTTTGTGAGAGGTAAAGTTAGTTAGCTAATTAGCACTTTTGTTGGGTCATATCTTGTGTCTTTGTACTTACTAGTTAGCTAATTAGCACTTTTCTTCTTTGTTGCCATAAATTGGCCATCATCAATAGTTGTTATTAAAAGTTCATTTCCACAATAGGTTTAAGGACAAGCTGATGAGTCAACTCTATCAACAGATAGTTTATAACCCTTTAACTATTTCCAAGCCAAGCCAGTAATCATACATCCCTATTTTAGACTCCCAATGTCATGTCATGGTAAACACTTATTAAATAATTTTTATATTTTAGTAGAATTTTCAAATGATGTGACTTATGACACATCACTTGAAATTGATTTGAAAATCCAAAATTAAAACTTTAAAACATTTACAACTCCATTAAGCACCAATTTTGAGGATTGTAAATTGTAATTAAAAGCATTCCTAATAGATACCCTAAATGCCACCCTAAATGCCATCGTTACCTATTTTAAGGGATTAGTAACTCTCTATACCCTTTCATTAGAGCCTTTAAACATTTTCTTAAAATAAGAATTGTTACAGTGACTTCCTATTTATAGGGAGTCACTGTAAATAGGAAGTCACTGTAGCTGTCTTATAATTTTATTTTATTTTATATTTATTTATTTTTTAGGAGCCAAAATAAAAAATGCTAATGTGTTTGGAAAGTTACAAAAAAAAAAAATCTATCTGTTTGAGTAAAAAGATTGATATAACACTTGACTTTTTTAACTGATGATATGATTTTTAATTTTTTAAGCCAAAAGTTGACCCATTATTTTTCTTCTTTTTATCTCATAAATTGTATGTAGAAGTTGTGCTAAACATTCTCATACAAATTTCAAATACAAAAAAAAAATAAAATAATAATAACAATAGTAAAGTGCACCAAAGAGCATCTGTATAGGCACAATTCATTCAAAGCCTCAAAGTTTGGTCCTTTGGGGTTCGCTGTTTTTTTTTTTTTTCCTCCTTGTTTTGTGTGGTACTTAATGTTCGTTTAATCTAACTGCATTTTAATTTTTTCTTAGACAAAAAAACCCCTCAAAGTTGGTTTTCCAAGAGTAGTGTTGCTTCCATGTAACTTTTGCTTGTGTGTTTCTAACTGTGCACAGTTGTGGATTGGGAAAATTAAGAAGACAACTTTAATGATAATTTGAGTGGTTGAGACATGTTTTACTAAACCCTAGTTAGGAATTAGTCATTTGAACTCTTAGCTTTGTTAGTATTTTAGTCTAAACACCAAATCTGATCCAATAAATGTGCTTTTTTTTGTTCTTTTTCTCATCTCTTTTTTTGTGGATCAGAATTGTTCAAACCTAATTTATAACATGATCTTTTATTTTAATCACTTGGTTAGCACTAAAAATAAAGAGATTATGGAAATCAAATTGTAATCTCTCCAAAAAGAGATTGGCTGTGTGGGTCATTAGACATATTAAGACCTAACTCACCACTAGATCCAAATAAAATCTGATTTTACTGTGGGTTAAAAAAAAATCATATCAGATTGATTTGATAATTGTAAACACACAATTTAATCATATTTGTCTTTCTAAGGGGTTGTTTGGTAAACATGTTGGGCTAAAAAATTACAAAATGACAAAAAAAAGTCAAAAAATTACAAAAAGTCAAAAATCACAAAAAGACAAAAAAATTCACTATTCCAAAGCTAAAAAGCCAATCAAGAATACCAAACGAACAAAAAAGTCCTAGGCTAAAAAAGTCAAAAAAACTAAAAAGCCAACTAAAAAAGTCATTGCAAAACCAAGACTAAGTAATGGATGGTATTATGAGCATATTGGACATTGAAAGGTCAACCGATTATATCAACAAAATAGAACCCGTAGTGGGCTCACAGGATGAGCCTGGACCAATTTAGTCCACATAGTAGATTAGAGACAAGTCCTTCTCTAAAATTAAATAGTAATGTTAAATATGCTAACTAATATATCAACAAATATATTAATTATAATTTCTATTGAGAAAATGCTATACATACAAAAATTTTACATTGAATAATGGGACTGTTTTTAGCTCTTTCCTTTCCTTTTTTTGTTTTGTTTTGTTTTTGTTATATAAGATATCTTAAATTAGTTTTAGCGCATCAAATTAAATCCTTACAGTCCGAACAAGCCTATTAAAATAGGTTTTCCTGCAGTCCGTGACCTCAAGATTTTTATGTTGATGGAGAGAATTGAACCTGAGACCTAGAGCCTAGAGGAAGCAGACCCCTAAGTCCTAGATCTCAAGCCACTGGACCAACTCCTTTGAGGTTAATCTTGGCTTTATGTCGTGTTTGGTTGGGGAGATTTGGGAAGTGATTTTGAAAAGAAAAGGGAAAAGGTGTATGAAACTAGGTGAAATGTAGATATATTTTATTCATATTTTACCTATTTTTTTATTTTTTCTTTTCAAATCTCTTTTCAAATCTCTTAATCAAACACAAAGTAGTTGAGGGTTTGGGCTGGGCTTGGTTAAGACTATTTGAGACTCAACCCAAAACAATGTGGGCATGAGGTTGTTGAAGTTGGGCCCAAAATCAACTAAGGGCGGGCCTTTCGGACCACAATGATGTTTGAACTTTTACTCTCTTTTTTCAGAATTCTTGAATAAATATATTAAGAAAAAGACCAAAAATAAAAATAAAAAATAAAATAAAGTTAAATATTAAGTACAGAACGAAAACAAAATTTTAAAGTACAACAATGGAAAAAAAAAAGAAAAAGGTTTTGTCTTTATTTTATAATTTAGTACAGAATCACCGAAATTAAATTTTAATTGAAGTTTCTCTCAAGCATGAAACAGAAAAATAAATTATGTAAGTACTCTTCAATGCCTTTGGTGTGACATGCCATGGTTTATCTAATTGATTGAATTAGGGCCTAATATTTTAAAAAGTAAAACATATAAATAGAGTTTTTATACAAAATGATGTACCATCTCCATCTATTATTTCAATTGTGCTACTGTTATATTTAGAATGCTATAATTTTAAAATGTAATATTTTGAAAGGATCATTTTAGCAATGTATATGTTATTTTTTAATATCATCACCGTATAATTTAATTTTTACCATAAAATGTGATTGTTTGTATTAATTATATGTATTTACAATGTCTTTAAATTAAACTTTTGATTAAAAAAAATATTCTAATTATATATTGCCAATGAACATCTGTGGGGATATATTTTTGAGTACCAACACGTGACAAGGTGACGCCGATGTATCACCCGAGGTGCCACACGTCCTTGTTGTAACGTCGAGATGATCTCGGCGTGGCCGAGATTATCTACGAAGATATCGGAATCCGAGATAAGCGGATAAAGGACGAATGTCCTAGAATGAGAGAGGACTTCAGTTTGGATAAAGATAAGACTCTTAGAGAGTTTATCCCAATTCTACTGGGAGTCCAAGATTAGCAGTAATCCTAAGTCCATTAAAGTTAGGCTTCTATTGGGATTATGATTGTGTTGGCTATAAAAGGGAGGCACCCCCATGGGTCTAAGGTACACAATTTATATTCTGAACAGTGAGTTTAGCACTATTGATTATCTTTAAGAGATATACTGACTTGATCGTTAGAGTGCTCCCAGGTGGACGAACCACCGCCGGAATCTTCTCTTTCTGTTGCAGGTTAGACATGTGTCATCTATTCTGTCAATGCTCTCTAACTGAATACTAAGTTGGCAATGCTCTCTAACTGAATACTAAGTTGGCAGTGTGGTCGGAAAATTACACACACATTCTCAAGGACTACCATCATTCAAACTCAAGAAATAAATAAGCAAGAGGCCTATCAAAAGGATGTCGAAAGGACATTTGGAGTCTTCGAAGCGCGACTTGCATGGTATTACTATAATACTTAATAATTTTTAAAAGAATAATAATTTTATTTTTATATTAATTTATTAATTTTATTGAATTTATATGAAAAAAAAATACATGAGATGGCATCTTTTGGGGGCAACGAAATAAAATTTTAAAAATTAATTTAACCATTCATTATGCTAAAATTTTATGTACTACCATTTTTGCATTTTAAAACGCAATGATACCAAGATGACGTTTATTACAAATTATTCTCACATCATTTTATTAAGAAATTCTATATAAAAATAAATTGTGCTATAAGGGAATTATTCACAAATCATTATGTTTTTTTTTTTTTTTTTTGTTGTTCCCACGTAACTATGACCACCTTCTCCTCCACCAATTACAAAGACTATAGAGCGCCGCCAAGGGGCGGAGGCAGCATAGGGCTAGGGGGGTCACGTGCCCCCCTCAGTTTTGAATTTTTTTATTTTTGGTATAAAATGTATTCCGTTTTTTTCTTAGCATGTTCTTTGATTAAGGATTTATTATATTGTTCACAACAAGTAGTTATATGATACTTTGGGAACAATATGTGGTATTATTTATATAGTAGTTTAAATCAATAGTGTAGCGAAAAATATTATAAATTGGATATAATGAATTTATTATTTTTAAGTAGTTGACATATCACTTAGTGTAATTTGTGATTTTCTATGCTTTGAGCATTTCGTAGGTAACGCCATATGGTACTCTAAGACTGTTTAATAATTTTCATTCAAAATACATCATTTATAAGTAATGTCATATCTTTAATATTTTTCTGTCAAATAAAAATTAAATAGATTTTATAATAATTTGTGCTATAAATGATGTGTTTTTATTTTTTAAAATTAGGAATTTTGATCCATAATTTTTTATGCTAAAATTACAAACTTACATCAACATCCCACACCGAGCTATTCCACACTATTATAGAATTTTGATTTGTTCTTATTAATAATGAATATGAAATTTTTTATGTTTAAATTTATCTCATAAAATTATGATTATCTTAATGTTGCTCATGATTTTTTTTAAAATAAAAAATTATCATTAATAAATGCTCCCTTTAACTTAATTTCCTGGCTCTGCCACCGCCGCCAAGAGCAAGGAATAATTACGAAACAAAGTACTCGTTAGTAGATTGAGATCTTCTCAATTAGATTGTTAAAGCATTTAATTCAAAATCTTGGTAGCACATAGAGGTGATTGAGAGATCTAATTAAGAGTTGAATAGTTGTACGATAGGATATAAGAGGCTATACAAGACCTAACTATGATATCATGTTAAAATGTCTGATTCAGAATCAATTGATAATGAGTGAAGAGATCCTTACATTATATTAACCAAGCTGTAGCTTAGACTGACAATGTAGGATTAAGTCTAACAAGATGATTGTAATGAAGAATTTCATTACATTATCCAATAAATATAAAATAATTGTGTGAAATCATCTTTATTTTAAATTAAGAAAAAAATACTATAAGAGTATCTTCAACAGACTATTAAAAATATGCTTAATGACTATTGTAATTAGTCTCATCCTATTTTAGGGCTGGTTTGGCATATCTTAAAAAAGACAAAAAGTTACTAAAAAAGTCAAAAAGTTATCACTATTCACAAATTAAAAATTTAAAAAAAATAATAATTTGCATTGATACAAAGTACAAGTCATGAATGTATGACACAGTGATGGGTCTGTCCCGGTACAAATTACACACGAGTGCACAACAAATTTACACATGACAGTGTTGTTCAGTCCGTGTGGGCTCACCAAGGGTCCTGTTTTGATAATCTGAACTGTTCAATATGTAGAACTCGTCGAGTACTATATGTCTATAATAAATCACGTTGATCGGATATCGATAACTATATGACCAAATTAATTTTATAAAAAAAAATAGACGGTGAAGAAATTAACGATTAACAAAAAACTAATCTGATCAGATAGCTATCGATATCCGATCAACATGATTTTTTACAAGCATATAATACTCGACGATTTTTACATATTGAGTGGTTCCAATTATCAAAACGGGACTTGTGATGGGCCCCCACGGGCCAAACATCACCGTCCAGTCCGATCTCAGACTGTAGGCAATCTGCTTCTATACATGTTTGCTGCCCATCGTTTGGCTTCCTAGACAATCCAAGTCAGTAGGTATTCAGATATAGTAGGGGTAAAATGGTAATTTTGTTATTTTATACAATATTTTAATACACATTTTTTCGTAAAAAATCAAAAAATTATCTCAAACAACAATCTTTTTTTCTTCTACTTTTTAGTCCAAAAAGTCAAAAAGTACACTTATTTAGGACATCTCAAACAACCCCTTAGTCATTCTAATGCGATAGCTATTACAATAGCTATTTTAACAAGACACTTATAGACTAATTACATTTGGAGAGTCTTATGAGGCTCTTTAAATAATTTACGTGAATAATTATGTAAAACAAAAGGTAATATTGGAGCACATAGATGAAATATAGAGTATACATTTTTTTATAAATCCCAAGGAATTGGTTTGATGGTCAAGACTTGGGACTTGAAATGTGCTTCCTACAAGGTCTTAAGTTCAAAGCCTTTTGACCGTGTTTGATTCATAAGACTAATAGGTATTAATAATTTGATGATAGTGAAGGTATTAATAATCCCATCAAATTAGTGTGATATTCACTATCCAATTAGATTAATAGGATAAATTATCCCCTTATCCATTGTTTGATTTATATTGGATAAGAAAACAATGAATCCAGCTTGGGTGTTTTGGTGGTTTTTGGCTTTGGGTTGTGTGGGTTGATTTTGTAGGGATTCATGTATTTTATTTTCTAGTTAAGTTCTTCTTAACTTTTTTGTTTAATAAAAAAAAAAATCGTGAGGCAAGGGGTTAGTTTATGGATGCGAGTAGCAGTAGTAGAGGTAATTTGTACTTTCCGAATCTCTTTCGATGCATGTCATCTTCCTTTACCTTTAATTTCATGCTGTTAATGAAATTTTCTTTGCTGATCAAAAAAAAAAAAGAGAAAACAATGAATGTAGGATTATAACTATATTTATCTTCTTTCCAATCTTACCATCCATCAATTTTTCTTCACAATCTTTACTTTATCAAAATTTCTTCATAAACGTGATTTTGAAAAAAATTATAAATAAAAGCAAAATAAAAATACAAAATACAAAGGCCATGTTTGGTTTGTTTTTTAATTTTTTTAAAAATATAAACTAATTTGATAAAATAAATATCAAAAATTATTTTTAAATTTTTAAAAATTATTTTTAGCCTTCTAAAATATAAAATTATATAAAAATAATAAGTGTTTTAATTTTTTAGTCTAGGGTAAAAGAGTCTTTTTATTTTATTTCCCAGCTCAGGATATATAATTCCACCCCTATCCCATTACTAATAATCCTACAAATTTGTTGTATTAATTATTTATTAGATTAATAATCATGAAGCAAAATTTCAAAACAAACACAGGATTATTGAGTTCACGGATTAATAATCACAATCTCATACTCTAATCCTGTCAATCAAACATACCCTTTAAGCGTAAATAATTTCTTGGAGACAGCCCATACGGAAATTTTTCCCTGACTTTAATTGTTGTCTTCGCAAGTGGATGGTAGAATTAATTCCTCAAATTAATCGGTATAACGAACCAGATACCGAGTTATCAAAAACCTTTTTATATTTTAGCTAGTATTTACATGATTTTTCATAATTTGATTTTTTAATTACAACCAACATTGGAGAGGATAAACTTCACAAGCCTTAAGGTAAAAGGACAAGTCATAGAGCCATGCATGTAAACTTTCCAGTAAATCAAAGTCTTCAATCACCTTTAAAAGTGAATCAAATGGTTATTATTGGATATGATGCCACTCTACAGTATGGTAGCTCGCGTGTCGTGTGATCAAATTACTTATTTATATATTTATTCTCATCTGTGGATTATTGCAAATAGCATAGCATTTGCAATAATCATATATTATTATTCCTTCTTTCTTTTCTTTTTCTTTTTTTCTACTTCTATATATATATATAATTTCAAAGAAAAATATATATATATATTGGAGTCCATACATACTCATGATGACACCATTTCAATGGAAATTATTTGCTGAGTTGGTAAAGCAAAAAAAAAAAAAAAAAAAAAAAAATCAAAGGACGTGGTCATGCATGTGCCTGCACGTACATGCACTGGTTTTGATCATAAACCATGCATGCAATTTGCAAGCATATATCATATATATATGTAATAAGCAAGTATTATTGTCATAATTATACTTGTTAATATGATAGTTAGGTCAAAAGCTATTTTATCAAATAAAAAGATGAGTGACTAGTGAAAAGTATGATACACATGCTCTATAAATCTCACTGCCAACTCCATTGTCTCTCTTCAGAAACCATACCTACCTGCCTAACCCCTCTCTCTCTCTCTCTCTCTCTCTCTAGAATGGATAAAAGGCCATGTGACTCCGGCGGCGATGCAGAGGTGAGAAAAGGGCCATGGACTATGGAAGAAGACATGATCTTGATCAACTATATCGCCACTCATGGTGAAGGTGTATGGAACACCCTAGCTCGATCTGCTGGTAATTAAACCCTCTTTGTCTTCTTCTTCTTCTTCTTTCTCTCTCTCTCTCTCTCTCTCTCTCCTATTTCTGTAAGAAACAGAAACCCTAGTTTTGAATTTTTTTTTTTAGGTCTGAAACGAACCGGAAAGAGCTGTAGGCTCCGGTGGCTGAATTACCTCCGACCGGATGTTAGGAGAGGGAATATTACACCAGAGGAACAGGTTTTGATCATGGAACTGCATGCTATGTGGGGTAACAGGTACGTGCATCCTAAGATTAATATTTAAAAATTTGAAATTCTCGATAAAACAAATAAAAATAAAAACCAGAAATTATTCAGTCTTTTGGAAACACTATGTCCTTGTTGTGTATGCCTAATCAATACATATTTCTAATTTTCAACCATGTAATTACATAGTCTTTTATTATTGGAAAAATGTTTGAGATTTCTACAAAAGTTTTCTAATTTAACTCACAATAATATAGTATGGTAGGTGTTAATTTTTTGTTATCACATTTGACTATATATAACCAAACGCTCTTGCCACATCATTTTGAATGTATTTAATTGTCAGTTCTAAATTTCTCATATTTTGAGGAGAAAAAAAAATAGATGACAACACCACCTTCAATAATTCTATTATGGGACTGTTTGGAGAGTAGGATTTGGGTTAAAATAGTCTATAAAGATAAACGTAGGATAAAATAGCTAATAAGATAAAATATCACATCCAAATTATAATTATTTCATTTTTTTTCTCATAACTATCAAATCAATTACAAAAAAAGCCAACTATACCAAAACAGCAACTAAAATAATTTATTTCCAAACGGAGAATGAATTCTATTATGGAGATTTGATAATTGGTGGATTGTATTAGATTTGATGATAATTATATTTGAATATTAAGATTTATCATTTCACATGATGACTTACTATTAAATAATTATATTATGTGTTAATGGTATTGTAATATCATCATTATATTAATTTTTTTACTCATTTTTGATTAATCAAATCTTCCTTTGATTTTTATTTATTTATTTATTTATTTATTTTTTTTTGGGGGGGGGGGGGGGGGTGGTTAAATTTATACTCTTTTTTGATTCTTTACACTTTCTTTTTAATCCCCAAAAAATCTCATAAATACCTCCAAATACTCCATTCCTCCCAAGCTCATCCAAATACTTGTACCCCACTAGGGCTTAAATCTCCAAATTCTCCTATGAAAGTGTTGAGTTGATGCCACTCGTATAAAGTCATTAAAATTGATTGGTGCAATTTATCTGAATTATTTATAATATTTTATTAATTTATTTTAAGAGTATAAATCAGATTATATGATTTAATTTTTAATTATAATTTATTAATTTTTTAAAATAAACTAAAAAATAATCAATTATCCAAAAGTTAGAAGAGAGATCGTGATTATTAACTTTCCACTCACAAAAAATTATAACAAACAATCCATTCCGTCTTCATTCACACTTTGTGAACACAAAAGAGCCACTAGCTTTTTTCTCATAATAATGTCTAGGATATTTTTTTGCTAACATCCTTGAAGCCCATCACCTCGATTGGATAGTGAAAGAGAAAGAAAGGGAAATTTGCAACGTGGGAATGTGGCCATGTTTAGTGTAGTTTATTAGAGGTGTTTATAATTTTTTTTTTTAATTTTAGAAATTTATTTTATAATATTTGGTACTAGTTTTGCTTATAATTTATGAAACATAAATATTTTATATAAGTTAAAAAAAAAAATTGATTATCTAGAACCTGGAAGAGTAGCTTCTGTTTATTATTATTAACTTTAAAATTTTAAAAAATGAGATGAATAGTTTTAATTTTTACTTTGATTATTAATTTTTAATTTAAAAAAAAAAAAACTGCACCAAATCGAAGAAATAATTTTTATTGGCTACCAATGACTCTTTCTATTCAACGTGGGAATATCAATTAATAACTAACAAAAATCCTTTTGAATAACCTAGTTTCTTCTTCTTTCTTTCTTTGTTTTTTATTTTTTTATTTTTAATCAAATTCTTCTTTCAACCAGATGAGATGCATGAAATTCTGTAAAATTAAAATCAAAAAATCGATTTTCATGACAATACTTAGTAATAAAATTCAGAAGTATAGGAATGATTTTAGATGTACAATATGTACCTTTTATTATAACAATGGTAAGTACTTAAAAAAAATTTAGAATTTAAAATAGAGTAGTATTACTCTAATCCAAAAGTTAAATTTATTTTTCAAAACTAATAGTGTGACAGTCTATTAAAATATATAAGACAATTCTCTCTCTCTCTCTCTCTCTCTCTCTTATATGTCTTTTCTAATTATCAAGCAATCATCTATTTTACACATCACCGGATCTTAAAAATGGATCTAAAAAATAGACTTCTATGTCATTTTTGTTTAAGATATGCACACACGATTTGTTTTAAGTTTTAACTATACCACATTAAATTTAGATTTATATTACACATTTTAATGTCTGAATATTTGTTAAATATTTTTTCCAAGTATATATTATTTGGAAAATTATAGGTTAGTCCTAAGAACATGCTATACGCACTAAGTGAGTCATTTATCGTTTCCTAATTAGCTAACCAAGTAAGGCAACATAATCCCACCAATAAAGGCTAGGCCATTGGTTAGAAACACCACGTAAATATGTCACATCATACTTCAAGAATACTCAGTAATTACCCATTATTTATGGGTGTTATAAACGGGAACTTATTCAATATTTCTTGAGTATCATGTGTTTGCACTCTCTAACGAATCATCATTCAATATGCCCCCTCATGTTTCTCGATCATCCAACACAATACCCTACCCACTCACATTCTCCACCAATTATAATACTATGGAATATCACGTATCTGTATTCCGAAATTATTAAATAATTACCCGTTATAAGCATGTTTTGAATGCTAGGCATACTAATTGGACAACAAAAGTTACACCTTTGTATTACAACTAGTGTTAGGTATAGAAAAATATATAAAAAAAAAAATATATTAGAAAAATATAAATTTAAGTTGTAAAAAAGAAAAAAAGAAAAATATTAGACTTATAATTTTAAGTTTATAAATTTAATTGACCGTGTGATAAATAAAAAATCAACACATATTTATTGCATTATTATAAGTTAAATTGAAAAACCTTTTTAGGGGTCAGCAAATATTTTCCAAGGCATATTAATTAGGACTAGTTTCATTTTTGGATCAGCACCCATCCGTTGAAATAGTTGCCCCAGCGATCTTGATTGAAATTAACTGCTACCCTATTATTTAGGTTTTTCAAGATAAGGACCCCTATAAATTTGGGAATAAATATTAACTAGTCTTAAAACATTATAAGATATGACCTATTAGGTGTTCTAAACTAATCATATAATAAATTTTGCCAGATAGTTTTTTTTTAGGTGGAAATTTGTTAGATAGTTAAGAGACAAAAAAATGACTTCTTAATTTATGTTTCAATTTTTTATGTGCGAGTACTACTAGACAATGTCATATAATACTCCAAAAATATTTCTTTCATAAATTTGGGATTTTCACACAAAATGGGTGTGGTGTTTTGTGTTCCAAAACTTTTGTTCTTAGTCACTAATTACCTTCTCATCATATAATATGATGGAAAATGACACAGGATCTGTATTCTTAAAATTTAAAATCTATCACAGTAGGAAGACAAACAGAATAAGGTCGGAGTTATAAGAATGGAAGATGCTTCTTTCCAATTTAGATGGTGTGGATGGGAGCGTACTATTGGGCTTGTGAGAGTCACTACGGGTTTCATTTCGATGATCTGAACCGTTTAATATGTAGAACTTGTCGAATACTTTATGTTTGCAAAAAATCACATTGATCGGATATCGGTGGCTCATTGATTAGAATACATTTTTGTCAATGGTAAATATGATTTTAAAAATAAATTGTTAACAAAAATGTGTTCCGATTAAGGGATTACCGATATCCAATCAATATGATTTTTTACAAATATAAAATATTCGACGAGCTCTACATATTAACAGTTCAAATTATCGAAATATGACCCGTGATGGACCTCATGAGCTCAATAATACACTCCAATTTACTATATGACCTGACTAGACCAAGTAAAGACCTAACTAGGGGGTTAGCCGAATGGGACAGGTGGTGGAAAAAAGTGAACTAATTAGACATGCATAGAAATTTTAGATAAATTATTAATGAGTTCTAATAGTTTGACTTAATACTTATTAGTTTTATTAAAAGTTAGTCTTGATAAAATCGTAACTAAAAATAAATTTTTGTGACGAGTTTTTACATATGTTGCTAAAAATTAATTAGTGATTTTTTTTTTCTAACGATTTTTTTAAATTGTTACTAAAACTTACAATTAGTGATTTTTTCTGTGACGAATTTTTTTAAATTGTCACTCAAAGTTGAAAATTAGTGACTTTTTTGATGACGATTTTTTTAATTGTTGCTAAACTTATAATTAGTAACGTTTTTGTGACAAATTTTTTAAACTGTCACTAAAAATTAACAATTAGTGTCATTGTTAAATATTGTTTAATGAAAATTATCATTAATTATTACAGGATTTATTAGACAATGAATTCACTTATTAGGATTTATACATAAATCCCCTAAAATTTTTCCCGCACACCTATTGAAAAAGACTTCACCATCCTAACATTCTCAAAAATTTTACCATCTTATGTTCCTCTACAAGATGCACTATCATGGGTTGGAATAGAAAAACCTATATTTACTTATAATAAAAAAAAGTATTGGTCGTTGTGATACTTTTCTTTTCTTTTAGATAATTTGGGCCTGATGACTACAACAAATAGAAAGAAATGGTTAATAGAAGCCCACCAAGTGTACTTTTATACCAATGGCTACAAAGCCTGGTGGTATGACCCCAACGCTTGTTCAATCCCCATAGGGGCAGGGATGTTTGGGTTGGTGTGGGTCGGGTTAGCTATTTGAGAAATGCATGGGTGTTTGGGTTGGTGTGGTTCCGATTAGGTATTTGAGAAATTTCGCTGAGGGAAAAAAATAGTAAGAAAATAAATAAATAAATAAATTATATCATATAGTGAGATCTGTATCCAAATATGACACCTAATAATCAAGCCAATCATTTAGTCTTGAAAAACTAATCTACTAAAACCCATTATATCATATGATGGGTTAGTGGAATAATAAAACACTTTTTTTTTTCTTGACTTTTAGGAAGCCATTGTCAAGCCAAAGACTCTCCTATCTTCCACTTTTAAAGTGGGTGTGAAAAGCTTCTGAACAAACCTTTTGTTGAAGCTCTCTTTTTTTTCTTCAAATCAGCAACTTGGGTTTGTGTGTATGAACTCGAACTTCTACTTGGGACTTTTGAGATTTGAAGTGTGTTTTTTTAGAACCCAAAACCCATAAGCCAAATAGTAAGATGATTTCATTCCAATGCCTCTGAGTTTCCCTTAAATAACCAAAACGAAAGTGAAGGATTTGGATTTCAAACCATGGAACGTGTGGGCTTTAAATCTCAACCATGGAACATGATCTAATTCATTTACTACAATACACTCTTATATAGCCATAGAGATGGTGGGAAATTCTTTTTCCTCACCATCGTGTTCAGAATTTCGTCCCGACTAATTTCTCAAGCAGAAGTGACTCAACTATTATATCATTGAAATTGTTGTCTGGCGCCCTCAATTTTTTTTATTGAAAATTCTTATTGTTGAACACTCCAATTTTATTAAAGGCCCAATAAGATAAAGTCTTCTTTTGATGTTTAGCTTATATCTCAAAAAATTTTGAATTTTCCCTATCATCAGGTACATATAATTTTTGTTTCACATACAGAAAGTAATTATTACATTGAAGCTATTGGATAAAGTGTAGAGAATGAAAATTTTAACCATAGGCCCACCTTAAAATTGAAACTTAATAATTTTTACATAACATTTGTCCAACTAAGACAAGATGTATCTAATGGGGTATATTTTGAAATTAACACCCATCCACTCTATAAAATTTCTCTTTAGTTGAATTATTCTTTCTTTCTTTTTTGTTTTTTTTTGTCATATGCTCGTTCTACTTGTTTTAACGTTTTGTTTCTTTTCTTATGTGTCATACCTCATTATTTATTAGTAATATTTCCTTCGAATATTGTTGAATCAAACATCATAGTTGCTGTTTGCAATGTAACAATGTCACAAGTGGAGAGGTTTCAAAGTCGCTATTTTCAACATTACGTTATAGTATGTATTCCCTTCTCTACCATTTTCTTTTTCAATTAGTTTCAATACATAAAATTAAATAACAAAAAATATTTAAAATGTACATAATATTGCGAAGTTTGGCCGAATATCCTTTTTCATTGGTATATTCTTATTATTTTCACTAGAAGTGAGCCTCACAATGTTGATAAATACATTCTCGATATTTTTCGATAGTTTAATTCAATATATATAGATTTATTCTTTCTATTTGAAATTAAGTTTTTGGTACAGATTTTTATCCATTAAAGTTACTTACTTAGAAAAAATATTTAATTATTGATTAAGGATACCTGAGATTTCGTTTTAAGTAATGCTATACAAAAATAATTGAATGATGTGGCTTATTAAAGTCCTCTTATTTCTAAACAAAAACTTGTCACTTGGGCATAAAATTTTAAAAATGTCACAATTATGTTGTTTTAGATGCAATTTTCGTATAATTAGGGCCTTAAGCCTAATAGTTGTGTAGTCCTGTATTTAACTTTTATAAAGAGAAATTTGATATCTTTTGTTATGCGTATTTATTCTCAAGTTTGAACTATGGTTATTAAGGCTTGGTAACTATTAACTTTATCATATTGTCGGATTTTAATTGTTCAGATTGATATAACACTTTTCATATTTATAATTAATGTCTTATCAATGATTAAATAAAAAGTAGAAGTAAATGTAATTTTTATATGAAAATTTTGTTTATATGTGATTTTTCTTTCGATTTGTATTGGTTGTCTTTCACTTCTTTTTTGATGGTGAAGGTGGTCAAAAATTGCAAAGCATCTACCAGGAAGAACAGACAATGAGATAAAGAACTACTGGAGGACGAGGATCCAAAAGCATATGAATAAGCAAGGCGATCATCAAACTTTGAGCGGTGGACAAAGCTCCGAGGCTGATCATAATATGGATCAAGCCAGCACAAGCCAAGCGATGCCTGGTCCGCATGATGCGGATCATCAGCATCGTGATGCAGATGATCAAACCTACTCTCCACCATCTTACCCAGAAAATCTTGATACTTTCTCTGCTCCTTTTCCCACTGAATCATCAAACGACAACGTCTGGAGCATGGACGATCTCTGGTCTCTGCAGCTGCTTAATGGGGATGGGGATTAAATAAATATCTATATATATAAATATTTTTCTATATATCTATAGATAAATATGTTATATATACTATAGTTTGGATCACTGTTTGTTTGTTTGTTTTTGTTTTTTTTTTTTTAAACTGAATGTCCAGACCAACTTACGTCCACCTTGACTAATGCGGGACTCATGCAAAGCGCCCCTTCCATATGGATCGAATAAATCTTGGCATAGCCCGCAGACGTGGCCCCAAGGAGCATATCAATGTTATATATATAGGTCAATGTTATATGTAGTTTGGATCAATGTTATATATAGGTCTGTTTATAGTTGAAACTTTTTAATAATTTAAGTGTGGGCTGTAATAGAATGGGGAGACCTATACTCTACATCTGATTATGTATATAGTGTATTGGAGTTTTAGTCATATCACATCTCTATGAGGTAAGTTGTGGAAGACAATGTTGAAAAAAAAAAAAAAGTTGTGGAAGACGATTCAAATATAAATTTTAATGGTGTTGGGGAGCTAGGCAGACCTCCCTTAGTCTAATCGTGCGTGCAATTAATGAAAAAAAGGAGTCTTCACCAATGTGGTGCTGATTAAAGATGAGAGAGTTAGTAAGTTTGGAGAAGAGAGGGTTTAGGGTTTTAGAATGACTTACCTTGTGTCTTTGTCTTTCTTTACTATGGCCCTGTTTGGTACAACTTAATTTCAGCTTGTTTCAGCTTTCAGCTTAATTTAAGCTATTTTGAGGTGTTTGGTTTAGCTTAACAATACAGCTTATAGCTTTTTGTAAGTCAGAAATCAACTTATTCTTTGAGTGGGGCAGGAGAAGCTTAATTTATAAGTCAGAAATCAGCTTATGTTCATAGTTATAAGCTATAAGCTGTTAAGGTATGAGCTATAAGCACTTTCCCACAGCTCTACCAAACATGGCCTATATAGGATGCCTCTAGGATGCAAAGTAAGGTTCTTTAGAATATTCCAACATCCACCTTACTCACCTCGTCATATTTTAGGATTTGGCTATAACACTCATGGTAAGATCATATGATTTGTGTGGTACTAAAGAATTGATCATGATTAGGTCAGCTTTTAAGTCTTTTTGAATTGTCTTTTTTATTTTTGAACTTAATCAGTTGCTGTCATCAGAACCATTGGGGTGACAACTCAAGTCTTAAGCTAGTCATTACAAGTAGCTCATGTTTCCCAATCACCTTAGGCATTGTCAGACATGCGAGAGACATCTTGAACATTTAATTCCACCTCACAAGTTAGTTTAACTGACTTGACACCCACTTAACCTCGGTTCAAGTGTGTTATATATATACTTATCAAATTTTATATTAGAAAATATATAGGAAATGAGTATCAGAAAAAGTAATCCGAAAAGTGATTAAAAAAGAAGTGTATAATATAGATTTAAATTCAATATTATGTTCATCACACCTAGAAAAAAATCTAGCCTACTCATCATTTTATGTTTACTTTTTCAACTACTTTTTTTGTACTACGTAACAACTTGTGTAAAAGAACATGCTAAAGAGGGAAAAAAAAACGTGAGGCTTATCACGATTGGTTGTGATCATATCAAAAAATATCTTCCTGTCAATTGAAATGTATGTTTTATTGAAGCTAATGCTATGTTAAGATCTTAACAAACATGACAAGAGATATATGGTAGTAATAACTATTTGCTAATCAACGTTGTTTGAGCTAATGATATATCTAATTGACAGGAAGAGATTTTTCTGATAGAGACATGCTGCTGGGAGATTGCGACAAAATTGCTGTTATCATTAATCCCCAATTATTCTCTATCGGGTAATGTTATATAAATTAATTTTTATTTAAAAATTTAATGTTAAATGGTATGGTTATTTATGAATATTTACTATTATGAGTTATAGTTTAAAAAAAAAAAAAAAAATCATTATCATATATAATTATTTTTCGTAGACTTGTGAATGAGCAAGTCAAAAGTTCACATTATTCAAGGATCCTTTGTCATATCATTTTTTTTTTTTTTTTGTATTTTTTTTTTAAATTTTACAATCGGTAAAAGGAGGATGGAAGAAAAGGGAGTTGCATCACGTAGCAGGTAAGATTCGATCTGCACATCATATCTTCAACTTTTTTTTTTCTAATCAAAGCTATATGTAATGTTTTTTTTTTTTTTTGGAAATCTAAAATAAAAATTTGTCAGGTATATTTTTTTTCTCCTTCAAAAAAGTAAAATTGATTCTAAAATTTTGAAAAAAAATTAAAATAAATTTTTTTTTATACTTATTTTGAAAATAAGTTTTCATTATTTTATTCCTTCCCACCACCGACATTATTAGCTTGTAAAAATTATAAGAATTTAATGGATATAAGATTATTCCATCTTCTCATATCCATTAAGTTTTTATAAAAACTAATGACAAACTTTCGTTGATCCAAAAAAAGAAAATTTCTTATAAAAATTTCTTTAACTACAACTTATAAGAACGTCATGCATGAATAAAATTGAAATTTCTTAAGCATATGCATGGATACATGACAAACCAAGCATTATGATGTTTAACCGAACATTTGCTTGAGTCCGAAGAAAAGTGAAACATGTGAATGCAATGCATACATTTTCGGCAAATTCCATCTTTGCTTTCCATTTTTATCCAAATTCATGTGTAGCATCGTTAACATGAACTCCGACGTGAGCCTAACGCTTTAAGTTTCAAAATGGAAATCTTCACATGGTCTATATATATTCATATGTGGCCATATGGTCACATTCATTACCTAACTAATAAAATCATCAACAATCCAAGTAGTTGCAGAGTTAGGATTTTGATTTGTCTATTAGTAAAGTGAAAGGTTATATATATTCATATGTGGCCACATGGTCGTATTCATTACCTAATCATCAACAATCCAAGTAGTTGCGGAGCTAGAATTTTGATTCGTATAGTATTAAAGTAAAAGGTTATGTATGAGACGGCATGAACATCATCTTCTTGCTTATTATCAATTTCTTGTAATAAGAAGAAAAATATGGAGGGGAACTTAAAATAATATTTTTTCTATGTATATAAATTCATATACTTTTTTAACGTTTATATTTTATTTTAAGCCTTTTGTAATATATTTTTTTCTTTTTAAAAGTGAATGTGAATTACTTACCTTTTCATTTCTACAGTCACACGTATATGTATCACACTCGCCTTTAGTGTAAACTTTTTAAGTTGTATTTGACTATTAAATTAAAAAAATTTGTAAAGAAGAAAGAAGAAATTTTTTTTTGAAAAATTAACTTATATTTATTTACATTTTTCTTCTTGTTTATTTTTATTTATAATTTTTTTTTTAAATTTAAAATTCAAACACTATTTTAAAAAGGAAAAAATGTGAGAAATTATAAGAAAAAGAATGATCCAATATGGGCCACTCGTTTTTTTCCACGCACGTGTTTTAAATGCACAATTGTTGTTGAAAAAGCGAAAGAAGAAATAGCCTGTGAAAGGCGAGGCAAAATCACATGATGGGGTTGGCAAAATATCCAAAAAAAAAATCTAGTGTCATCAATGCCACATCTTGTCTTTTACAACTAATTGCCAGCTGGAATTACGGGCCGTCAACTTGGGCCCACCTCTATTTGTATTTTCATTTTGTGTTTGAATAATAAATTTAGGTAAAAAATTAAAATTAAATATGTAAATTATGAATAAAATATATTTATATTTTACTTCATTTTTTAAAAATAATTATTATAATTGAAACATAATCTAAAATAACTTAAGTGTCCACTTCGAGTCTTTAGTCGTAAAAAGAATAGATGAATTTATTGAGAGCTTCATTTTATATCTTTACATTATCAAAACATTCGGAAATTAATTAATTTTTTTTTACATAAATAAATAAAAAATATCAAATGTTAATTATCAAAACAAAATAGCATTTCATCAGTCATCTTAGTATGGGCTTTAGATGCCCTTTCCCTCTTCTTTAGCGGTGAAGAATCTTATCTTGGCTACCAAAAGTTATTGCCATTTTTCACAGAATTATCAAAATTATAACAAGTACATTTATTTCATTGTATATTGTGTTTTTGTTTTTCACAAATGTATGAAATTTTATATGGTTTCATTTATTAATCATCAAAATTATTTTTATTGAGAAGGTTAGAGATATTGGATGATTGTCATGCAAAAAATTTAAAATTAGAATTAATAAAATTATTTTGATTGTGAATGTTTTGAATTTTAAATAAAAATATACCATCAAAAAATTAAAACTTACAATGCAGAAATTATTGAGGGTCTCAATTGGATGTTAAAATTAGAATTAACAAAATTATTTTGATTGTGAACGTTTTGAATTTTAAATAAAAAAATACCATCAAAAAATTAAAACTTACAATGTAGAAATTATTGAGGGTCTCAATTGGATGTTCGTATTAGGCCCAAATAGGCTTAAGCCGACTCTGATTTTGAAGTAAAGGTCCAAAACATAATTTTATTAAAATCATAATTAGAATGATGTGGCACAATTCACACAAAATATTGTATTTTGCTACATTCTTTATCAATGCGAGCCAATATATCTTTGTATTGCTGTTTGGTGTAGCTGTTAAAACAGATTATAGCTTATAGCTTAACAGATTATAAATTATGACTTTAATCAGAAGCTGTTAATCTGTTTGGTATAGCTGTTAGATTATAGATTTAAGTTGCTGAGTAGTGTTTGTTAAATAAGCTGTGAAGTAGCTTTTTCAATTAATTTTTATTTTTTATTATTCACTATTTGTCTACATTTTCATAAAAAATAATAATAATATTTTATAGTCCATTTGGGTCTTTTTCTATTTTTAAAAAAATAAAAAATAAAAAAATTTAAGAGTATAACCATGAATTAACATGTCCACAGCAGAAGCTGATAATCAGAAGCAGGGGGTGAGCAGCTTCTCAGAATCAGCTTTTTTGACTTCAAATAAGCTGTTAGAATCAGAAGCTGTTTGAAATAAGTTTAACCAAACAGTCCAAAATAACTTTTTAAAAGCCAGAAGCCATAAGCAGGCTCAAAAAAGCTGCACCAAACACCCCCATAATATGCACTACTTTCTAGCACTGGTGAACGAGGCTTCATGAGCATGCTTTCATTG
This sequence comes from Camellia granthamiana, assembly GCA_036172215.1. NCBI lineage: Eukaryota > Viridiplantae > Streptophyta > Magnoliopsida > Ericales > Theaceae > Camellia > Camellia granthamiana. Next base: position 6,226,612 of record CM069906.1, read on the forward strand.
TTCAAGTTTCTTGGCGCAATTCGCACTAAGTTTTATTGGTTAGCCAATAAAATTCATCTTTTGCTTTCCCGATAATAAGACAACTTTATGGGTCGTTTTGTTAGGTAGTTATCGAAAAAAATTCTTTCACAGATTCACTTATAAAAATTTTATTATGACTTCTCCTATCTCTAAATGATAAGGTTAAGTACATTTTTTACGATATTGTAATAACGAATTGCCTACTTCGCCGTGATTCAAATACTTCACCTAACCATTCAATCAGCAAAGAGTAATAAATAATATGTACAAAAGGCGAGGATGTAGACATATTTGAAATTATATTCAAAATCAGTGGACTACAACAAGTTAGATCATTTTGTATAAAATTTGTATGTAACAATTCTATTAATATATATAAAATTTGCAATTTCAAAAGCGGTGGCTCTTTTATTTGAAAGTGACAAAATCGCAAATCAAATTATTTTGTATAAAAATTTATAATTCTTACTTTTATGTGTTTTTTAATTTCTTTTTTCTTGTTTTCTACATTCTTTTTTCTTTTTCTTTCTTTCCCTTTCTTTCTTCCAGAGAGATTATTTCATATCAAATCAATATTAGAGTTACTTTTAAATTAAAGTTTCATTAAAACAATATGCATCACTCTTTAGTGCAAGTCTTTTTATGGAAATAGACAAAGATGGAACATATTGTTGTGGGCTTCGGTTGTTACACAAACTCATAAAGACAAGGAAATCCCGACTTTGGGCCATACTTGTTTTTTTTTATCACGTGTTTTAAATGCAAAATGTGGTTGAAATCTCAAAGAGATAAAATCCCATGTGAATGACCAGACAAATCACATGATGGGTTGGCAATGAGTGCTCACATATCACACCCCATAACATCATATAATATTATACAAATTAATAAATTTTATTAATTAATTTATCATATAATAAAAAGATTTAAATTTAAATTAGGATTTTTTCGAATCTAAAATAAATTACATTAGTACTTAAGAAAAATTCATAAAATTTATTAGTTTACATTACTTTCAAAAAAGACTAGTGTCATCATTACTAATTCTACTCTCTTTGGCCCTGTTTGGTAGAGCTGTGGGAAAGTGCTTATGGCTTATGCCTAAACAGCTTATAGCTTATAACTATGAACATAAGCTGATTTTTGACTTATAAATTAAGCATCTCTTACCCCACTCAAAGAATAAGCTGATTTCTGACTTCCAAAAAGTTATAAGTTATAAGTTATAAGCTAAACCAAACACATCAAAATAGCTTAAATTAAGCTGAAAGCTAAAATAAGCAGCTTTTAAGTTACACCAAACAGGCACTTTAAGCCCCTAAAAATATTTCACTTTTTTTTTAATTGAAAAATGTCACGAAAATATTTTGTTTGTAAAAATTTCATCAATATTTATATAATAGTGAAAATTTTGACATTTTTTGTTTAAAGTTGAAAGGATAATGAGGTATAACATTATGCTAAAAAAAAAAAAAGTACAATGTTACTCTAAATTGCAATGTTTTAAATTTTTCCTTCTTTTCGTTAAGTTGCTTTAATAGAGATTATTATGATTTCTTGTTAAGAAAATTATTTTGAATTCAATATTAGAATATTTTCCAGAATAAAATTCTATTATCTTCAATGATCATATACGTATGTGTGTGCTTTTTAACAAAATGTAAATTAAAGATGAGCATATTAAATACCTATGGTAGAAGCAAATTATCCACAAGCAAGCCTGCATATTGTCCTTCAATTACTAGTCTTCGCGAATGATCACAAACCATATCTATCGACGCAGGCTAGACGAGCAATTTGAAAGGCCAGCCTTGTGAGAAAATCGGAATTGGGCTGATCGCAATTCACAATATTTATTATTATTATTTTTTGATAACCGGGTGTTTGGGCCAGCTTACGTGCACCTCGACTAATCCCGGGACCCTGAAGTTAACGATCGGACAAACCTCCAGTGGCCCCAAGGTTTGGAATGTTTGACCTTCAAAATATAATGGTTAACAATGATAGTGAATGTCCTCCCTCGACAACAACGATTATTTTTGGAAAAATTAGATCATCATATGCTTGTTATTTACATTGAAAGTCTTAGCTTGTAGAGAAAAAAGTACAAAATTTTGAGGTTTATTCGAAACTCATAACTTATAATAAAAGAAGTTATACTTTTAACGAAACTCAAATCCCGATCGTTATATAATTTTTTTATTAACTAAATTTATGTGGGAGTGACTAGTTTCACCCAATAGCTAACATGTGCATCCTAGTAATAGAAATTTTATTAATTTTTTTTTTTTGAACTGGAACTTTTATGTTATGTTTGAATCTTAAATTTAGTAAAGAAGAGGGAAATGAAACAAATAAGTTTAGATTACTTTTAGTTCATTCTTTTCTAATCTTTTATTTATTTTTTTCTTTTTAATTCATTTTCCTCTATAAACTCATTATCTAGTCATATCTTTTCATTTTCTTTCTTATATTGTATTGGGAAAAATGGTTTTATGGTAACTTTAATGTGAAATTAAAGTAGATTCCAGCCACCGATTGAGGTGGGATCAAATTAGTTTAAATTTTTTATAACAAGATCTTTACACCACAAAAAGAACGAGCAAAAACCATTAAATTGAATGAGAAATTATCTCATAAAGTTGGACTCATGAATGAGGTATTAGAAATAGTGTATAATTACTTATCCCATATTGATTGTAGAGGAAAGTATTGATTGATATTTAAATCCCAAGGTTTTGATAAGGGCATGAACCTTTTGAGGCATCCAAATTTTTTGAAGGAATGGAGTTATAGATCCTTTAAGGATGGGTTTAGTCTAGAACTATGATTCAAGTTGATCATTCAAAAATTGCCACGTGTGCGCCACCGCCACCTGCCCAAACCAATCCGGGTCCGTGGATTGTGGATGGGGCTTGAGGCTTGAGATTTGCTGGAATGGGTTAGATTGGGTTGGGCCGAATTGGTGGCTTCTTGTGTGAAAGAGTGTTGCTCTTGGCAATTTGGTAAGACAACGAATCTCATACATGCTTCGGTTTGCTTCCTTATCTTATTTCAATATTTTAGTTTGATACATATTTATGTTCATCATGTTGTAATGTCTAGTATGATTCAGTTTCATACTTTCTTAATCTGTAATTTAAATTATTAAACATGAATATGTTTATTCTTTTTATTTAAATACACAATTTATATAACATATTATTCCATATTTTTATTTGTTTTCTTTTACAAACTTATGATGCAAACATAACTTTAAGAACAGTTTTTTTGTAACATTGAAAATCCATTATAATTTTGCACTTGAATGCATTCCTGGGCTGTTGGCACTTGAATCTTGGTTTTAGTCTGTTTGCTTCTTGCATTGTATGTGCTAACTAGTGATTGGGAAACTGTACAAGTAACTCTAAAAAACTACTTTGTTTAGTTTGAGTTTTCAAATTTAATTTTTGAATTTTTTATTTTTTGAATTTTTTTAATATTTTAATCAAAATTTTCTTACTTTTTAAATGCACCTAAAATGCACTTCAAAAGTAGACATTTGTGATTTTTTTTTTTAAACTTTAAAAATCACTATATACAAAAAATAATATATATATATAATTTTTGTACATTTTCTTATTTATTGAATATTTTTTAAAAAGATTTCTCTATAAATATTTTACTTTTTGAATCTAAATTATGTGCATCTAAAAAAAAAAGAAAAAGAAAGATTAAAATATGAAAAAAAAAACTATTTAAAAATTCAATATCAAATAAAGTTACTTTAATCAACTATTGCATTGGGCTTATATCTCCTCTAGGTTCGTTAGTTAAAGCATCTACAGTGAAATAGTTTAAATTGCGTAATTGGCAAAAAAGTTCAGACTTAATTTTTTGTGTTAAACATTTATCAATTTAAAAAGTGAATGAATATTTTAATGATGGATTTAAAATGTGTGACCCCCTGCCCTTTTCTTTCTTTCTCTTCTCTATGAACCAATGCGTCTAAATACCTTGGCCATAACTAACCAAGTATTTAGACAATCATTTAACACATTATTGGAGTAAAAAAAAAAACATTTTTGTTAACTGCTTATATTCATACTGACACTAACAACAATTATCTATATCATATAAAGTTTATAGTAAACTTGATAAATGTCATAGGTTTTCAATTTCCCAAACATCCTTATGTAATTGCAATTGTAACAGTCGAATTTAATCACAACTCTGTAACTCTCGATTTCAAACACACTCATATGAGTGTATACACCTTCTAGTTGAGGCTAAAGATCTTCCTTGCTTGCTTCTGTGCCTTTTATTCCATTGATAAATGTCAATGGAATAAAATTCGATAAATGTCATAGGTTTTCAATTTCCCAAACATCCTTATGTAATTGCAATTGTAACAGTCGAATTTAATCATAACTCTGGAACTCTCGATTTCAAACACACTCATATGAGTGTGTACACCTTCTAGTTGAGGCTAAAAATCTTCCTTGCTTGCTTCTGTGCCTTTTATTCCATTTTTATTTGTCATCTTTTTTGTTTCCAACATATGGTTACTACAGTTCTTCAAATTTCAATTTTTTTCCAGGAAAAAAAAATATTTTCTCATGTTTAAAAACAAATTTCATTTCCTCTGACCATCTCCACTTTGGACCACTCCTTTGACCATTCCTATTCCAACAACTCATCAAAATATTTTCTTATTTTTGTTTTATGTGTTTTGAAATCATAGATGCATACCAATTATGTTATTTGTTTTTGTTTTCAGTATAAATAAATTAAAAAAGGGTTTTGTTTGAATGAAAAAACCTACAATCTTACCAAAAAGCACATTCACTTTTGAAGACAAATGAAAATGGACTTGCATTTTTTTGTTGGAGTAGCTGGCCTGCACATGAAGGCCCAAAATTTTATTTATTTATTTTTAAAGTGGATCCTCGCCAGTAAAACAAGGTTTCGGATACACATAATCTCCATTTGTCTAACTTGAAATAGATTTTAATTTTTGTTTTGTTTTATTTTTTATTCTCTTTTAGGATTATTATTATTATTTGAAATAGGAGGATTATGTTGATGTGGTACTGCTATTAACTGTTAGCCCACCAATGAAGTGACATGGGCTCCAAACATAAATTATCTAGTAAAACAAAAAACAAAAAAAAAATTCAATATTTCAGGGACTGGAATGAAAAATAAAAAATTGCATGAAAAACCTAGTAAGGGTGAACATTAGAGCTCCAATATGAGGCAGTTCTTGGAGATCTCATGTTCGATTTTCACGGGACTCATACGTATTCGAAGTTTGTTCATAAGATTTTGTACGGAATAACGCCGTGGTGGTTTGAAATTTAGGGTAAAGAAAAGAAAGGAAAAAGAAAATTTCAGTATAGTTGAGGGAATGAAATGGAAAAAAAAAAAAAAAAAAAAAAAAAAAAAAAGAAGAAAGAAGAAGAAGAAGAAAAGAAAAAGGTTGGGCTTGTTTCTCGGGTTCTCCGACTTCCTTTTGTCACTGTTTTGGTTTTTGCTTTGCTTTTGAAATTCTGTCTTGGATGTTTCTCTAAGGCTATATATATTGTCAATGAAAATGAAATTATTTACACAAAAATATATGAGGAAGGTGAACCAAGGAGTGGGGATATTGAAATCAGTTTGAGAAGAAATTATCAAGAAAGTGATGAGGATTGAGTGCTATATTTAATCATTTACCAATCTTACCCAACATAAAATCAATTGATAGAGTTTTGTTAAAAGAATGTATAATTTTTTTTATAAATATTTTTAACATGTGTCTTAAAACATATTTCAAATGGTGGGTGAATTCCACATTGGCTGGGTAAGGGGTGTCATTGATTACTAGACCATGGGCTGGTTGAACTGGGGCTCAATAGAGAAATGATCATTCTTTACTTTTTTTTCTTAAATGGTTATTTCTTTATAATGTTGGGTGATAATTTCATTCATAATATGTATTTTTAACATTTTTTATTAAACCAAATGTAAGAATGAGTGAAAATTTTGATGGAATAATCATTTAATTCCAATAATAAAAAAAACATCAAATAAAATGAATAGCGTGATTCTACTTAAAACATAGTCTCGTGTTTAGTATGCGGAATTAAGGAATAGAATAGAATTGAGTACACATATTTTTTAGTTTAATGTTTGGTAGAGATTCTTTGACTTATTATTATTTTTTTATCTAATGGTAAAAGTTAATAATATTTTTTTTTATTTCATCATAACTAGTCTTTGGTTGACATTGGCTTTTTTAGTTAGCTTTTTTATATTGGGGCTTTTTTAGCCTCGTTTGGTTTGGCTTTTCTGACTTTTATGAGAAAAAAACTGTAATGATTATGATTTAAATGTGATATTTTATCTTATTGAGTTATGTAGTCAAATTTGTCTTTTTGTACTTTTTTAACCAACAATCAAACGCCAAACAAAACTTAAACATAAAACAATAATTACCACTCCTTCCATCCAATCTTTTATCCTATTTATTTATCTCAAGAATATAACTCATCAATTAACTCATTTACATTTATGCTCTATTTGAGGTGAAATTGAATGGTAATTCACCATTCTCTTAAAATAATGAAAAATGATTTCATTTATAATGCATTTATCATTATTTTTGTAGTTTAACCAAACACGTGAATGAATTTTTTTGATAAAATGATCATTTTATTCCAATCAATCAAACACTATTTTATAGTATAATTTATTCCTACAATCTTATTAAAAAATTTATCCAGTGTGGGAACTACTTATTTTAACCAAAAAAATTACTTCCAAAAAAGCCAACTATTCTTCCTATTTGTTTACACGCCTTTTGTAGAATGTGAACTAAAATAGCAAGTGGCAAATGATTCTGATTGGTGAACGAAGAATCATATATTTTATAATATAGAATTATAAAAACAGACTCTTTAACGGGCGGGCATTTGGTCTAGTGGTATGATTCTCGCTTTGGGTGCGAGAGGTCCCGAGTTCGATTCTCGGAATGCCCCATATTTTTTTTTTCCCCACCTGCCAAACAAGAACTCTAGATTCAAACAGAACTCAACAATAATGTTATCTTCATTCTTACCCACTCTACCCTTATCTTATCTTCTTCCTTTTGTCCCAATCTCTCTCTCTCTCTCTCTGCAAAAATGGCCTCAACTCTCTCAACCCTAACCCTCCCTTTGCCCTCTCACCCTCCACCATCCACCTCCTATCCTACCCAACCCAACCAAACCCTAAAATTCCCACTCCGACTCCAACCCACCTCCCGCCGCGCCACCTTCCTTCGCCCCATCTCCGCCGTCGAAGCCCCCGAAAAAGTCGTCAAGCTCGGCGACGAAATCTCCAGTTTATCCCTCGCCGACGCCCAAAAACTCGTCGAATACCTCCAGGACAAGCTCGGCGTCTCCGCCGCCGCCTTCGCCCCTGTCGCCGCAGCCGCCGCGGCTCCCGGTGCCGTTGCTGATGCTCCGGCGGCCGCCGTGGAGAAGACGGAGTTCGATGTCGTGATTGAGGATGTGCCGAGCAATGCGCGGATTGCTACGATTAAGGCGGTTAGGGCTTTGACGAGCTTGGCATTGAAGGAGGCGAAAGAGTTGATTGAAGGATTGCCGAAGAAATTTAAGGAGGGAGTGTCGAAGGAGGAGGCGGAAGAGGCGAAGAAGCAGCTCGAAGCAGCTGGAGCTAAGGTCGGCATTGCTTAGAATCGAAATTGATCGAATTGTGGTAAATTCTCTTAGTTTTGTGTATTTTTTTTTGGGAAATGAAATCAATTTTTAGTCAGATATAGTTGTATTATGCTTTGAATGGTAATGAATTGAAACCCAAAAGAAATTGCTTTATTTTCTCAATTATCTATGTTTTCTATGTGCTACATGTATTGTTGCTCTTATAGTGTTTGTTAAATTGGCAGAAAGTTTACTCCACAAATTGGGTACATCTTGAATTCATGTTTGAGACTATGACTTGATAATAAAAAAAAATTGGGTTTTTTTCGGGTTTGTTGTAGTAGGTGAGGAATAAGTTATCCATGTATGATTTAAATTTGTGGTGTATATATTACTGAATCAGGAAAACCTTTTGCAACCTGTGCACCAAAAGATGCAGAGATTTATTTCTTTTTGTTATTACAAGTGAGTATTTAAGTAAAAAACAAAAACTCTTCAGTCCTAATAATTGATAATATACTTTGCAGAGATATAGGAAATCCCAATAGAGAGAGCAAGAGATTCCAAGTATGTATGAATATCATGTGTGAGAGCATTAAACTATTTATGGAAACAATTGATTAGTCTAGTTTATCTTGGAGCTTGTTCTGGTACATTCGCTATGATGATTGGACTGTGACAATTGGGTAGTCAAATAATTGCATTTGTGTTTCTTTGACATGCTTTTTTGGAATTATGCCAAATAGTGTGCTTTGGAATGCTCTGATTCTAAATACATTGTATGGATGGATTCATGGTGCAAAATGCAGCATAAGGATGAAATTGTGATGAATAGATACCGAATTTTTAGTGTAGAGTGAGCAAGTAACATGAATAGAAGAAGAGATGTAAAATCCAAACTTGCAACGGTAGCTAGCATGGTCTTTGTGTTTTGACAGACCTGAATGGCTGTAGGATAGGATTTGAAGATACTATATTAATTCATGTGGTTGGGAACTTGGGATGAATGTTCACCTTTCAACTCTTTCTGGGATTGTTTGGTGGCAGTGTCAACTTGAAATGGTAAGTGTCAAGTTGAAAAACTTTCCCCAATCCCCCAAGAGAGAAAAGAGAAACTCCAAAGTAGTAGTACTAACTGTGTCTCACAGTGCACGATTGCTATTCCAGTTGTTATTTTGGTTGTTGGAAGTAGTTTGCTCACTTTGATGAATTTTGCACGTAGACAGGATGTGAAATGTTTGCTGTATGGGTTTCTCTATGGAATGATCTGTACCATTTTCTGAGTGTTACCATGTACTGGTCCTGGCTTTTGTGGGCACATGTTTGTCATTGGGTCAGCCCTTTGTAAAGGTTGGTATGCTTTTGAACTTAATAATCTTCTGTTTGTACTTTCACTGCATGTTGTCAATTTTATCGCAAAACAATTAAGTTATGGGTCCTTTAAGGAGACACATGATTATCTAAATGCAGTCTGATGCCAATTTAGAGATAAGTGAGTTGAGATAGATCAGGTGATCACTGTGTCTAATTCAGGCATGCTCCATTCAATTTCCATTTGAGGAAGATCTTGATCTGGTAATATGAACTATTTATATATGCTTGTATGCCTATTGTGTAGATTTACATATACTAATGTTTTCATGTTGAAGGGAAATCTATATTAAAACTTCCAATTCGGAAGGAAATTGTCTTGCGTTGCATTAGAGGATCAATATCTAGCACAGTTAACACATTGGTCCAATTTATTTCGTGCTCAAGTTCACTATACATATTTCCAACTTGTGTTTATTTAGTTTTGTGTTTTGATTAACAATCCATTTGGATTGTGTGATTTTTGGAGAAAAGGAAAGAAAAAGCCTCTTTCCTCTTTAATCACCTGTTTGGATAGTTTTAAGATGAGAGAAATAGGGAGAAATGAAGAGAAGCCATAATTTCTTCTAACTCCACTTATTGAATCTTTCAGAAAGTGGAAAAAGTTAGAAACCAAGGGAATGGGAGTTGGTGATTGCAGCTAAAACTCTCTTTTCTTTTCTTTTAGCTCACTCATCTTTCCCAAACAAGAGGTGATTATAAATAAAGCTTTGTTTTCTTTTCTATTCTTCATCTTCCCCAAATAGAAGGGGGATAACACACTCATTTATCTTCTTTTCTCTCCCAGCTAGGCATTGCTTTCGTTTGTCTCCTAGCTTCCTCAGCAGACTTAAAAGTATGGTTTTCCGCTAAACAATATATAACACCTCTATTTTTCCATGTTTTGTGTGGATGCCATGTCAGGCAATTTCCTTATTTTAATAATGATAGGAGTTGGAAAGTATAGTTGCAGTCATGATAAATGCATCTTCAAATATCAAAATGTTCTAGGAGATTTATAAACAAAAGAAATGTTAATGTGCCCTAACAAAAATACATGCATGTATAAACAAAGGAAAGTGTATATTCCGTGCGACCAATCTTGTACCTTTGACCAAAGATTATCATAATTTGTGTACTAAACTACTATTTATATAGGGAGTGGAATCCATCATGTATGTGGATAGATGGTATTTATCATTTTTAAATGCGTTCAGTAAAAATAAATTAATTTCGTGTAATCACTACATTCCTCTTACTTAACTTTTTGCTAATTTTTACAGCTACAAAAACTTTAGTTTTACTTGTTTAAAAGAAAAGTTTTAGGCTCCGTTTGATTTAATTTTGAAATTATGATTTGAGTGTGGAGTTGTGATTAATTGTAAAATTGTAAGTTGAGTTTTAAAAAAAGAAAATTTATTTGATTATGAGTTTTAAAAGCGTTTTGGGAAGAGTTTTTGAATTTTGAATTTTAAGTTTTGAAAAGAGTTTTAAGTTGTATTTTAAGTTTTGAGTTTTTGAATTTTGAGTTATATTTTGAAATTTTTTAGATTTATTTTTTAAAAATATTAAAAAATGTTTAAGAAAAATTTATTTTTTATTTGAAATATATAATTTTTATTTAAATATTTTATTTTATTTTGTAAATATTTTCATTTTTTTAATTTTAAACTCAAAGCACAACTCAACACTCAAATCATAACTAAACAAATAATTCAAAACTCAATTTAAAAATTATTTTTAAAACTCAGAACTAAACACATAACTTGAAACTCTGCACTACTTTCAAAACTCCACACTTAAATGGTAACCAAATACATAACAAAAAATTAAAATATTTAAAAATATATTTATAAAATAAAATAAAATATTTAAAATTAAAAATATTCTTTTTTAATTTTTTTAATATTTAAAATATTTTTAAAAAATACAGTTCACAAAGGTATGAAATATAGTTCACATTAAAATAAATATTTACCCTAAAAAAATAAAATTAAGAAAATTTTTAAATATTTTAAAAATATAAATCTAAAAAATTTCAAAATACAACTCAAAATTCAAAATACAAAAACTTTTTAAAACTCCTCGTTTGACATGTGTCTGTTTTAGCTTAAAAGTCAAAAAGTTACAAAAAAAATCCAAAAGTCTATAACCTATATCAAAAAGTCAAAAATTCTCTTTTTCTGTACTTTTTGCATATTTTTTCGTAAAAAATTAAAAAGTCATTCTAAACATACTAGTTTTTTTACGTCATATTTTAGTCAAAAAAATAAAGAAGTTACTTCTTTTAAGAACTTAACTCAAAACTAATAACTCAAAATATGACTCTACACTCAAATCATTATTCTAAAAAGGATAAATTACGAATACATCCCTTGAGGTTTGCTTAAAATACATATTGTCCCCTGCAGTTTAAAAAATTACAAATACTCCTTTATTAGCATTTTTTATTTAACAGAATTAACTAAAAAAATGAAATTCATAATTGCTTTCTTATACAATAATAAAATTACCTAAATTATTAATTGAAACATATTTTTAACATCATTAAAAACTGTTAATTGACATGATGATTTATTAATAAAATGTGCGATTTGTTATGAAATTAAAAACTTTAGGGGTGAAATGTAATATTTAAAACCATAGTGGTCGATTCATATTTTAATCAAACCTTAAAGGGTATATTTGTAATTTACCCTTCTAAAAATAATTTTAAAAAATAAAATAAAATAGTATTTTTTTGAATTTTTATGAAACTGAATAAATTGTGCGCGACGAGTAGTTTTGCGAGCTGGTAAGTAGTTTGGTAAATAAGTTGTCTATAATGGGTGATATGTAATTTATGGCAGGAAATAAAAGGAGTTGTCATCCTCTATCTCCCCCTGTAAAAATTCTCGGGTAAGAAAGTCAGGAACATAATTTTGACTACCAGGTATATATTCAATATCGAAATCAAAAATACTTAAAATAGATAAAATAGATTGCCATCGGACAAAAATATGTTTACTAGCAATATTTTGAATATCTTTTTCTAGAACATATTTAGCACTTTTACAATCCACATGTAATAACAAATTTTGATTTACAATATCATCTTGAAATTTACTAATACATAAAACAATAATACTATAATTTTTCTGTACTTTGTTCCAGACACCAGAATGGAAACAAACAATTTGTTCAGATGACTGAGGGGTGAGTTTCTGTAGCAGCATACCACCATAACCAATATCAGAAGTATCAGTTTAAATAATTTTTGAAAGAATTTTCAGCAAGAATACCAAGACATGGCAAAGTCTTGACATATTTTTTGACTTGTTGGACAATAAAAGTATGAAGAGAAGATCAATGAGGAGGATTATCTTTCAACCTATCAAAGAGGGGTTGACAAGTTTTCCGAAGGTCTTCATAAAATTCAACAATGTAATTTAAAGAACCTAAAAATCTTTGGAGTTGATTTCTATCGAGAATTTCATCAGGGAATTTAGAAGCAAATTCAATAGATCAACTAATGGGAAGAATAGTGCTTTGGTGAATATCATAACCTAAGAATCGGACTTTAGTTTGAAAAAGTTTAATTTTTGGTGCAGAGATGACTAAACCGTTATATTTAATGAGGTGGAAAAAAGAATTAAGATGTTTTCAATGTTTATCTATAGACTTAGAGAAAATGAGGATATCGTCTATATAAGCAATGGAAAAATGACTAAAAGGATTAAAAATTTCATTCATAATATTTTGAAATTTACTAGGAGTATTTTTTAATTCAAAGGGCATGACATTCCATTCATAATGGCAAAGTGGAATACAAGGATAAGTTAAACAAGAATAGGAAGTTGGAATTTAATTTAAAGAAAATCAAATGAGAAATTTAAACAGAAAGTATTTTAACAATAAGTAACATATCAACAACTTGGCTTTGATACCATAAATGGCGGAAGCAGAGCCAAGTTGTTGATATGTTGCTTATTGTTGAAATACTTTCTGTTTAAACTTCCCATTTGATTTTCTTTAAATTAAATTCCAACTTCTTATTCTTATTTAACTTATCTTTGTATTCCACTTTGTTAGTAGTCACCTATGTTTCGTCCCAATCCAATGTAAGTCCTTAGGTTTAGGCAGTCCAAGGATATAGGGGTTCTCGAAAAGGGTATGAGTGAACACACTGTACGTGAAAACATGATAAGTTACAAAACAAGATTTAGCAAATTGGATTTAATTTTATAGAATCAAAATGAGTTGATTATTCAGAAATAATTCTTCAGTCAGCTCTAGATCTACAATGCTTGCTCCTATACCTAGTATAGATATATTAATCAATGAAGAAGACCATGAATATCAAGATGTTAAAATCGATTTAAGTTGGAATATTCCTAAAGTCAAAACAAAAGAAATTTATAAAACTAGTTTTCTGCAATCTACCTTTAATGTTGATTTACAAGTCAAAACAGTTGAAAATGTTTATGCTTTAACCAGACTCCGTGAAACTTGTCAATTATTATTTAAAGAGTCAATCCGAAAACATCTTAAAGATGGTCATAATTTTATACATTTAGGCTTAATTCAAGTTGGAATAAAACCTTTAACTCACCAGGGTACAAATATCTCTATTCTCATCTATTTAAGAGATGCTAGTTTATTGATTACCATGTTAGTGTAATGGGAATGATGGAATCTGGCCCTCATAAAGGACCAGTTCATTTTAATTGTTTTCCTGATTTTACTTTAAGTTTACGAGATCCTCACATATTAAAAGCCTTAACATTAAATATTCAATTGTTTGGTGAATTTACTAATATGTTAGAAAAAGTTCACAACATTGCTTTAATTTATCGAATCTATTATAAGTGTATGAAAAGTAATTTAAATGTTTAAGCTTTAACCAAAAGTCCAAAGGATGAAACTTTACTAATTCAAGGAAGTACTAATGATACTAATATTTCTATTCCAAAAATGATCTATTGGAAAGACATCACTCTTCATGATGATTGGATTACTATTAATGAAAATTATTCCCAAAACCAACAATCTTTTTACTAGTCATGATATTCAAAATATTCAACAATATAGTGATGGTTCAGTCCATATTCGATTTAATAGACTTCCTAGCCAGTCTTCTCGCCGCAGTACCTCTAGTTTACCTACTGATACTAATGAAGATGAAATCTTCAATATCCCTTTGTTTACTCGAAGAGATAGGAAACTTCACCTCTGTGAACCCTCTTCACAAACCCAACACACACATAGTAAATTAAAAGGCATTGATAACTCCTCTACTTCTCAAATAAGTAAACCAGTTTACTCTACCCATACACATCTTCAAGATGAAGATATTGCTTCTCAGGAATCACCTCCCCAAACTGATTTTGAAGTAGTTCCTCCTGTTAATCCACAATTATTTACTCTTAGTAAACCCTTTACTCCAGACCTTAACAAACTACATGATGAATTTAAATCTAGAACAAATAAGTTGAAAATACAAAAATATAGGAATACTTATGATCTAAAACAACAATAAAAAATTACCAAAAATGGTATAAATTTATGTTAGAATTCAACACTGAAATTCATTTCTTTGATTACTTAGAAAATTATTATAAAAAATTCAATGTAGTTACAAAAACCAAATGGAAGACTTCTCCTACTACTTCTGTTTCATCCAGTCACCCTCCTTTAGAAAATATAATAATAGAACATAAAGGTGCTATAATTAATGCTTCTCCTTTTAAACTTCCTAGTGATGAATCTGAAACTAAAAAAGTCATTAAACAAAATAGTTACACCAATCAATGTTTAAAAACTATTGGTAAGTAACTGGATAAAATTGAAAACATGCTTGAAGACTGTTCTACCACTCATACTTCTGTAAATAAATCTTTAGATAAACCTCTTATTAATCTTTCTACTACTAGGAAACGATTAAGTTTAGCTACCCAAGATCATACCACTGTTGATGCTATTGAAAAAATGTTTAGTCAATTATCTACATCTACTAGTAAAAGAACGTCATCTAAATCAATTTTCTGTTTCTGCTAAAAAATTATATGAATGAAATATTGATGGTCTTAGTGAACACCAAATATTGCAAAAACTTAATCACTTATCTATGGTTTCCAATAGTTATCTTACTAATTATCCTGATTATACCCAACCTGAAATCGTTATTTTAATTATTACTGGATTTACTGGTATACTCAAATCTTGGTGGGACAAATATCTTACTTCTGATCAAAGAGAATCTGTTCAATAAGCTGTTCAAATGAATGATGAAGGTTTTTCCATCTTTGATGAAGCAATAGGCTCTACTATACCTGATGGTATAAATATTTTAATATATACCATAGTCAAACATTTTATTGGAACACCCACTAATATTTATTCCCGTATCCATGATCAACTTAGTAACTTAACCTATCATACTTTAAGTGATTTCAGATGTTACAAAGATGTTTTTACATCTAGAGTGATGCTTAGAGATGATTGCACCAAATCATTTTGGAAAAAAAAATTTATTAATGGTTTACCCAGTCTTTTTCCTCATAAGATTATGGATGTTCTTAGTCAACCTACTAGTATTGTAAAATATGATAATTAGCACAATACAAAAGGAAGGATTAAAAATGTGTGTTGATTTAAAACTTAGTCAAAAAGCTACTAAAGATAAACATAAAGCTAAGTATGAATTAGGTAATTTCTGTGAACAATATGGTTTACTTCCAGTATCTCATTCACGAAGAAAAACTAATAAAAGCAAAAATAAACATTCTTCCAAATACTCCACTAAATCTAAAAAGAAATATTACCCTTCTAAATCCACAAATAAATATTATACTAAACCCAAAAAGACATATCATAAGAAATCCAAAAAAGGGTCAAAACCCACTCCTGATGTTACTTGTTATAATTGTGGTAAGAAAGGTCATTATTCTAATAAATGTAAAGTCAAAGAAAAACTTAAGGTTAAACTTAACCAATTACAAATTACTGAAGAAAATCAACAACAAATATTTGATATATTCAAATTAACCCCTACTCCTAATCAATCCCCTGTTCCAACTAGTAACACATCTGACAATAATATTTCTTCTAGTGACACTTCTACATATTATTCTCCTACTGATAGTACTGATAATGAAATTGAATTATGATATAATGATACTTGTTGTAAAACAGTTAATGTTCTTAGTAAATCCCAACAAGAAGAAACTGCTCTTATTGAATTAATTGCTAAACTTGAAAACCTTGACTTTAAAAGGCAATATACTAATAAGCTTAAATCCTTATTGACAGATAAAGATGAAAAACCTAAACATGATAAACCAATCATTAGTTTAAATAAAACTTTAGATCGATTTAAAAAAGAAAAATATAAAGAAGTTACCTTACAAGATTTACAAAATGAAATTAATCAAATTAAATTAACCATTTAAGACTTAAAAACTAAAGACAAATCTTTAGAAGAAGAACTAACTATCTTAAGAATCAATAAAACCCTTAATGATTTTCAACAATCAGATAAATCTGCTAATGGATCTGAAGCTGGATCTGGGTCTGAACCTGATCCTGATAAAGTCATATTTGATAATCGTACTAATAGTGATCATGATAGTAAACGTCTTAACATAATTCATCAAATTAATATTCAAAAATGGCATTCAAAAGTTAAATTAGTTATTAATAATTTTGAAACAGAAGTTATTGCATTAATAGATACTGGTGCTGATTTAAATTGTATCCAAGAAGAATTAATTCCAACCAAATATTATCACAAATCTACTGAACAATTAAGTTCTGCCAATGAAAGTCAAATGCATATTAACTATAAGCTACCTAAAGTTCATATTTGTCAAAATAATGTTTGTTTCAAAACATCTTTTGTTTTAGTAAGAAATTTAATCGATAAAGTTATTTTAAGCACACCATTTATCTTTTTATTATATCCTTTTACTACTACTAATAAAGGAATAACTACACAAGCTTTTGGTCACACAGTTACCTTTAAATTTTTTTCTCCACCTGAGATTAAATAATTAAATCAATTAAAAGAATGTTCTATTACTCAATCAATCAATCGATTAACTAAACATCTTAATTTCTTAAAGAAGAAGTAAAGTATAAGAGAGTTGAAACTCAATTAACCGATCCTCTTCTAATATCTAAAATTGACCACTTTAAAGCCTAATTAGAAAATATTGTTTGTTCTACTCTGCTCAGTGCCTTTTGGCATAGGAAAAAACATGTAGTTACACTTTCATATATTAAAAATTTTAATGAACGCCAAACACCGACTAAATCTTGCCCTATTTAAATGAATCATGAATTAGTAGAAATGTGCAGAAAAGAAATTAATGAACTATTAAAAAATAATATTATTAGTCATAGTAAGTCACCCTGATCTTGTCCTGCCTTTTATGTTAATAAAAATGCTGAACTTGAACGTGGAGTTCCCCGACTTGTCATTAATTATAAACCATTAAATAAAGTTTTAGAATGGATTCGATATCCAATCCCTAATAAAAAAGATTTAATTAAAACACTTATTCAAACCGTAATTTTTAGAAAATTTGATTTAAAAAGTAGATTTTGACAAATCCAAATTCATCCTAATGATCGTTACAAAATTGCTTTTACTACTCCTTTTGGCCATTACGAATGGAATGTCATGTCTTTTGGATTAAAAAATACTCCTAGTGAATTTCAAAATATTATGAATGAAATTTTTAATTCCTTTAGTCATTTTTCCATTATTTATATAGACAATATCCTCATTTTCTCTAAGTCTATATATGAACATTGGAAACATCTGAATTCTTTTTTCCACCTCATTAAATATAACGGTTTAGTAATCTCTACACCAAAAATTAAACCTTTTCAAACTAAAGTCCGATTCCTAGGTTATGATATTCACCAAAGCACTATTCTTCCCATTAGTTGATCCATTGAATTTGCTTCTAAATTTTCTGATGAAATTCTCGATAGAAATCAACTACAAAGATTTTTAGGTTCTTTAAATTACATTGCTGAATTTTATAAAGACCTTAGGAAAACTTGTCAACCCCTTTTTGATAGGTTGAAAGATAATCCTTCTCTTTGGTCTTCCCTTCATACTTTTATTGTCCAACAAGTCAAAAAATATGTCAAGACTTTGCCATGTCTTGATATTCCTGCTAAAAATTCTTTCAAAATTATTAAAACTGATGCTTCTGATATTGGTTATGGTGGTATTCTGCTACAGAAACTCACCCCCAGTCATCTGAACAAATTGTTCGTTTCCATTCTAGTGTCTGAAACAAAGCACAGAAAAATTATAGTACTATTAAATAAGAAATTTTATTTATTGTTTTATGTATTAGTAAATTTCAAGATGATATTTTAAATCAAATTTTTTTTATTACGTGTGGATTGTAAAAGTGCTAAATATGTTCTAGAAAAAGATGTTCAAAATATTTCTAGTAAACATATTTTTGCCCAATGGCAATCTATTTTAAGTATTTTTTATTTCAATATTGAATATATACTTGGTAGTCAAAATTCTATTCCTGACTTTTTTACCCAAGAATTTTTACAGGGGGGATAGAGAATGGCAACTCCTTTTATTTCCTACCATAAATTACATATCACCCATTATAGATAACTTATTTACCAAACTACTTATCGTATTACTTGCCTTAAAACAGCTCGCAAAACTACTCGTCATGCACAATTTATTCAGTTTCATCAAATTTCTAGTCGCAGACATTTACTTGCTCATTATACTAATTGTCTTCATTACCACATGGATACATTAGATATCCTTAGTGGCTGTTAAAATTCGGTTTGCTCGTTTCTTTTACAGATGTCTAGTCAGAAACCTTTGAGACCTTCCAGCAAGACCCTTGTGCCAGTTAGTCAACCTATTGCTATTCCCCTTATTGATATGGTCAACCGTTACCAAATTCTTAGTAATATTCCTAAACCTAGTTACACTTCTGCCCTTGCTTTAGATCCCTTTGCTTCATCCTCACAGTCACTTACTCCATATCCACCCAATCTAATAAAAACTTCTCGTTCTAACTACATTAAATTTCAGTCAACCAATTTATTTTTCAAAGAACCTACTCACAAGAACAAACATGATGTTCTTGATCTAGTTACAAGTTATTTTACTCCAGGATGGCATTTTGTTCCTCTCCATCTTGATAAGTCAATTTCTTTTTACAAAGATATTCTCTTCCATCACAAGTCAATTGTTATTAAACCAATTTATGATCGAGTTCTCACTAGTAAAATTGTTTATCACTCACTTTATATTCATAGCATTGTCTCTCTTAACGAATGTGGACTCGTGAATTACCTGGTCATTCAATCCAATATAATTATTATGACTATATGGATGTGTGGTTTAAAGTTTTCTTATATTAAAATGAGTTGTACAGTCACTCTTGGTTCCTTCAATTTGATCATCAATTCAAATCAGTAATTCCTACATGGTTCCTTCGATGGTAGTCTCATTATGGTGCCATACCTGAGATTTTCCCACCAGTTTTAATGGAACAAGTCAACTATTTTTCCTCTGTTTACAACTTCAATCAACACCAAAAATAGTTTCTTTCTTTGCTCATTTTTATATCTAAATACAAAGTTCCCTGGAGATTTAAATGGCAATATGCAATTGATACCAACATAGTCATCCGGCAACATTTTGTTAAATGGTGGGATAATTTCAAAGTTCCACGGATTATTGAACAAGTCCAGCTTGAATTCTCAGTCAATGTTCATGCTCTCACTCCAGCTATGGTAAAAGCTTAGCAGAACCCAACTGCTCTAGTCACTCAGCAATCTCAAGGAAGCCCTCTTCCTCCAGTCAATCTTGGAAGTCCTAATGATCCACCATCTAGTTCTTCCAAGCTCAAGTCAACTAAGTCCAAGAAAGCCAAGTCAAAGCCCACATCTGCTACATCCAAGTCAGCCCAGTCAAAGCCCAAGGTTAAACTTGGATCAGCCAGTGATGAATTAATCCAGATGGCCCAGCTCCTTATGGCCCAAGCCAAGTCACAAATGAAAGATGAACCCTTTGATGATGAGCCCCCAGAATCGGCCAAAAAGTCCAGCTCATCTAGTTCATCCAATTCAACTGAAGAATCAACTAGTCATGATCCTTATAGGGTCCAGTTCCAAGATACTCATGACCCTTATGCCTGATACAGTCATTGGATTCCATATAGCTATATTGATCAGCTTCAATCAATACTCTCCTTTTGAGAAAAGCTACTGATGGATATATCTATATTGATTCCCTCAGTCACATGCCTCCACCGAAAGTAATCAATAGTGAAAAAAGTCAAATTTACTATTCACTATTCATCAATTAGACAAATCCTCTTATGAAAACCCATATTTAAATTATTCTTAAAAGAAAATAAACTAATTAAATAAATAAATTGTATTAAGAATCTACCTAAAATATATAATAGTACAAAAAAAAAAATTAGTTTTAAATTAACCCAATTCTATCACTAACAAAGACCTTATTAAGAATAAAAATG
Organism: Camellia granthamiana; assembly: GCA_036172215.1. Lineage (NCBI taxonomy): Eukaryota > Viridiplantae > Streptophyta > Magnoliopsida > Ericales > Theaceae > Camellia > Camellia granthamiana. The sequence continues at coordinate 6,247,172 of CM069906.1, forward strand.
TTATGGATGTTCAATAATTATTGTTATAAAAAAAATAATAAAATAAAAAAATTCGTGGCTGTTTGCATGGTGATATGGGAACCATAAACCATTACCTTTCTTAGGATTTAGGGAAAGCCATAGAATTTGGAGAATGTGAGCAAAGAAATTAGAGAAAGCCTAATTCTTAGAACTTGGAGAAAGGGAATGGTTTTATTAATGAAAAGAATGTGTGAGAGAGAGGGAGAGAGAGAGAGAGCTAGCCACGGAGAGAGCCTATATAATGCACCTAGTAGCATGCACAGAAAGTTCATATTTTCTGGGCTAAGCATAAACCATATACATCCAAATAGAGGGAATTCTTGTGGAAGAAGAGGAGGAGGCCGAGGTTGCATATTTTCCTACCATTTCATTATTCCATTTCAACCCTACAACTAAGTAAGAAAACCCTCTCAATCCTCTCATTTTTTTACATAATTGAAAATTTCAGAATGTATACATATGATACATTGTCTAAACTGTGTTGAAAATAATCTGTGTTGAATCTGCCAGCATGTTTGCCTGAATTTTTAGACAATTTTATACTCAAAATTTCGAGATGATTTCTTCTACAAAGTTGTTGATAATGATGTCTAGTTTATCCAGAAATTTTTAGAAATTTTTTTTTTGTGCTTTCTACGAATTTATACAAATTTTTAACTAAATCTGAAACTGTGTTGAGAATAATCTGTTTTGAATCTGCCAGCATGTTTACCTGAATTTTTAGATAATCTTATACTCAAAATTTCGAGATAATTTATTCTACAAAGTTGTTGATAATGATATCTAGTTTATCCAGAAATTTTTGGAAACAATTTTTGAGCTTTCTACGAATTTATACAAATTTTTAACTAAATCTGAAACTGTGTTGAGAATAATCTGTTTTGAATCTGCCAGCATGTTTACCCGAATTTTTAGATAATCTTATACTCAAAATTTCGAGATGATTTCTTTTACAAAGTTGTTGATAATGATGTCTAGTTTATCCAAAAAAATTTGGAAACAATTTTTGAGCTTCTACAAATTTATACAAATTTTTAACTAAATCTGAAACTGTGTTGAGAATAATCTGTTTTGAATCTGCCAGCATGTTTACCCGAATTTTTAGATAATCTTATACTCAAAATTTCGAGATGATTTCTTCTACAAAGATGTTGATAATGATGTCTAGTTTATCCAAAAAATTTTGGCAACAAATTTTAAGCTTCCTACGAATTTATACAAATTTTAACTAAATCTGAAACTGTGAGATAGATTTTACTATGTATTTGAAAATTTATTCAAAATCCTATACTAAGCCAAATATGGTCATTTCTAACTAAAAGATGAGACTTGAGAAGTCTAGTTTCATGATAAATTTTTAGATTATGGGTTTGATCTATGAATTAATCTAAATGAATAATGGTATATATAAAGTTAACAATTGACGGTTAATACCAGTTGTTTAGGGTGAGTATTGGTTTTAAAGAGTGTACGAAATTAAGGGTTGACGGTCAATACCGGTTGTTCAGGGTGAGCCCTGGTTTTGAGAATTCTCACGTAAATTGTGTTGCGAAACTCTAAGATGGCACGGGACTTATTTGAACCCTTTTCGGTATTCGATTTTGGAATAAGGGTGGATGTGCATGTGGCACACAGGGAGGTTACTTACCCCTGGCAGACCGTTTCCTTGGGGCAGACCACGGATGCCACTATTTGGGTATATAACTCCGAACGTGGGCATCCCTGGTAGTTACGGTTGGTAACACTTAAATATTTGACCAAGGGAGGGTTTCAAATTAACCGTTGCCATACTTAGTGGTTGGTAAGTTAAATCTCTATGGTGAGATTTCGAGTGTCACCTAATTTATTAAAATTACTGAAATTATTCTAATGATTGTAATTTATGTGTACAATTATATTGTTATCTCATGTTTAGAATCTTATTATTTTTCTCTTAAAAAGAATGGTAGGTTGGTTATGTTTTCTTACTGTGTTGCAAAACTCATGGCATATATTTTGTTGCCCTAGCGTTTCATGTCAGATTATGTCGAAGAAGGGACTGAGGCTGAAATTGGAGCTGCTGCCAATATCGAACCTTGGCTGACTTAGAGTCAAGATTTTATCAAAATAAAATCCTATTATCCCTTGTATTAGGATTTAACTATGTTGTGACGTTGTGTGTGAACTTGTAGTTTTATTTTGTTGTTGGACTTTGACTATGTAAGAATTTAAAAGTTCCTAATTAGTAATTAAAACTTTATCTAGCAAGTTATTGTTATTTAAATCTTATGACGTTTCAAAAAAAAAATTTGGGGCGTCACAGCTTGGTATCAGAGCCTAGGTTTGAACCTTTGGGCCATGGGTAGTAGTTTATTATTTTTACAATTAAGAAAACCTTAAGTTAATTTGTAATTCTCGGTGACTTAACTAAGTTAGAACCTTTTTAATTGTAGGATGCCAGGGTCATCAGGCATTAACTCTAACGAGGAAAATTCGGTGGAAACCTATGACCTAGAATCTGACCCAAGTGAAGAAGTGGAGATGCCTATAGAAGACTATGAATCCATAGAATCTGACCCAAGTGAAGAAGTGGAGATGCCTATAGAAGACTATGAATCCATAGAATCTGACCAAAGTGAAGAAGTGGAGATGCCTATAGAAGACTATGAATCTGAGCCTGAGCTTGACCCTGAACCTGATCCTGAACTTGAGCCTGAACCTGAGTCTGAAGAAGTTGAAGAAGTTTTGCCAATATACAACCCCCCAGAGGTTATTGTGATTGAGTCAGACACTGAAGATGAGTCTATGGAAGGCAATACCGAGGAGAACACTGGAGATATAGGAGCCACGTTTGAGGGTTGGGATGTGCGAAACGGGTTGTAGATTGGCTCTTTTGTATATGTCAGACTTTATCCCCTATGAGGTTATGCTTGGAAAACTGAGAGTTGGGTGGGTACCTATATCGGACCTGTCCAGATTCTAAGACAAGAGACTCCCTGGGTATATCAACTAGGCCCCTTTCCGGATGGTTTCATCGAAAGGGTGGGCGACCTTTTTGACTTTTGGTGCCTTCAGTATGTCATGCCCGACCCAAGTAGAATTGTGAGGAGAGATGGGTCAGTGGACTTCAGGGACTGGAGGATCTATCGGGAGGAGCTGGTGCTGCTACTAGGGCATCGTATGTGCGAAACTGCTATCTTCGTAAGGGTGCTGTGGCGATTTATGGGACTTTTCCAAGCCACATGGGAGCCGGAAGCCCTGGTGTGGAGAGACTTTCCTTGGCTATTTTAAGGGGTCTTAAGGGGACTATAAACTAGGCTAACCGATTGTTTTGTATGCTCACATGTAAAAATTGCCTGGTTTAGAATTGTGAGTGTAGGAGTTAACTTGGATTGTAGGGGCTATCTTTTGCCCGTAGTATGTTATTCAATCTTTTCCTTGTTTTATTTGTATTCTACCAATTGTAGCTTATCTAATCTAGTTAATGAAGTTTTTTTTTTAAAAAAAAAACTATCCTTGCACATAAATATAATAATAATAATAATGATAATAAATACATGAACAAATCACGAATTACTAAAAAAAAAAAAATCCCATCATGCAGAATGGCTGGACGAACAAGGAATAATAACAACGGTAATGGTGATGGAGTGTCTGATGGCGATGTCGCTCGAATTATACGCGCGATTGCTGATAGGGTAGGCAATATACCACCCCGAAACCAAGATCAAAACAAGTCGAAAATAATAGCAAAATTTGAAACGCTACGTCCCCACAAATTCCTTGGTGGACCAAACCCCCATGAAGCTGAAGCTTGGTTAAGACAAATTAAGAAGTTGCTAGATACTTCCGACATTCGAAATGAACAAGATAGAGTGACCATGGCGGCATTTCAAATGGAAGGGGAAGCAGATCATTGGTGGGAAATGATCAAGAGTACTCGACAAGTAGAGACATTAACTTGGAGACAGTTCGAAGATCTGTTAATGGAAAAGTATTTTCCTAACTCGCTAAGGCAAGAAATGATTCAAGAGTTCCTCCAACTGAAACAAGGAAAAATGTCAATCGCTCAATATGCGAACCGTTTTGAAGCTCTCTCACGGTACGCTTCAGCCATAGTAGCAAATGAAGAGGATAAGGTTAGGCGATTTGAATGGGGTTTGGACACAGACATTAAAGGAAGATTGATCACAGTGCAACTCTTCACCTATGCTCAAATGGTGGATCGAGCTTTAATTGTGGAACGAGAGTTAGCAGATTTCGAGCGCACTCGAAATCAACGATCAAGGAACAACAACCAACCACGCAGAGGAGGTCCAATCTGCAATACCAGAAACCATCCTGCACCAGCACCTTATGCCGGAGGGGTGCAGCAGCAACAAAGGCAGAATCGAGGAAACCAGCAAGGAGGAAACTTTGCAAATGAGTGGAAAGAAAGATGTTTCAAATGTGGTCAGCAGGGGCATCGTCGAAGTGAGTGTCCTCAAGGTGGGGAGTATTTTATGGATTAGCGAGGGGCACAATAATATAACAAATGCCAACCTGGGCAAGGTTCTAAGCCTACTCAAAATACTCAGACCAACAAGGGGTAGCCACAAGCCTCTAGGAATGCAGGCCGACCAAGAACACAACCACAAGGAGCTGGAAATGGGAAGAAACCAGGAGAGGCTAACCAACAGGCAGTAGGGAGAATGTATGCTCTCCAAGAAGAAGAAGATGTTGATAACTGTAGACGTCCCCGAACACCTCGGGAGGGTTAAGTCCCGTTCTGTTCATTTGGGCTCACTATAGTTCAAGGACTCGATTGTCACGGTTCTAAATCTTGAACCAAAGAGTCCAAATCCGGCAAATCGTTTTTGAGAAAACAGATTTTTGAAAGAAGTGCCAAACATGGACTGCTTTGCCAGATACAGAGTCGCCACCTAAATATTTTTTATGGGGAAATTTAGGAAACCTTGACTCGGTGCCAAAGGCCACGTGTCCGTCATCACCAAAGTTGCCTCGGCTCGGGAACTTGGGTACGATTGGGGAAGGTCACTTCGTGAGCACCCCCGCTCGCCCGGTCAAAGACCGGCCTCTACTAACCATGATATCAGGTTTTGAAAACATTGTGTGCTCTAATTTCGGTTATTAGCCTAGGTTTACTATGTGATGCGCACAGCATACAAGTATAGACTGGGTCACCTGTATTGGAATAAAACCCTTCATGTTTGTTTGTTTGAAAATGGTTTGATGGTGCTACCCGCAAGTAGGCTAAGACGTGAATTTGCCACCCTCGGGTGGGCTTAGAAAATATGATTTTGCCACCATCTAGTGGGCTTAAAACAAACAATCAATGCATTGTCCCAATTCAAATAACCCAACCTTCACCCACAGGCATTCAGGCAGTTATATCACATAAGCAAATAGCCTCATGGTAAGCATGCTATTCATGACAGTCACTCATACGCATACAAGGATGCTAAAGCATAAAACTCACCGAGTACTCCAAGCCAAAACAGAAGCTCATTAGAAATCCATGCATGATCCTAAATATACTGAAATGCCTAATGCAACACATGCAAAATGCAACTATAGCAGGCTCGGCTATTCTAAACATGGCATATGAGATGCAACAGCTATCATATATTCAACTTGGAATTGAAATACAATGCAGTTAGTATGGTGTGCCGAGCCCGGTGCATGCAAAACAGATAAATGAATGCAAACATGCTATCATACTGTATGCTAATTGAAATATGCCTTAGTCTAACCATCATAAGCAGGTAAATAAAAGGGAAGAAAGACGTGGGATTGGAAGACATACATCACACTCACGCACACTTATTACAATTATGCCCTCGCGCAGAGGGTCCGAATAAATATACAGTCCCGAATAAAAGAATAGTACAGTCCAAATAAATATTACAGTCCAAATATGTACAAATTCCTAATTAATTAACAAATTAACTAAGAAAATAAATAAACTGGCATGCAAGCCAGGGGTGCCTTGATTCCATTCCAGATGATGAATGATGTATGCCCGGGTTGCCTTTGCGCGGAAATCCATGACGATGCCCCAATTAGCCTCTGTTTGCACCTGTTCTTGAAATGCGTGCCAAACTTTGAAAAGTTGCTAATTCTTCATTTTGCTGCAACAGAGAGCAGGAAATGGGCATAGCAATGTATTTTCACAAATGTATGCATGCCTCGATCCTCGTGCCACCAATCACGCATATCGATGCATGATGGCCGAGGAGCCGAATTGCACAACTCAATATGAGATGAATGCACATGAAAACACAACAAGACCTAACTCCCTCATGGATGATCCGGAGTGTCGGTGACTGGGGAATTGAGACACGTTCCGTCACTCGGAGTGCGGAATGTACCTCGTTTCCCGTGCCCGGGCTAACTCCTATCCCGAACACAATGCAATATGCATGATATGCATGAAATGCAACTAAGGTACAACCTAACATGCAAATTGCTACGAAATGGCATACACGATGCACGAGATGAGATGGCATACACAATGCGCTAATGTACAACCTAGCATACACAATGCTATGGAATGAAATGGCATACATAATGCAATATGGACTTACACTAACATGAGTGGACCTCAGCCACACTCACATGAGAGGCCATGAGATGAAAATGAGACAACTCGAAATGCGTGCACACATGCACGCAAATCGAGGACCGAACCTACGGCACAGAATGCCACTCTAACAAGACATGGCGAAACATGGAATATGGCATATGATCATGCAATTTTCAGAGGCAAAATGAGATGCAAAACAGCCCCGAAACATGGCAAAACAACACTCGATGCATGGGATCAATCCCGAAACATGAAATTTGGCTCAAGGAATGGCATATAGTTATGCAATGCATGCATAATTTGAACATGAAGTATGAAGAAAGAAGCTAGGCAGCCCTAAAAAAAGCATGTTTACAGTTCAAAGCATGGCCAAACAGTGAGCACAAATAGGCCTAAGATAGCATGCAAAAATGGCCAAAAAGAGAGAGGTAATGAAGCAACTCACAAATTATGGCCCCAAACAGGGAAGGGACCTTCTAAAATATTGAAGAGGGGCCAAAAATATGATGTATTACAGTTTATGACAAACCCCAAAAACAGATACAAGTATGCTCAAAATGCTATGGAAAATAAGGGCACCAAGAGAGCTATAACATGAAGTATGAAAAGGATGTCCCAAACAGTCATAGACCCTTAATTAAACATGAATAGAGGGTCATTTTAGGTCCATTTTCAGTTCGGACCAAGGTCCGAAAACAGAGACACAATAGCCTAATAAATCATGCAAAAAAGGGGACCTAAGAGGGGTACAATGACAAGTGATATATGGAGGTCCCAAACAGTGTTGAGCCCTTCTTCAATGTTGAATAAGGGCTCAAAATAAGCCTATTTTCAGTTTACCTCATGCTCCAAAACAGATTAAATATGGGCCAAAAATACTACTCAAGCAAGATGGCATACAAAGGGGTAAAGAAGGAAGTGCAAGGTGGGGGTCCCAAACAGGGTAGGACCCTTAATGAAAGATGAAAAGGAGCTCAAAAAAATGATATTTCCAGTTATGGCCGGAGCTCAAAACAGTAATCAAAGAGGGCTAAGAAATGGCACAAAAATGAGCTAGAAAGAGGGAGAATGGTGCTTACCCTTGAAGACCAACCCTTGGCTGCCTTTTGGCTTGAGAAAAAGCTTCCTCTTGGCCCCTGAGAAGACCTCCAAGTTGCTGGAATGGAAGTAGTGGTGGTGGTGCTAGGTGGTGATGAAGAAAATGGTGTAGGAGTTGGATGTTTTTTAGGTTGAAGATGGAGATGGAGGGAGATATGTATGCAAAGCTCTTAGCCAATTTTTTGTAACCCTAAAACCAGAGCTGGGCAGCTGGTTATATAGGCCAAAGAGAGGAGAAAAGAGGGGGAAAAAATGGAGGGAAAATGCACCAAGTTTCCCTCCAAAAAAGCCCCCCCCGGATACAGATTTTTTGGGGGAAAAAGGTATACAGCTGTAATGTATCAACACTGAGGAACAAGGCCGGCTAACTATTGGAGCTGCAGGTGGCCGGCCGGCCACCCCCCATGGCCGGCCGGCCAGAGGTCAAAAAGGCCAAGTTGAATTAGTGGCCGGCCACCACAAATTGGTGGCCTCCCAGGTGTCCTCAACACAACCCTGTGGTTCAAAATTGGAGGAAGTGAAACAGGAAAGAGAACAAGCCATTTTTCAAAGGGGTTCAAAAGGTTTAGGTGGAATTACTGGCCGGCCATGTGATATTTGTGTCCTCCCAGGTGTGCACAACACAAATATGTGGTTTGGAGCTGAAGAAAGTGGCCTTAGGGTGGTTAACATTGGCTTTGAAGTGAGAAAAACGGGCGTCAGAGGGCGATGAAGGAATATAACTGGTTGCTGAGACAATTACTGGCTTCCCACCCTTCTACGACCTTCCTGGTGATGAAACAGAGGTCCCTGCCAAAAATGAACGAAAACCGATGCAAAATGAAGTTTCGAGGGCCGAAACGCGCAGTCCGAGGCCCCGAAAACTGACTGTTAGGCACTGGGAGTGGTGTTCGACCACGAAGTGGGTCTCTCAGACCACAGTGTCCCTCAAAAGGGAGTAAATAAGATGTATGCCAAAAACCGGAGCAAACGGAGGTAGTTAGGCTGTCCCGAACCGAGGCACACGGCCTGACGGCTCCGAAAACCGGGAACCGGGCTCCGAAATGGGCAAATTGGCCCGCGACCACGAAACGTAGCCTACGGCCACCGAGAGATGATCTATGAGACCTCTCCCTCCCCTCAGGAAGAGAAAACAGAGCCTGGTTCGCAAACCGAGGCAAAGTACAGAAAAGCCCGAAAATCCGGAGTCAAGGCTCGCAGCCGAGACTCTGAAACCTCTGGACAAGCACGATATGCAACATCACCAAGCGCTCAATCGGTGACGTCTGAGTCTTAAGGTCGGTCAAAAATGGGGTGTCTACAATAACCCATCAGTAATTCAAAGTATGTTAATCCTTATGAATTCTTGGGTTAAAGTATTCTTTGATTCTGGAGCTTTGCATTCTTTTATATCCACTGCATGTGTGACAAGTTTGGGTCTAGAGCCAGAGACGTTAGGGGTAGCTATGAGTGTCGCTTCGCCCTTAGGAGGTCAAACCCGAGTAAATCTAGTATGTAAATCTTGCGAGCTAGAAATCTCCGGTTCACATTTGATCTGTGATCTAAGAGTTATGGATATGTCTGATTTTGACGTCATCCTAGGAATGGACTGGTTGTCAGTTCATCGAGCCATTATTGATTGTTACTGTAAGACAGTGACAGCATCCTCCCTTAATGGCACGAAAGTTCAATTTAAAGAGGATAGACAAGATTCTCTAACTCCAACGTGTCGCAAGTCGCGATGGCATGATCAACTAACTGGATGGTTGGCGAGCCTAATTTTGGAAGACGAAAATCGAGAGGATCCAGGATTACCCCATGTGGTGTGCGAATACGTTGACGTTTTCCTTGATGAATTATCGGGGACTACCCCCAAAACGAGACGTAGATTTCACGATCGAGCTTCAACCTGGGACTTCACCGATTTCAATAGCACCACATTGTATGGCGCCAGCTGAACTTCGAGAATTGAAGGAGCAGTTGCAAGAACTGTTGAATAAAAAGTTCATTAGACCAAGTACGTCTCCTTGGGGAGCGCTAGCATTATTCGCGAAGAAGAAGGATGGAACCTTAAGATTGTGCATCGATTATCGACAACTAAATCGAGCCACCATTAAAAATCGATATCCTTTACCCAGAATTGATGACTTGTTCGATCAATTAAGAGGTTCAAAATGTTTTTCCAAAATTGATCTTAGGTCGGGATATCACCAACTTCGTGTCAGAGGAGAAGATATACCCAAAACTGTGTTTCGAACTCGTTATGGCCACTATGAGTTTGTGGTAATGCCATTTGGATTGACGAATGCGCCTGGGGTATTCATGAGTTTAATGAACAAAATTTTTACCCCCTATTTGGACCAATTTGTGGTAGTATTCATTGACGATATTTTGATATACTCACGATCAGAGGAGGACCACGAGCAACATCTGAGAACCGTTTTGCAAATTCTAAGAGAAAACCAATTGTATGCTAAATCTAGCAAATGTGAAATTTGGCTGAAGGAAATAAAGTTCTTAGGTCATGTTGTGTCTGAATCAGGGATATCAGTGGATCCTGCTAAAGTAGAAGCAGTAATGGGGTGGAAACAACCTAAGAATACGTTTGAGATTCTTAGTTTCTTGGGATTAGCAGGTTATTATAGGAGATTCATTCAAGATTTCTCCAAATTAGCCAAGTCGATGACACGCCTAACGCAAAAAGGAGTAAAGTTTGAATGGAACGAAGCATGTGAGCAGTCATTTCAAGAACTCAAGAAGAGACTGACAAGCGCTCCCATATTAATCATACCCGAACGCGACGTTGGGTACACTGTTTATTGTGATGCCTCTAAAGAAGGGTTAGGTAGTGTGTTAATGCAAAACGGGAAGGTAGTGGCTTACGGATCAAGACAATTGAAGAATCATGAGAAAAATTATCCTACTCACGATCTGGAGTTGGCAGCTGTGGTCTATGCACTTAAGACTTGGCGACATTACCTTTATGGCGAAAAATTTGAGATATTTACCGATCACAAAAGCTTGAAGTACTTGTTCACACAAAGAGATTTGAACATGAGGCAGAGACGCTGGCTGGAGTACCTTGAAGATTACCAATTTACCTTGTCTTATCATCCCGGAAAGGCTAATGTTGTAGCAGATGCACTAAGTCGAAAGACAAAAGAGATTGTAGCCAACATATCAATTAAAGAATGGGAAATGGTAAGCACTGTGAATGAGTTTATGTTACAACCAGGGACTCAGAATGGGAAGGGTAGGTTGTTTACAATAGTTACAACACCCCAACTTCTTACCAAAGTGTTGGAAGCCCAAAGATTTGATCAAGAGATTGACTCCATCAAGGCCCGATTAGTGTCTGGGGAATCTTCACCGGGTTGGACGCTCCATCAAGATGGTAGTCTAAGGCATTTAGGTAGAATTTTTGTGCCAAACATCAAACAATTAAGAGACGAAGTACTTAAAGAATTTCACCATTCAATTTTTGCGGTCCATTCGGGAGGAAACAAGATGTACCAGGATCTTAAGCGATAGTATTGGTGGAGTGGAATGAAGAAGGACGTTGCTCAATTCGTATCTAAGTGCTTGGCGTGTTAGCAAGTGAAGACGGAACATCAAAGGCCGGCAGGGAAACTCCAACCTTTACCAATACCTAAGTGGCAATAGGAACACATAACAATGGATTTTGTAACGGGATTACCCCGGTCGCCGCAAGGCCATGATGCCATTTGGGTGGTGGTTGATCGATTAATTAAGACGGCACACTTCCTACCAATAGGACCAGCAGGTACACTCGAATCTTTAAGCCGATTATTTATTCGAGAAATCATTAGATTGCATGGAGTACCAGTCTCAATAGTGTCAGATCGTGATTCTCGTTTTACGTCACAGTTCTGGCAAAGTCTGCAAAAGGCCTTGGGTACAGAGTTGTGTTTTAGTACAGCTTTTCACCCTTAAACTGACGATCAATCAGAAAGAGCAATTCAGACTTTAGAAGACATGCTTCGAGCTTGTGTGATGGACTTTAAAGGTAGTTGGGAGAAATATTTACCACTAGTCGAATTCTCTTACAATAACAGTTTTCAAGCAAGTATTGGTATGGCACCGTATGAAGCTTTGTACGGACGGCCTTGCCGATCACCAATATGTTGGACAGAAGTCGGAGAGGCACCTCTTTTAGGGCCAGAGTTAGTTCAAGAAACTACCGAGAAGGTGAAACTAATTAGGCAAAGGCTTGAGACCGCTCAGAGTAGGCAGAAAAGCTATGCAGATCAAAGGAGAAGACCTTTAGCATTTAAAGTTGGAGATCATGTGTTTCTGAAAATACAGCCTCGCCGAGGAGTTATTCGTTTCGGAAAAAAGGGAAAGTTGTCACCTCGCTTCATAGGGTCTTTCGAAATTTTAGACAAAATAGGAGAAGTGGCGTACCGTTTGGCTCTACCGCCTCAACTGGCTGGAGTACATAATGTTTTCCACGTCTCTATGCTACGGAAATATGAGCCACACCCTTCTCACATTATCAATTGGAAGGAAATTAATCTTGATGAAGACGTGACATTTGAAGAAAAGCGTGTCAAGATTTTAGATCGTCGCGAGAAGAAATTACGAGGTAAAACTATACCATTGGTTCGAGTTCTCTGGAGACATTGTGGGATGGAAGAGTCAACGTGGGAGCGAGAAGATATGATACGTGTCAATTACCCTCAACTTTTCGAGTCTAAATGTACGAATTAATTTCGAGGGCAAAATTTTTTTTTTAGGAGGATAGATTGTGAAAACTCATATTTAAATTATTCTTAAAAGAAAATAAACTAATTAAATAAATAAATTGTATTCAGAATCTACCTAAAATATATAATAGTACCAAAAAAAAAAAAAAGTTTTAAATTAACCCAATTCTATCACTAACAAAGACCTTATTAAGAATAAAAATGTTATGGATGTTCAATAATTATTGTTATAAAAAAATAAAAATAAAAATAAAATAAAAAAATTCGTGGCTGTTTGCATGGTGATATGGGAACCATAAACCATTACCTTTCTTAGGATTTAGGGAAAGCCATAGAATTTGGAGAAAGTGAGCAAAGAAATTAGAGAAAGCCTAATTCTTAGAACTTGGAGAAAGGGAATGGTTTTATTAATGAAAAGAATGTGTGTGAGAGAGGGAGAGAGAGAGAGCTAGCCACGGAGAGAGTCTATATAATGCACCTAGTAGCATGCACAGAAAGTTCATATTTTCTGGGCTAAGCATAAACCATATACATCCAAATAGAGGGAATTCTTGTGGAAGAAGAGGAGGAGGTTGAGGTTGCATATTTTCCTACCATTTCATTATTCCATTTCAACCCTACAACTAAGTAAGAAAACCCTCTCAATCCTCTCATTTCTTTACATAATTGAAAATTTCAGATTGTATACATATGATACATTGTCTAAACTGTGTTGAAAATAATCTGTGTTGAATCTGCCAGCATGTTTGCCTGAATTTTTAGACAATTTTATACTCAAAATTTCGAGATGATTTCTTCTACAAAGTTGTTGATAATGATGTCTAGTTTATCCAGAAATTTTTGGAAATTTTTTTTTTTGTGCTTTCTACGAATTTATACAAATTTTTAACTAAATCTGAAACTGTGTTGAGAATAATCTGTTTTGAATCTGCCAGCATGTTTACCCGAATTTTTAGATAATCTTATACTCAAAATTTTGAGATGATTTCTTCTACAAAGTTGTTGATAATGATGTCTAGTTTATCCAAAAATTTTTGGAAACAATTTTTGAGCTTTCTACGAATTTATACAAATTTTTAACTAAATCTGAAACTGTGTTGAGAATAATCTGTTTTGAATCTGCCAGCATGTTTACCCGAATTTTTAGATAATCTTATACTCAAAATTTCGAGATGATTTCTTCTACAAAGTTGTTGATAATAATGTCTAGTTTATCCAGAAATTTTTGGAAACAATTTTTTAGCTTTCTACGAATTTATACAAATTTTTAACTAAATCTGAAACTGTGTTGAGAATAATCTGTTTTGAATCTGCCAGCATGTTTCCCGAATTTTTAGATAATCTTATACTCAAAATTTCGAGATGATTTCTTCTACAAAGTTGTTGATAATGATGTCTAGTTTATCCAGAAATTTTTGGAAACAATTTTTGAGCTTTCTACGAATTTATACAAATTTTTAACTAAATCTGAAACTGTGTTGAGAATAATCTGTTTTGAATCTGCCAGCATGTTTACCCGAATTTTTAGATAATCTTATACTCAAAATTTCGAGATGATTTCTTCTACAAAGTTGTTGACAATGATGTCTAGTTTATCCAGAAATTTTTGGAAACAATTTTTTTAGCTTTCTACGAATTTATACAAATTTTTAACTAAATCTGAAACTGTGTTGAGAATAATCTGTTTTGAATCTGCCAGCATGTTTACCCAAATTTTTAGATAATCTTATACTCAAAATTTCGAGATGATTTCTTCGACAAAAATGTTGATAATGATGTCTAGTTTATCCAGAAATTTTTGGCAACAAATTTTGAGCTTCCTACGAATTTATACAAATTTTTAACTAAATCTAAAACTGTGAGACAGATTTTACTATGTATTTGAAAATTTATTCAAAATCCTATACTAAGCCAAATATGGTCATTTCTAACTAAAAGATAAGACTTGAGAAGTCTAGTTTCATAATAAATTTTTAGATTATGGGTTTGATCTATGAATTAATCTAAATGAATAATGGTATATATAAAGTTAACAATTGACGGTTAATACCAGTTGTTTAGGGTGAGTATTGGTTTTAAAGAGTGTACAAAATTAAGGGTTGACGGTCAATACCGGTTGTTCAGGGTGAGTCCTGGTTTTGAGAATTCTCACGTAAATTGTGTTGCGAAACTCTAAGATGGCACGGGACTTATTTGAACCCTTTTCGATATTCGGTTTTGGAATAAGGGTGGATGTGCAGGTGGCACACATGGAGGTTACTTACCCCTGACAGACCGTTTCCTTGGGGCAGACTACGGATGCCACTACTTTGGGTATATAACTCCGGACGTGGACATCCCTGGTAGTTACGATTGGTAACACTTAAATATTTGACCAAGGGAGGGTTTCAAATTAACCGTTGCTATGCTTAGTGGTTGGTAAGTTAAATCTCTTTGGTGAGATTTCGAGTGTCACCTAATTTATTAAAATTACTGAAATTATTCTAATGATTGTAATTTATGTGTACAATTATATTGTTATCTCATGTTTAGAATCTTATTATTTTTCTCTTAAAAAGAATGATAAGTTGGTTATGTTTTCTTACTGTGTTGTAAAACTCATGGCATATATTTTGTTGCCCTGGCGTTTCATGCCAGATTATGTCGAAGAAGGGACTGAGGCTGAAATTGGAGCTGCTGCCAATATCGAACCTTGGCTGACTTAGAGTCAAGATTTTATCAAAATAAAATCCTGTTATCCCTTGTATTAGGATTTAACTATGTTGTGACGTTGTGTGGGAACTTGTAAATATAAATTGAAACCTAAAAACGAAATAGTTACCAAACAGGCATCAAATGGTAAAAATGTCTTAAAATTAACAAATAATTAAATAAATTACCAACGTAAGAAATGACTTATCAAAATATTCTTAGGTTATGTATGGTTTGATTTTTAAAATTTTTAAAAAAAAATTAAAAATTAATTTGGTTATGAAATAAAAAATAAAAAATAATTATCATTTTTATATAACTTTTATCTTTCGAGTGGTTAGAAATATTTTTTTACAAATTAAATATATTTTTTCATATTTATTTTTATTAAATTAGTTTTTTTTTTTAAATGTCAGGGGGGATCAGTATTAAATTAAAACCTCAGGGGGTGTACCTTTTAAAGTATATGTAAAGGTTAAGGGTAAATATGTCATTTTAACTTAAAAGTTAATACCATCAAATAACTACACTGACAAGGAGAGTTAATGTAATTTTTTAAATATGAAGAGAAGAACTATAATAAATATAAATTTGAGAGAGTATCAGTGTAATTTATCTAAATTTTTTTTATTGGAATCATAATTCTAAAAGGAAGTCAAACGCAGCCTTAATCCATTCTTCCTTTTGCCCCCCTTGGAACCTTATGTACTTGGTAACTATCTACAGCCACCAGGAACAAACTTTGGTCATTGCGAACCACCATTTAGTAGTCAGTTATTATTTCTATGTGTCGCAAACAGGGACGGAGTTATGTTTTGAATAATGGTGTCAATTGACACCACTGAATTTTAAATTTTTGATAGAGTATATGAAAAAAATTATGAGTATTTATAAATTGAACTTAGTGGATTTAAATAAAATAAAATAATTTTTAAAATTTTACAAATTGATCTCAGTAGGGAAAAACAAAATCAAACTTTATTAAGAAATTTAGGTTTCTAGAAACAAACCAAACGTTTGTTTATTCTTCTTGGAGACTAGACATCGACTTTTGGTTCTCTCCATTGACTATTGCTTTTGTTTTTACTTGTAATTTCATTAGTTTGGGTTACTTTTGTCAATGTGATTTGTGAATATAAAATTTGTAGAGTATTATGTGAATGTAAATGTTAATAGATTGTGTAGAATTAAAAATATAATATATGATATTGATGATACTTTATTAAGGGTTGTTTGGGATGACCTAAATAAGTGTATTTTTTGTCTTTTTACGAAAAGATGTACAGAAAAGTAGAGAGGTGATGTGATGGAAAAAAAATAAAAAGATGGATTATTTTTGGATTGCCAAACTTAGCTTAAATGATTCCGTTAAAGAAAATTCTTGACTATTGTCACTCGTCGCAAACTATCTTTAGCCATCACCTCGACCAATTGACAACCACATTCCGTTGCCGCCAAGAATCTCCTACCCACAACAACCACCATTAGTGATCAAAAACCACCTTTGCATGGTCGACTACCATCTTTGACCTTAGACCTGGCCACTTCTTCCATTGATTTTCAAAACAAAGTTTTTAAAAAATGTGTTCACCAAAAACATTTTTTATTTTCATTTTTGTCAAAAAAATTAGAACCATGTTTAAAAGTTTTTGTAAATAATAAACAGTAAACACTAAATGGTACCAAACAACACTTTAAATTTGGAAAAATTGCAATTAGTCGAAAAATTCAAAATAAATAAATAAATATTATAAGTTAGTGGTAAAGCTTATCAATTTTAATAATTAAAATAATAATTTTTTTTAGGATAAATTACACTTACACCCCCTGAAGTTTGGGTTTAATACATATCACTCCTGACGTTTGGGAAATTACACTAACCCCCCTGTCATTGTAATTATTTAGACGGAATGAAGACATTAAACTCATGCACTCTCTTTTTTTTTCTTTACTTTGCTTTGCTTTACTTTATATTTTTTTCCTCCTTTCCTTTACTTTTTTTTTTTGTTAATGTAATTTCCGCTTTTTTTCTACTAGGAATTGTTACCTTTTATATAAACAGGGGGGTTTGTGAAATGAGACTATTAACCACAGGGGTGAGAATGTAATTTTCAAAACGTCAGGGGGTGAGTAGTAATTGGACCAAACCTCAAAAGGTGTCAATGTAATTTACCCTTTTTTTTTTTTTTTTATGATTTTGTAATTTTTTTTGAGATATTTTCACTTATTTGTAATTTTTTCTTTAAATTTCAACAAATATGAAATATTTTTTTAATTAAAATATTTAACATTGAATTTATAATAATTTTAAATTTCCTCATAAACCAAAGGGCTTTCCAATCTTGCATAGCAAAGATGCGATGGACAAGTTTTTGTTTGGGTTTTTTTTTGGTTTTTAGAATTTTTTTTTCACATTTTACTTTATTTAAAAAAATCTAAATTAAGTACATTAAAAAAAATTAGATTATAAAAAAATTATTAAATATAAACGAGCTTATTTCAAATAAATAAAAAAAGAGAAATGTTAGGAACCCCGAATAATCTATCAAATTTTTTACTAAATCTCTCACATAAGTGTGAGACCTATACATATGTAAAACTCATACATGTAAATTTATATGAATCTCACACTCATATAAAAAATTTAATAAATTATTTATAGTTTAACATTTTTCATAAATAAAACCAAACAATGCTTAAAGTTTCCACGTAGTCGCGCGCCTCCAAGGCGTGGTACGTGGATTTTGGATTAGGAATTCAACCAAAGAAAGAACCAACGACGTGTCTCTTAGCCCATGTACGCACCGTTGATTCACCCATATCATATCATATCATATCATATCAACCTTATTATTAAATAAAATAGCGTAAGTGATACGAACGAATAATAAAATCAACAAGGATAAGCTACCACCTGACCTGTGTGAAGTCTGAAATCCCTAAAATACTAGTCAATCAGTTAAATTCTCAAAATTTGTAAACTAACTCAGGTCTCGTTCGTCAATTATTTATTTTAGTCAAAAATTAAAAAATTATCATAAATTATTACGTCATTCTCTTTATTTTTTGACACAATATTCTATAAAAAAATTAAAAAATTATTAAAATAATAATATATTCCTAAACGAGACCTGAATCCTCGCTCAAATCTTCCAGCCCATTCACAAATTATTCTCCATCTCTCTCTCTCTCTTTCAAAAAAACACACACATGTACATGTACATTACATACATACACGTACGCACTTTCTATTTTTCTCTCTTCACTGTCTCTCTACATCAAATTCCAAGATACCTCTGAAAAAATATGGTATGGAGAATCGTAAAAGCATAATCTCAATACCCTTGTTTTCATTCTTCAGGTACGTCCTATAATCTTAATTCTATACATATATAGATATTTCTTCAAGCTCTTCCATGTCGAGAGACAAAACCCTAATTAGTACTGGTTTGATTCATATTTACTTTAATTTCTTCTCTCTCTCTCTCTCTCTCTCTCTCTCTCTTTTTTTTGTTGGTATGTCCGTACAGTTCTGAACTCGGATTTTCTCGAGAAAATTGAAGAGTGATTTGGGAAAAGCTTTTTTCCAAATATGGAAACAAAGGCGACGCAAAACCTAGCTGAGATTGATGGTTCTCTCTCATCCAAACGAGCTCAGTCTCAAACTCTAATTCCTATCCCCACTGACGATCGAGGGTTCGAACCCCCAGACTTGGCTCTTCAAGCTCAAGAAAATGGAGCTGGGGTTGTGGGTGGTGATGGTGGGGTTCTAGGAGATGTTAAAGTGATCGGGGGTTCGTCTTCTTTGGAAGATGAAAGAGGAGATGAGAAGGAACGTGGTGGTAGGAGCGAGGGTGATTCGATTGTGTTGATTGGAGATGATGGTGCTGATGGGAAGGTGGAATTGGACCAGAATGGTATTTCGATTCTTGTCCAAGTTCACAGCTCATTGGACACTGTGAATGCTAGTGGGAATGAGAATGACAAAGGTTCTGTGGCTGAAAATGGGGGCGACCCAGGCGCGAAATTGATGAAAATACCTGGTTCTGTGTCTAAGATGAACCAAAAGGAGTCTGCGGAGGGAAGCGGAGAACATGAATCGAATCCTAATGGAGAAGAGAAAGATGAGGGTGGAGAAGATATGGTTGAGGATGATGGAGGAGATGATGAGAGTGAGGATGGAGAAGATTTGGTTGAGAATGATGGAGAAAAGGATGAGGTGGGTAGAGAAGATGCGGTTGAGAATGATGAAGAAGAAGATGAGGGTGATGATGGAGAAGAGGATGAGGGTGATCGAGAACATGAGTATTTAGTGGGCGACCTTGTGTGGGGAAAAATTAGAAGTCACCCTTGGTGGCCTGGACAAGTGTATGATGCTTCAGATGCATCCAAGTATGCAAGAAAATATAATCAGAGGGAACGACTGCTTATTGCATACTTTGGGGATGGCTCTTTCTCTTGGTGCTTCCCATCTCAATTGAAACCTTTTGCAAAGGATTTCGAAGAAATGTCGAAGCAAAGTAATGCTAGGAATTTTGTGAATGCTGTGCAGAGGGCTCTAGATGAGATTGGTCGTCTTGTGGAGTTGAAGATGACTTGCTCTTGCATACCCGAGGAAAATCGGATTGGGCTTGCTAGACCATCGGCACTGAATGGTGGAATCAAGAAAGGAGTGCTTGTGCCCGAGTGTGATCTAAGTAGACTCTCAATTCCTCAGCATGAACCAGCAGAATTACTTTTAAATTTGAGGTATATTTCAGAGGTAGTTTCTATTGCCAATATGATTGAGCTCACAGCGTTGAGGAGTTGGCTGTCGGCGTTCTATCAAGCAAAAGACGGGCACAAACTGGCTATGTATCATGAACCCGTGTATATTGAAGGCCTGGAGGACAAGAATAGGATTGGGGTTACTGATATAAATGATTTCAGTGGATCAGTGGAAGCTCCGGTTCTAGGTCCATCTGAAGAAGACTGGCTTTCTTCACCAGTATACCCTGGATTTGGCCAAACCAATAAATCATTGTTGCAAAAGTGCCCAGGGATATCAGAGGACAAGCTCTACCACAGAAGGAAGAAGAAAAGCGTGGCTGAACTTATGAAAGAAGATGTGGTTGTTGAGCCCAAGAGGAAGAAAGAGGGCGTGGTTAAGGATGTAACAAGCCCTGGCAAACTGGTGTCAACTTCTGGAAAGAAAAAAGTGAAGACCAGTGATGATGCTCCAAATCAAGGTGGTAGTGATTTCACTTCTCCCTCTGGGAGGAAGAGGGGGAAGAGGAAGAGTGCTGAGACTTTAGAATCTCTTAAATCCGCAGATAACAAAGTTTTGGCTGCCAAAAATGGCGGTGGTAAGGGTGAAGAAGAAGCTAGGAGAGACAATGCGTCTAGTGTTGAAAATAATGATAGGGATGCCAAAATGCAAAATGAAGCTCCAAGTCAGGGTGGCAGTGATTTTGCTTCTCCCCCAGGGAGGAAGAGGGGGAGGAGGAAGAGTGCCGAGACTTCAGAGAATAAAGTTTTGAATGCTAAGAATGGTGGCAGTGAGGGTGAAGAAAAACATAAGGGGGACAATTTGTCTAGAGTTGAGAATGATGAAAAGGATGAGAAATGGGAAACTGAAGCTCCAAGTCAGCATGGTAGTGATTTCACTTCTCCCCCAGGGAGGAAGAGGGGGAGGAGGAAGAGTGCCGAGACTTCAGAGAACAAAGTTTTGAATGCTAAGAATGGAGGTGAAGGTGAAGAAAAAAATAAGGATGACAATTTGTCTAGAGTTGAGAATGATGAAAGGGATGCAAAAAGGAAAACAGAAGCTCCAAGTCAGCATGGCAGTGATTTTGCTTCTCCCTCAGGGACGAAGAGGAGGAAGAGAAAGAGTGCCGAGACTTTAGGATCTCCTGAATCCGCGGAGAACAAAAGTTCGAGAGCTAAAAATGGCGGCGGTAAAGGTGACAAAGAAACTAAGAAGGACAAGGTGTCTAGAGTTGAAAATGATAGTAGGGACGCCAAAATGCAAAGTGAAGCTCCAAGTCAGGGTGGCAGTGATTTCCCTTCTCCCTCAGGAAGGAAGAGAGGAAGAAGAAAGAGTGTCGAGACTTTAGGATCTCCTGAATCTGCAGAGAACAATGTTTCGAGTGCCAACAATGGCAGTGGGGAGGGTGAAGAAGAAACTAAGAAGGACAATGTGTCAAGTGTCAAGAATGATAGGGGTGCCAAAAGGGAAGTTGAAATGGCCTCTGCATCAAGGGAAAGGAAGAAAAGCAAATACTTGTCCCCTCCCTTCACAACCCCAGAGTGGAAGGTGAAAAACTCAAATGCGTCGAGAGACT
The DNA here is from genome assembly GCA_036172215.1 of Camellia granthamiana. NCBI lineage: Eukaryota > Viridiplantae > Streptophyta > Magnoliopsida > Ericales > Theaceae > Camellia > Camellia granthamiana. Next base: position 6,268,576 of record CM069906.1, read on the forward strand.
TGGCAGAATCTTTGAAAATTACCAAGGCTGCTCGAATTGGGGAGCGGATGACTAGGGCTGCTGGACAACTTATTGGATCACCTCCCATTGTGAATCACAGCGATGAAACAATTCAGGAGAAAAACCCTAAAGAGCTTGATAGCAGAGTTGAAGATCAGATGAAGATTATTGACTCCGTCAAAATCAATGTATCTACGAAGGAAGTCACATCAGAAATATGCTCTGCAGCTCGTAATCCTTTGTATTTGAGGGATAAAAATTCTGTTGATATGATCTGTGAATTCATTTCTGCCTACAGAAGCGCTATGTTTATAAATGGTTCCAACTACAAAATGTACCACAAACATCGATCAAGTCGAAAGAGAAAGACTTCAAGCTCTGAACCCCGGTTGATGGAAGAAAATCTAAACCAGACTGGCCATGAAATGCCTGAATCTAGATCTCAGCGGACAAGGAATGAAAAGAATGAAGATGATAAAGCTTCTACACCCATAACTCTTATGGTTACATTTCCCCCCGGTTTCCCTTTGCCGTCGAAAAATGACCTTGTCACAGTATTCAGCAAGTTTGGGCCTCTGAATGAAACCGAAACAGATGTGTTGTATAATTCATACTGTGCTCGGGTTGTTTTTGTGAGGAATTCTGATGCAGAAGAAGCCTTCAAGAAATGTATCAAGGACAGTCCCTTGGGACCTGCCTGTGTGAATTACCGGCTCCGATATCCATCAGCTGCTCCAAGGGAGCATGCGGACAACCGTGCAGCTGCTCCGAGGGCGCATGCAGACAACCGTGCAGCTTCCTCTGCTTCTAGGGAGGGGGGCAAAACCCCAGTGGATCCATCTCTGCAATATGCGGTCAATGAAGCATCCCGGCTTCTCTTCATAAAGAAAAAACTTGAGATTATGACATCATTGCTGGAGAAGTCTGATGGGAATATGTTACCGGAGACGAAGTCGGACTTGGAGGGTGAGATGAAAGGGCTCTTGGAGGAGGTGAGTACAATGGCCAAGTCATCTTCCTCATCTTAGAGGGACTGACGTGAAAAAATATGGAGTTTTTTAAGTGTTAAATGTGGTGCCATTTCTTTTTGTTTCATGTAATAGTTTTAGTTTCTTTTTTGAGTATTTTGCTTAGGAATATAGAGATGTTCAGGTTGCTTTTTTGGAATTAAGATGGATGTATGAAGGTATTAGGAGTTGTTTAAAACCCATAGGAGATATATTTAGTATAAGTTGGTTGTTTTTCTGTTTGCTGTATAACAAACTGCTTTTACTTGCCCATTATAGTAAACATTGTCATTTGGACCCTCTGGTCTCTCTCAATCAATGCTTGGTAGTAGTTATTATCTTTATTTCTTGCTCCCTCAATGGGAACATTTATAAAATAAAATATAAAAAAAAAAAATGGGGAGAAATTTGGCTGGCCAAATTTTGCAATTGCTGTATCTGAATCTTTGTGAAGCACAAAAAGTGATTGGTCGTGAAGAAGCTATTTCCTCTGCAATTTTGTAAAATTTATGGATAACCTATGGCTTTAACTAGTGCCTTTAGCCATATACTTGTGGTGTAATTCAAATGAAAAACTCCAGTTATGTGTCAAGTAACGTTTATAGTTTATTATTTTTAAAATATTATATTTGTTTAAAACAAATAGTCAATTTAGTACACATTATGAGGGAACTATATACCATCAAAAGATGGTGGCAGGATTTGGTGATCCAGGTGGTTGTCAGCTGCCGCTTCCAAAAGTGAATTTTTGAATTTCAACAAGAGGTGGTGGGAATGGCTTCATAAAGGTCCAAATGGAAGTATGCACTGAAAACATAACAATGCTTACAAGACATTAGTTTGCATTCCCCCCTTTTGTGGCTGTGATAACCACACCAAATGGGGATTGTTTGTTCAGGCAGCCATACGAAGTATGAACTCATTGGCGAGATAATCAAAGAGTGGCAGTACAAACACCAGGACTATGAATGCAGCACAGCCGTTTGGGCAAGAAAACATGAAACAGAAACATAAGCACATCACCATATTCACTCAAATGCCAAAATGACAAGAAACTGACACACAAACAAAGGAGTGAAGAATACAAATCGGCTGCATTCTCCATTTTTAAGCACAAAACCAACTCCAAATGCACCTCCAAACCCGGTGCATAAAATCATGCAAGCCAGGTTTAGTATATGCATTTCCAAGAGGGGGAAGAGAAACGCAGAGGAAAACAAGCAGGGAAAATTTTCATGGACACTTTATTTACAGGCACAAGTACCACGGCAATTGTTTTAAGGAGAACAAGCAGAGAAAATTTTCATGGGCGCTTCATTTACATGCATACATGCCACTGCGATTATTTGAAGTCCATTGACAGATACAATCAGTCATCAACAGGATCTTGAGGAGTCTCATCAGCAGCGCGCTTGATTGTGAGGACGGGGCACTCAGCATGCTTTGCACAAAATTCACTCACAGCTCCAACAAAAACCCTGCAAAACCAGATTCAGTAAGTATAATTTCTTAGTAGTTTGTACAGCAATCTTGTTTGCCAACCAATGAATCACATGTTTCCAAAACACGAGCATGTTAAAATGTCAAATGACAATCAAGAGAAATTGTTCATCTAGTCTGTCTTCCTTGTGTATTAATATAAATAAGTTTAAAAAAAAAAAAAAAAATTGGGTCCATACTTTTGGAAAGGGCCAAGACCCCTGCTTCCCACAACCAGTAAATCAGGTTGGACTCGTTTGACCTCATGGCAGATAACTTCCTTGGGATCACCTTTCTTGATCCATGCTTCACAAGCAACCTGCAAGGTTTTCAGCATAAAGACTAAGAATGATTGTCCAATATGACATTGTAAACAAAGTTACTGTTAGAGTGGGTCTAAAAAACTCATAGGGTTATGATTTTGTGTGTGAGCAAGTATGTGAAGCTGACAAAAAACTAGAGGAGACCTTCAAAGAGAGAATTAACATTACCCCAAGCTCATGACACCTATTGACAAAGAACTCAAGCAAATGGAGCCCTCTTATCTTGTCCCTGCGGTCCATCCTCTTAAAATCATCAGGTGATGCATATATGCTATCCATGTCATCAAAACCTAACCAAAACACGTTAGCAAAGAACCATTAGCTAATAATTCTAAGAAGCAGATCCAAGAACAAGAAAATAAGTGGTTACAGACAAGTAGAACTGGGAATTTGGATCCACAAAACTCCAGCAAGCTTCAGGTTTGGTGTGCAAGTAAATTACAACTCTGTAGGCATGATATGGAAGTTTTATAATACAAAACAATTGCCAGGATACGCTACACTGTAGATGCAAGTCCACAGTTATCATGATAATTTGAGTTCCTTTCATGGATTTGGAAAGGAAAAGGGAAAAAGTGGATAAAATATTGTTATATCTCACCCACCTTTTCTCTTTTACTTTCCAAATCCTTATCCAAATCCATGATCCAAACATAGCCTTCATGTGGACTGATTTTTCAGAAGCAAGTCGGCTGAATACACCAGAAATAAAATATAGTGTAATGCATTTTCAAAATACCAAGACAATGTCCAATGATTGTGCAACGTGCACTCAAGCAATTCACTTAGCCTAATCTCCATACATGAGTTTCACTACTATATTGAGTTGCCTTTAATTAGAGCTGGGTTGTCTCCCTCTAGAAATATAACATCGACTCAGTCATAATTTACAAACCAAGAACTGCATTTAAAGGGCTGAATTCTTGAATGTCTTCAAACATGAATGAAACTAATAGTTTAATGGGATCTACTAACCTAAGAATGAGTTTATTCCCGTAAAATCTAGAAAAAATAATAATAATAATAAAAAATAACTGAGAATATTTACATTCATCTAAAAAAATATAAAATACATACAAAACACCCCCATTTTCTCCATAATAGGGCTATTTTTCCTTCACCAAATCAAAAGGAAATAGGTTCCCAATCTGTCAAACTGAAATGAAATTACTTTAATTAAAAAGGATTTTTCTACGCAATGTACAATACCTATCCATTTTTTTTCCCATTTACCCCAGACCAACAGTCCCACCAAGCAAGAGCAAGAAATTTGGCATTTCTTATCTCATTTTCCTTTTCATTTCTTCAAAAAAAAAGAAAAAGAAAAAAGAAAAAATCCTTCCATCTCTTTCTCCTTCACAAACCCACAAGATGATCAATGGAAAACTCTCGATGTCAATTGACTCAGTCATAATCATCCTTTTCAATAATAGATTTGTATTACATTTAGTAATCTAATTAAAATAACTCAATGAGCAAATAGACTCGCAACAAAGACTTGGAACAGAGCATAACATGCTTGACGCATCAATTTCGTCCAGGTTGGGGCCATTCCAGCTATACTTTTCAAAATACTTACACACAGACTACTAGATCAGATTTAATTCCCAATTAACAAACGAACAACAACGATCGCAACTTGATTATCAAATTACAGCCCAGTCGGCAAGTGATCCATTAGTAAACAGTTACTTCGATCCGTGCACTCGTAAATTGAACGGCATGACAAGATTATAGAGTGTCATTCATTCATTTTCTCAAAATACAAACACGAATATAGATAAGAAAGCAAATGGAGTAATCAAAACCCTAAATCAAAGGCCTCAAAGAGCCAGATGCATAAATCCATGTGAAACATGTGTGTAGAAACAGTGAGAGAGAGAGAGAGAGAGAGAGAGAGAGAGGACCATCTTCGTCGGGGACTTGGACATGGAGGAAGAGGAACTTGAAGGCGGAGATGTTGGAGCGAACGATCTTCTTCAGAGTCCATTCGAAAGCTCCTTTGCTGCTAATTGAAGGATGAGGATATCCCTTGATTGTCGACTCGTTAACTCCCATCATTATCCGACTCACCTCCGATTCCACTACCACCTCCATTGCTCTCTCTCTCTCTCTCTCTCACACACACACACACACACACTGTTTCTCTCTCTCTCTCTCTCTCTCTCTCTCTCTCTGATCTTTATGAAGGGGCTCTCTAGACGGACGGAATATGAGTTATACGTTGTGGGCGCGTCGTAATACGTGTCAACTCAATCTTACATGCCTTGCAATTGCTAAAATGCGCCTCAATCTTACACATTCTGCTGTCACGTGTTGGTACCGCAGCTTTGCTGTGTGCTCTCACACCTTCGTCATTATTCTCCGCAGCTGGCTTTTTTTATTTTTTTGAATAATATTATTTATTTTATAATTACACGTAACCCTAAAAAATGTGTGATTTGTATTTTCTATTTTGGGTGGTAGAGTTAGGAACACTGAGACGAGTGTGTGACTTGTATTTAGATGAGTGGCTCACGTTATTTGCCAACTCAAAAAATTAATTAAAATTATATTAATTTGACTTGAAGTATACATAATTAAAAGGTCATTTTTAATAAAATAACATTTAATAAATAATTAAAATCAATTGAGTTATGCTTTTTTTTTAATAGATGTGTTAGGATTCTTATCATTTTAGGTTCAAGCAACTCTAACTACACTTTCTACTTTTCACTAGTTAAAGTATGAAAAAAATATACTCTTTATTTTATCTAATTACTTTAACTATTGTGTTCTCTAATCACATTTTTTATTTTAGCTAATTATTCAAACTAACTTGATTAATTTTCCAAATAAAAAATACTAATTGCTGATATTTTACTAATATAAATTTGCAATAATAATAAATTTGTCCATACAAACATACAAAACCTGTAGAATGAGGAAAAAAAAAATACAAAATACAAAATAAGTTATTTCGTAATTTATCAAACAGAATTGAAAGAATATATAAAATTGCTACATATACATATATAAAATATATGAAATCTTAAATCCAAGGCATAAATATACAAAAATTCAATATATATACATACATATTTGTTTGGAGAGCATCTGGGGCTCTTCAATTGTAGCCACTAAAAAAATAGGATGGTAAAATAGCTAACCCAATAGCCAGCCCATTGGAACTCAAAATTAAAGTTACATTAACTAAAATGCCTAACAAGCATTTTTTAACTGGACTTTTCTTAAGTGTGCAACTTACACCTTACACTTACGCCTTTCTGTTTGCTGTCCTGTTTTATGTTTATACCTTCCACTTACACCTTTTGTGTTGGTTGCATATGGTGTGCAACCTTAAGGGGTTGCACACCATAACAGAACCCTTTTTAACTATTTCTTTAGAGATACTTTAACAAAATCGAAACCAATGAACATGATGTATCTTAAGGGTTGTTTGACAACATATTTTTTTTATTTTTTAATAAAGATATGAGATTAAAAGTATGTTTGAGATGAATTTTAGTTAAAATATATTTGAGATAATTTTTTAATTTTTATAAAAAAAATATAGTACAAAAAGTGGAGGGAATAAAAATGAATATTTGATTTTAAGTAGTTGTAGTTGTTTGTTTTTTAACTTTTAAACTATTTTTATTTGTTGTTAACCTTGTGAGCTTGTATGAAGAACCAATTGAAGCGCAACATATTAGTCGACTTTTTGACGTAAAGTTTGGCGTGAGTAGCGGTGATTCATTTTTTCGTATTTTTTAAATTAAAAATAATGAAAACTTCAATTGATTTTGTTTTAAGCACAAATGAAAATATTGGTAGAAAATTTGATTTTATAGGCTTATTTTTGGTTAATTTTGAGCCCAAAATTAAGTGGGGTTCTCACATCTTTTGAAGTGAGTCCGAAGAGGTGATGTGTTTCTTACCGCATGGTAAGTCACACAGTGAAGACGGTTCGTCAAAACCATTTATGAGTGAATGGGAAATTGACATCGTTTTCAGGTTCGTGAAATGGACAATTAAAGAAGTAAATATGGGTTTCTTTGAAATGAATTGTCCCACATTGAAACTTTAAGAGAGCTTTTGTGGATATATAAGTTCTTGGTGTACTAACTTTGGTTGGGCCCTAAGGGGTATCTCAAATTTGTAGAAGGGAGAAGTTATGAACAAATTGAACCTTAACCCAAATCACCACACGTGCTCTCCGTCCGAGCTAAGCTGTGCCAAGCGCGAGTGTAAGTTGTGAGTCGGGTCAGTTCTAATATTAATTTATTTTGAATTTTTATGCTTCCGAATTCCACTTAATTTCCAACTGTTTAATAGGTTTTTTAACTCCTAAAACTGCCAGCAGCTTACAGATTCAATAGTGTCCAGATCTGTTTGTATTCAAAATTGCATCTGTTGAAATAGTGTTACACCTGTTCAATGACAAACATCACCTGTTCGGGGCTGTCAAATTTGCCTAGAAATACCAATTTAATTCCAGCAGTTAGGGGATTTGAAAATCATCCAGAAAAAATCTGTTCTCTTTATTTTCTTGCTCTGTTTGCATAAATTCTTCATATAATTTTTAGGGAAAAATTTAGAGAGTATAGAACACAGGTTCTAGTTCACCAGACAACTTTATTTGGAGTGCTACTACAAATTTGTGAAGATCATTGTGTCTTGGGAGATAGACGCCATTAGTTTGTAAGCACCGTAGCGAGGCGAATCTGTCTTAAGGACAGATTGTCACAAACTCAACTTGATCTTTTAAATATTCATTCAGTTCGGTAAAAATAAATTTGGTACGTAATTTATTTTATTTGTTTGATTTGTTTCGATTTTATTTATTATTCACAGAAGATTGTTTCAACAATCTTAAGATAGATTCGAATGATTCTGTTTATATAGAATTTTTCGTTTATTTCCTTTCTTCTTTTTTTTTCATACAGAAATTATTTTCTGTAATTTTACAAAATAATATTCTGGTTAGAAAACAAATAGCAGTAATTTACTATTTGACAGATAGTAGTAATATACTGTCTATTTTCTTTGACAACTAGTAGTAGCATACTGGTGTCATTAACAATTCAGAATATTTATTTGTGAAGTTTGTCAGAAATTAATTTTAGTTTTCATAAATAATTTCTGAGTGTTCATTAATTAAAATTCTATTTCAGTATTTTAATTATTGAAGTGCTATAGAAATTTAATTTTCTATGTGAAATTAATTTGGTTAAATAAATTTTATTTTATTTTAAATTAATTGGAAATAAAAGTTACAATCTTGTTTATTTTATTTTTACAGAATTTAATTCTGTAAATTTGGATTAATTTTCTGTGTAGTATAAAATTCTAATTATAATTTTGTTTTATAATTTAGAATTCATGGCTACTGAAACAAATGCTCAAACGAGTACTAGTATGGTGGCTGCAATTGCACCAACCCCCTCTTTTGTTGTGACAGTACCGGTAAATCACGGTGAGAAGCCAAAGAAGTTCTCTAGAACTGATTTTAAAAGATGGCAGCAAAAAATGCTGTTCTATCTTACAACTCTGAACCTGACTCGTTTTCTCCGTGAGAATGCTCCTACTCTGAACGAGGATGAAACTGACCAGCAAGTGGTTGCTGCGGTCGATGCTTGGAAACATGTTAATTTCCTTTGTCAGAACTACATCTTGAACGGACTTGATAACACATTATACAACATTTACAGTCTTATCAAAACAGTAAAGGAACTTTGGGAGTCTTTGGAGAAAAAGTACAAAACGGAAGATGCCGGCTCAAAGAAATTTGTGGTTGGCAAATTCCTAGACTTTGTGATGGTTGATTCTAAGACTGTGCTCAGCCAAGTTCAAGATCTCCAAGTCATTCTGCATGACATTCACGCAGAAGGCATGTCTCTCAGTGAATCCTTTTAAGTTGGAGCTTAATTGAGAAATTACCACAAGGCTGGAAGGAATTCAAGAACTACCTCAAACACAAGCGCAAAGAAATATCTTTAGAGGAATTAATTATGCGTTTGAGGATTGAGGAGGACAACTGCAATTCAGATAAACGGGCTGGTAAGCATCCAATGGAGTCTAAGGCAAATGTGGTGGGACATGCTCTAAAAGCAAAGAAACGGAAATTTTCTAGAGAAAGTTCATCAAAAGGCTCTAAAGGAAGGGAAACTAAAAAGTAGAAGTTTAATGGCAAGTGTTACATCTGTGACAAAGAGGGACATCGGGCCAAAGATTGCCGTAGCAAAGGCAAAAGCAAAAGAAGAACAAGGAAGAAGCATGCTCAAGCCCATATGACTGAAGTGGACAATATTTCTAATGGTGTAGATGACATCAATCTTTCTGTAGTTGTTTCCGAGGCAAATCTTGTCGAGAATCCTAAGGAATGGTGGGTGGACACCAGTGCTACTCGCCACATTTGTACCGATAAAAAGATGTTTACATCTTATTCTACAGTGGACAACGGTGAACAACTTTTTATGAGCAACTCCTCAACTTCCAAAGTTGAACGATAAGGAAAGATTGTACTTAAGATGACATCTGGATAGGAACTCACTCTCAACAATGTGCTGCATGTACCGGACATTCGCAAGAATCTTGTTTCCGGATCTTTGTTGAGTAAAAATGGATTTCGGCTAGTTTTTGAAAGTGACAAGTTTATACTTACCAAAAACAGGATGTTGTAGACACCCCATTTTTGACCGTCTTCAAGACTTGGATATGCTTGCAGGTACATCTAGGGACAAGTTCGATTGCTCGTTGAGTATTTGAATTTCGCGGCAGAACGTCACAGGTTTGAGCTTTCCAAACCCTGTTCCGGGGCGGTCTACAGATGTATGTAGAAAAAAGTTACATGTCTAATGGCTTTTTCAAAATGAATGTAATGACTATTATACCCTCTATTATTAATAAAAATACATCTTTTTCTTACTTACTTGAGTCTTAAAATTTATGGCATGGTAGACTTGGATATGTTAATTATGGATCTTTGCGTAGATTAATTAATATGGAATGTTTACCTAAATTTGAATTGATTCAAATCATAAATATGAAATTTGCGTTGAGACAAAATTATCAAAACTCCTTTTCATTCAATTGAAAGAAGTACGGAACTACTTGAATTAATTCATAGTGATATTTGTGATTTTAAATCAATTCAAACTAAAGGTGGGAAAAAGTATTTTATCATTTTTATAGATGACTATACTAGATATAGTTATGTTTATTTAATTCGAACCAATGATGAAGTTTTGGAAACTTTCATTCAATATAAGAATGAAATTGAAAATCAACTTGGTAAGAAAATTAAGAAACTTAGAAGTGATAAAGGTGGTGAATATGAATCACCTTTTGGTGAATTTTGTAAAGAACATGGAAAAATTCATCAAACCACCGCTCCTTACTCACCTCAGCAAAATGGAATTGCTGAAAAGAAAAATAGGATTTTAAAAAAAATGATGAATGTCATGTTAATAAATTCTGGATTACCTCAGAACTTGTGGAGGAAACAATACTTTCTGATAATTATATTTTAAATAAACTACCCCGAAAGAAAGTGAATCAAACACCTTATGAAATGTGGCATGAGAGAGTACCATCCTACGAATACTTAAAGTGTGGGGGTGTTTGGCTAAAGTGGCTATTCCTAGTCCTAAAAAGACTAAGATAGGTCCTAAAACCATTGATTGCATTCTCATTGGTTATGCCAAGAATAGTAGTGCATATCGATTTTTTATTCATAAATCAGAACATTCCGAAATGCGTGTAAATACTATTATTGAATCTCGGAATGCATCTTTCTTTGAACATGTGTTTCCAAATAAGGTTGGACAAGAGACTAGTAATAAGAAAAGATCTTTTGATGCTATTACTAGTAATGTTCAAGAACAAGATCAAGAGTAAGAGATAGATCAAAATGAGGAAGAGGAACTTAGGCATAGTAAACATACTAGAACCTCAAAATTTTTTGGTCCAGATTTTCTAACTTTTTTTGTTAGAAAATGAGCCTTTAACTTTTAAAGAAGTTATGTCTAGTCTTGAGGCTCCTTTATAGAAAGAAGCTGTCAATAGTGAAGTTGAATCCATCTTGCAAAATCACACTTGGGAATTAGTGGACTTACCACCAGGTTGTAAACCTCTTGGGTACAAGTGGATTTTCAAAAGAAAAATGAAAGCAGATGGATTAATTGACAAATATAAGGCAAGACTTGTGGTTAAAGAGTATAGACAAAAAGAAGGTCTTGATTACTTTGACACATACTCACCGGTTACTAGAATAACATCTAATAGGATGCTAATTGCTATCGCATCTTTATACAATCTAGAAATTCATCAAATGGATATGAAAACCGCTTTCTTAAATGGTGAGTTAGATGAAGAAATTTACATGGAACAACCAGAAGGATTTTCTGTTCCAGGAAAAGAAAAGAAAAGAAAGTGTGTAAATTGGTTAAATCATTATATGGTTTAAAACAAGTGCCAAAACAATGGCATGAGAAATTTAACAAGGCAATGATGTCAAATGGATTTAAAATTAATGTATGACAAATGTGTTTATATTAAAAACACCGACGAAGGTTATGTCATTATATGTCTTTATGTGGATGATATGCTCATCATAGGTGGTAATAATAATATGATTAAAACTACCAAGAAAATGTTGAATAAACATTTTGACATGAAGGACATGGGCATTGCTGATATAATTCTTGGTATGAAAATTATCAAAATATCAGAAGGTTATGCTTTGTCACAATCTCATTATATTGAGAAAATACTTGACAAATTCAGCAAAGATGATGGTCATCTTGTTAGAACACCTGTGGATGTTAATTTGTTTCTTTCTAAGAATGTACAATAAAGTATTTCTCAATTAGAGTATGCCCAAATTATTGGAAACTTAATGTACTTGATGAACTGTACTCGCTCATATATAGTTTATGCAGTAAGTAAATTAAGTAGAAATACGAGTAATCCAGGAGTAGAACACTAGAAAGCAATTATAAGGGTTTTAAGATATCTCTGATTTACTCGTAACATTGGGCTTAATTATATTAGATATCTAGCAGTACTTGAAGGATACTGTGATGCAAACTGGATATCGGACACTAGAGACTCAAAATCTACCAGTGGGTATGTTTTTACTCTTGGTAGGGCAGTTGTATCTTGAAAATCTTCCAAACAGACTTGCATTACTAGGTCTACTATGGAATCAGAATTCATAACTTTAGACAAAGCTGGGGAAAAGGCAGAATGGTTTCGCCACTTCCTTAAAGATATTCCAATATAGCCAAAATCGGTGCCTGCTATATGCATACATTGTGATAGTCAATCAACAATTGATAGAACACAGAGTCATATGTATAACGGTAAGTGACGTCACATTCGTCGTTGACATAACACCGTGAGACAACTACTCTCTAATGGAATTATTTCCATTGAATATGTGAAGTCTAAAGACAACGTAGCAGATCCACTAACCAAAAGGTTAGCAAGAGAGCTAGTTGAGAATTCATCGAGGGGAATAAAACTTAAGCCTATTAAATGGATCCGCTGAGATCCCACAACGGCAACCCAACCTAGTTGACTGGAGATCCCAAGATCTAGGTTCAAAGGGACAACCGAGTTGTGTATGACTCAGAAGGATCATTGGGGAGTCAAACTCCTACTTATTTCTATGATGAAATAGTGATGTCTGCAGCGTTTTAGGTTAAGTAATACTTTTAATGATTCTTATATCTAGGTATACCCAGTGGAGTATGGCATGATACTCTTTATAAGAATCATTTATATGAGTGTGAACTGGGCTGATTCTATGAGATTTGTGAAGGGCTACAATTCTCTAGAGTACTCATGAAATACCAGGTTGTTCAGGGCCAAAATGAACATAATAGTGAGAACTAAACTATGTTTGGGGATATACTGTGTGAGTTTTATTGTCTTGGTTTACACAAACGGCTGAACATTTCAAGACATCATGTTCACTAGTTAGCTAATAAATCCGATAGTGTCTCACAAGAGAATGTTCAAAACCAAAAGCTACCTATCATTTACAGAATATTTCCAATTTATGTACTCTCTATAATTAGATCATGTTGTTGCATTTTTTCTCCATCAAATTCCATTCATGTGGGGATTGTTGGAAAATTTGGTTTTATAGGCTTATTTTGGGCCAACTTTGAGCCCAAAATTAAGTGGGGTCCTCATGTCTTTTGAAGTGGGCCCGAAGAGGCAATGTGTTCCTTGCCGTATGGTAAGTCACACGGTGAAAATGGTTCGTCAAAACCATTTATGGGTGAATGGGAAATTGACATCATTTTCGGGTTCGTGGAATGGACAATTAAAGAAGTAAATGTGGGTTTCCTTGAAATGAGTTATCCTACATTGAAACTTTAAGAGAGCTTTTGTGGGTATATAGGCTCTTTGTGTATTAACTTGGGTTGGGCCCCAAGGGGCACTCTAAGTTTGTAGAAAGGAGGAGTTATGGACAAATTAAACCTTAGCCCAAACCACCACACGTGCCCTACGTCAAACCGGCCGAGCCGAGCCGTGCCAGTTGTGGGTTGGGGGTTGGGTCGGTTCTAATATTAATTTTTTGGACAAAATTTATTTTGATTTTTTTTCCAAAATTCTTGCAGGAAATTATTTGAATTCAAATTTTTTGTCCAAAATGCCTCCGAATTCCACTTAATTTCCAACTATTTAACAGGTTTATTAACTGCTGAAACTGCCAGCAGTTTACAGATTTAATTGCCAGCAGTTTACAGATTCAACAGTGTCCAGATCTGTTTGTATTCAAAACTGTATCTGTTGAAACAGTGTTGCACTTGTTCAGTGACAAACAACACTTGTTCGGGGCTGTCAAATTTGCCTATAAATACCAGTTTAATTCCAGCAGTTTGGGGATCTGAAATCAGTCTGAAAATCATCTAGAAAAATTTGTTCTCTTCATTTTCTTGCTCTATTTGCATAAATTCTTCATATAATTTTTAGGGAAAAATTTAGAGAGTATAAAACACAAGTTCTAGTTCGCCGGACAAATTTGTTTGGAGTGTTATTACAAATTTGTGAAGATCATTGTATCCTGGGAGATAAACGCCATTAGTCCGTAAACACTGTAGCGGGGGTGAATCTGCCTTAAGGATAGAGTGTCACACACTCAACTTGATCTTTTAAATATTCATTCGGTTCGGTAAAAATAAATTCGGTGTGTAATTTATTTTATTTCTTTGATTTGTTTCAATTTTATTTATTATTCACAGAAGATTGTTCTAACAATATCAAATTTGAGAATAGCTGTACATTGTTTTTTAAATAGTAAATTGTTTTTTAAAAATAATTTGTCAAACAATTTTTATATTTTTAAAAAATAAAAATAAATATACGGCTACATAATCGTCAAATATTTGGATAACCAAGCCACAATCTCACATTTTCCCATTGGCATCATTCTCCTTTTGTCATTCAGAAGTACAAAAATGATTGGAAGCTTTAGGGAGCTATGATTGTGATACCTTAAATGTTTAATTAATACCACGTTAATATTAAATTAAAAAAAATACTAACTAAGAATAATAATAATAAAATAAATATATAAAATATAAATAAATACGTAGCTGTACGTGCTAAGGTGTAATCTAATTCGGCATTGGTTTATTAAAAGTGTGATTAATATATTATTTGGGGTCAGAACAACACAACTACAAAATTATGACAAAAGTTGGGGCCAAAAGGAAATATGGTGAAAAATGTACAATTTTTTGGTAACCTAAAGAAAAAGCCACCTGTTAAGCCTATTATGTAGAGGGGTGAATCATCTAGAAGGACAATAAATAAGGGGTGAGTCACCATATAAAGCTCAAGTATGGAGTATTTTGAAAAGTTAGTAAAAAGTTAGTTTTTTTAGTTTTTTTTAATTTATTTTATTTTTTTATGAGTAAAAAATGTGAGAGGTGATATGACCTAAAATGAATAAAAAGTTAAAAATTGACTTTTTTAGTGCTTCTCAAAAGACCACATAGGCATGAATTGGAGGCCAACAAAACAAAAGAAAATTCACAAGAAGAATGATTAAAGAAAAAGGGTCTTGAAAAGCCAGCATAAATAGAAAGAAAATAGTATGAATCAAAATTAAGGTGAGTTATATTATATCTTAAGTTACTATAATTTATTTTATGTATATTTTGAGTTACCATAATTTTTTGTATACAAATTATATTTCATGTATGTTAATTATTTTTCCGAACTCTATTTTTTTTAAAGTGAAACCCATGGATATGATTGTTTAAAGTTTATAAATTATTTGATAATGTTTATATAAGTATTTATTTTTGTAAGTACCACCATGAGAGTCTCATGTCTTAGGAGACTTAAATAACCACTGGCTTCTGATTGGTCACTTTGTGGCCTTCTGTTTGTCATAGATCTATTGACCTCTGTTCTGATTGTCACTCCAGTGACCTCTGTTCTGTTCTATACCGTGATTATGGTTATTTATTTACATAATTTCGGCATTTCAATTTCTGCCACTTACGTAATTTGTTTATTCAAATTAAGTTATGTTAATATTTTAACTTAAATAACTATCTATGGTTATTTTGTATCCCCTATACTCTTAACATAATATTTCTCACTCTGTTGTGTATTTATAGCTGTTATCCCTTTCAGGTGATGAGATATAAAGAAAAACTCCAACCTTGTATAGTGGGACCCGAACAGAATTTGATGTTGACCTGTTACATTTTATTTTTATTTTTATTTTTCTTTCTAAAATTCTGTCACCACATAATAAAATAATAGAGGCCCAGCAGATGTATTTTCTTAACAATAGAATGATTAATGAAGTTAATTTTTTGTTTAAT
Source organism: Camellia granthamiana (assembly GCA_036172215.1). NCBI lineage: Eukaryota > Viridiplantae > Streptophyta > Magnoliopsida > Ericales > Theaceae > Camellia > Camellia granthamiana. The sequence continues at coordinate 6,284,224 of CM069906.1, forward strand.
TATTTTCTTGCTTCCATTCTGTCTCCGCCTGTGCCATTTAATTTGTTAAGATTAGAATTAATTAGTAAGTTGTGATTCCAGCCCTAAGTCTTTGTATTGGGTCGTGACAATAATGAGGATGGAACTAATTGTAATATGATGTTTTGGCATTTTTTTTTTAATTTTAATTTTAATTTTTATTTGCCACGTCATTAGAGCTGGGTTTAGAACCCCAGCTCTAGAGCGCTGATCATTGCTCTAAGAAGTAATCAGTGTGTTTAGTTTTAGTTTTTTGAATTCAATTTTTTAAAAACTGAGTTTTTTGCTTTTTAGTGAATATTTTTAAAATTTTAAGTATTGTTTTAACTTTTTTAGATGCACCTTACTTAGATGTATTTAAAAAGTAAAATATTTGTGAAAAAATATTTTAAAAAATTAATAAATACAAAAAAATATACTAAATTTTTGTATTTTTAGTATTTAGTGAATTTTTTAAAGATTTTTTTCAAGAAAATTATATTTTTTAAGTGTATTTATGTTAGATGTGTCTAAAAATTAAAAAAATTCAATAAAAATAAAAAAATACGAAAAATAAGAAAGTAAAATTTTTAAAAAAATATTTTCAAAAAACTGAAAATAAATATGGTGAATTGTGTTAGGAACACAAAAAACTAGGGCTGAGCAAGAAATCCGTAAAATTCGTAATCCGATCCAGTCCAGTCCAGTCCAATCTAGTAGGTTTGGATTGGTTTTTTGAATCCGTGGTTCGGTTCCGGATTGAAAAATTAAAAATTCGTAGTTCATGGATTGGTTCCGGATTGAACCCCACGGTTCCGGATTGAAACCGATCCGGACCGTATACAAATAGTCTATATTTTTATTATACACTCTCCTACATAGTATCTTCTCTTATTTTATATAAAACTTAAATCCAAACCTAAACTCGCATAGTATCTTCTTTTATTACTTTTGTTTGCTAGTTTTTAGTGTTAATTTGTAATGGTCTAAATACTTATGGTGGAACCAGTTTTTTTATGGTTGTTTAAATTTTAGAACAGTATATCATTATTATGAAAAGACATGTTGCTATTGTGAAATTAATATGTACTATATTTATATTTTTATGAAATTAAAGTGTTATATATATATTTTTTGTTATTTAATTATGTAAATCCGTGGTCCTAAACCGATCCAATCCGTATTTAAATGGATTGGTCCGGATTGGTTCCACGATTTAAACGGATTGGATTGGTTCTAATTTTTCAAGAACCGTAGATAACGGATTGGTCCTGATTTTACCCCAATCCGGTCCAATCTGGACCATGCTCACCCCTAAGAATTATCTTGTTTTTCTGAAATTTTAATTAAATTATGTATTTTTCTAATATTATTAGTTATTTTATATAATACATAAAAAAATTAATAAAATATATAATTATTAAAATTTCAAAAAACCACTAACATATGGTTTACTTGGTTAGACTTTTTTAGTAGGAAAAATTATCAGTGGTAGTATGAGAAAATTATTATAGATTCATAATAAAATTTATAAATTTAATTATTAATATGTATAAAATTTATTATTTATAATTCTTTTTTAAAGTCAATCCTGAATTCCCTATTAATAAACCCGTTTGTTTCTATATATATATATAAAAAAAAAAAACAAAACAAAACAAAACAAAACAAAACAACACATTTCATATATTTTTTTATTATTTATTTAAGCATAAAGTAAATAAATTTGTTATGGTCTTTAAAATGACTTATCATTAAAAATTATTTAAGTCAAATCTTTAGGAAGTTTATTTTAGCTAGACCAGTGGCTCCGTCTGAGATGATGGATTTGGGGTTTTTTTGGTTATTTTAGTCACAAAAGATAAAATAGATTATTTTACTCAGAAAAAATAAAACATCACATTCAATTCATAATCATTACACTCTTCTCTTACAAAAAAAGTTTAAAAAGTCAAAAAGCTAAAAAGCCTTTTCCAAACCAAACTTTTTAGCCCAGACTAAAATAGCTAAAAAAATCAAAAAAATCAAAAAGCCAACCCACTTCCCAAACGCACGATGTTTGGGAAGAAGAATATAGGGCTTTTTTGGCTATTTTAGCCACAAAAAACAAAATAGGCTATTTTAACCACAAAAAACAAAATATCACATCCAACCCATAATTATTACATTCTTCTTTCACAAAAAAATTAAAAAAGCCAAAAAGTCAAAAAATCCTTCTCAAATCAAACTTTTTAGCCCAGTTTAAAATAACCAAAAAAATCAAAAAATTAAAAAGTTAACCCATTTCCCAAACCAACCCTAAAAAGTAAAAAGTGACCTTTCATTGACTTTTACCTAATGTATACAATAGAAAATTTTTGTTTTAAATATCAATCAAATACCAAAAAATAAAAATAATTTTTTTTTTGTGTACCAAAACAATTTATATTAAAAAAAATTTAAGTATACAATATTTTACGTCAAAACAAATATAATTTAAATCTAAGCCAATTTTCATATAATAAATACATATGTAAGATAAAGGTGGATTGGACGGCAAGAAAAGGACAGAAAAACAAACATTTAAAAGTTCTGAAACTGAAAAAGTATTTGAACACTTTTTTGCTCCCCTTTCTCTTTATTTGCTTTACTGTACATTATCACTATACTATTCGCTAGGTTCACACGTGAGAAACAAATCATTGAGGGCTTGGCTTCATTTTTCAATAAAAATGTCTTGAACAATTTTATTGTATTTGAAAAAAAAAATTCTATGTACTTAATAATAAACAGAATACAAAAGAAATAAAAAAATGAAAAAATTTATTTAATTACAAAAATCAAATAAAAAAATAAAAGAAAATAAATAAAAAACAAATTTTATTTTGTTACAAAAACAAAATCAAAATATGATATAAATAAATAAAACAGAAAATAAATTAACAACTTACTTGATTAATTTCTTGAATAATATTCTAATCAAGTTCAATGTTTGTCATTGTATCCTTAAGGCAGATTCGTCTTCTCCACAGTGCTTTCAAACTTGCGGACATCTATCTCCCATGATAAAATGATCAACAACGAATAAATGTAGCACTACAATTTATTCGCACAACGAACACACTTTGTGAACACACTCTTTCATACAAGAAAATAATGCAGCAAAATGAAGAGATAGTAAAGCAGATTTTAAGGACGAAAATTCAGTAGTGAAACAAATGAGGGACTTGTCTTATTTATAGATGAAAATGTGGCTTTTCATTTTAAACTCAACAGGTGCAATACTTGTTCAGACAGATCAACAAATCTGGTTTGAATTTCAATTAGATAAAAATTGTTTTGGGTTTGAATCTGTACAGATTCGGATCTGTTTGGACAGTGAACCTGTACAGAAAATTCTGAAGAGGTGCAAAAATTTTGAATTCAAAAAATTAAATTTTAAATTGGACAGATTTTATTTTACCAAAAGATAAAATTGAATTCAAATGTTTTTGGCCCAAAAAGATTAGTATTGGACTGAACAAGCCCAACCCAACCTCACACTACGCACCCGCGCCCAAGTCCAGGCCCAGGCCCAGGCCCGGCCCAGCCAGCCCACCCGACCGGCGGCGCACGCGCGTGTGGTTATTTTTTGATCCAATAAATCTAGTCCAATTTGCCCATAACCTCTCTTTTCTACAAACTTGGGGTGCCCTTGGGGCCCTCCCCAAGTTATAATTCCAAGCTTTATAAACCCATAAATTTCTTCCCACCAAACCAATGTGGGACAAGCTTTATTCAAACCTTTACGGATTTTCCACAAAAACTCTATTTTCATGGAGCACACTTTGGCTTCAATTTCTCATTTACCTGATAATGGTTTTGAACAACCAAATATACCACGTGAATCACAACACGGCATAGAACGTGTTACCACTTAGACCCGCCAACTTTGGCGCATAGGTCCCACCTAAAATTTAGACTAACGTTTAGAAAAAATTCTGTTTTTCCAGAATTTCCAAAAGCATTTCTAACAATCCCTCACATGAATGGAATTTGATGACAACGGAAATGCAACAATATGCAGATTTTGTCGAAAGAGTATAAATCGAAAATATCTTGCATCACGATAGTTAGCTTTCGACCTTAATCCTTCCATAGTGATAACCTATCGGACTTATTAGCTAACCAATGGACGCAATGCCTTGAATTGTTCAGCTGTTTGTGTAAGCCAAGACAATGGATTTCACACAAAATATCTTCTGACACATCATGGTTCTCACGGTTGTGTTCATTTTGGCCTTGAATGCTCCTGGTTGTTCATGAGTGCTTCTAGAGAATTTAGCCTCGTTATTCTCATAGAATCGGCCCCAGTTCGACATTCATATAGGTGATTCTTATTGTGAGTATCTCCTTATACTCGTCTTGATTTTTATGCCTAGATCAAGATATAAGTAATCTTTAAAAGCAAAGCTTATCCTTAAACCCCTGCATACAACATATGTTGCAGATATCACTCTTATCATAGGAATGGGTAGGGAATTTTAATCCCTTGGTGATTTCTGGTAAGCCACACATAACTTAGTTGTCTCTTTGAACTTAGTTCTTGGGATCTCCAGTCATATATGTAGGGTTACCATTATGATGACTTTTATGTAATACGCTTTAATCTCATCCCCTTCGATGAACTATACACTTGTTTTTTTGTCAAACCTTTTGTTGACGGATCCTCAATATTCTCTTTAGATTTTATATAATTTATTGAGATTATTCCATTTGAGAGCAATTGCCTTACGGTATTATGTCGACAATGAATATGTCGTGACTCACTATTATACATATGATTCTGTGCCCTTCCTATTGCAAATTGACTATCACAATGAATGCAGATAGCTGGCACAGGTTTTGGCTACATTGGAATGTCTTCTAAGAAGTGACGAAACCATTCTGCTTCTTCTCCTGCTTTGTTTAAAGCAATGAACTTAAATTCCATTGTGGATCGTGCGATGCATGTTTGTTTCATGGATTTCCAAGAAACAGCAGCGCCTCCTAAAGTAAATACATATCCACTAGTGGATTTTGAATATTTAGTATCCGATATCCAATTGGCATCACAATAAACTTCGAGTACTGCTGGATATCGAGTAAAGTTCAAACCATGATCACGAGAAAATCTTAGATATCTAAGAACCCGAACGATCGCTTTCCAATGGTCTTCTCCGGGGTTAGTAATGTACCTACTCAATTTACTGATTGCATAAAGCTATGTCAGGACGAGTACAATTCATTAGGTACATTAGGCTTCCAATGATTTGGGAGTATTTTAACTGAGACACTGCATCACCTTTATTTTTCGATAAATAAAGACTGATGTCTATAGGTGTTCTAACTACATTCATATCATCCTTGATAAATTTACCAAGAATTTTCTCAATATAATGTGATTGAGATAATGCATATCCGTCGGATGTTTTAGTAATTTTCATTCCTAATATAACATCTACGACCCCTATATCTTTCATATCAAATCTTCTATTAAGCATTTGCTTAGTTGATTTGATCATATTTTGACTGCTTCCAATGATAAGCATGTCATTCACATAAAAACAAACTATGACATATTCTTGGTCAGTGTTTTTAATATAGATGCACTTGTCACATTCGTTTATCTTAAACCCATTAGTAAGCATAGCATGATCAAATTTTTCATGTCATTGCTTAGGTGCTTGTTTTAATTTATAAAGAGATTTTATAAGTCGACAAACTTTCTTTTCTTACCCCGGTACTACAAACCCTTTGGGTTGCTCCATATAGATCTCTTTATTTAGATCACCATTTAAGAAAGCTGTCTTAACATCCATTTAATGTATTTCTAAATTAAACAATGTTGCTATGGCAATAAGCATGCGGATGCATGTTATTCTTGTCACAGGAGAATATGTGTCAAAATAGACCTTCCTTTTGTTTGTAACCTTTTACTACAAGTCTTGCTTTATACTTGCCTATTGAACCATCTGCTTTCATTTTTCTCTTGATTATCCATTTATATCCAAGAGGTTTAGAACTAGGTGGAAGATCCACCAATTCCCAAGTATGATTTTGCATAAAGGATTCAATTTCATTATTAACAGCCTCTTTCCACAAATGTGCTTCAGGACCTGTCATTGCTTCCTTAAAGCTTTGAGGTTCATTTTCTAATAGGTATGTCAGAAAATCTGGACCAAAGGATTTTGATGTTCTTGCTCTCTTACTTCGTCTTGGTTCATCATCAGTTAAGTCCTGTTGGTTGAGACCATTACTAGTCTCTTGTGTTTGATTGTCATTAGTCTCTTGACTTTGTGTACAATCATAAGTTCTTTTCTGTGAACTTAATTCATGTCCTTTCTTGTAGGGAAAGACATGTTCAAAAAACACAGCATTGTTTGACTCTATAATAGTGTTCACATTTATATTAGGTATTTCTGATTTATAAGTCAGAAACCGATATGCACTACTATTTTGAGTATAACCAATAAACATACAATCCACTATTTTTGGTCCTATCTTAGGCTTTTTAAGAACAGAAACTTCTACCTTTGCCAAACACCCCCACATTTTTAAGTATTTGTAGGAAGGTGGTCAACCTTTCCATAATTCATGAGGAGTGTTATTGGTTTTCTTGTGGGGGATTTTGTTAAGAACATAATTAGCAGACAATATTACTTCCACCCCACAAGTTTTGCGGTAAGCTCGAACTTAATAACATGGCATTCATCATTTCTTTTAGGGTTCTATTCTTCCTTTCAGCAATTCCATTTTGCTGTGGAGAATAGGGTGCTGTAGTTTGGTGAATAATGCCATGTTGTGCACAAAATTCATTTAATGGTGCATTATATTCACCATCCCTATCACTTCTAACCATTTTAATGGTTTTTTCAAGTTGATTTTCAACTTCAGTTTTGTAGAGTTTAAATATTTCTACGGCTTCATCTTTACTTCTAAGTAAGTATACATAACAATATCTTGTGCAATCATCGATAAATGTTATGAAATACTTTTTACCTCCTCTAATTTTAACAAATTTAAGATCACATACATCAGTATGAATTAATTCAGTTTTTCTTTCAACCGATTTAAATGGAGCCTTAGTTAGTTTCGCATCTACACAAATCTCACATTTGTGATTAGGATCAATTTCAAACTTTGGTATATAATCCAAACCAATTAATCTACGCAAAACATCAAAATTCACATGTCCTAATCTACTATGCCATAAATTTGACTCAAGAATATAAGCAAAAGATGTGTTATTCTTATTAATAGCAACTTTTGGTACAACCGTCATTACATTTAATTTGAAGAGACCATCACTCATGTATCCCTTTCCAACATACATACCACTCTTTGTTAATACAAATTTATCATACTCAAAAACAAGTCTAGAACCATTTTTACTTAACAAAGAACCAGAAATTAAATTCTTTTGAATGTCTGGTACATGCAGTACATTGTTGAGGGTTAGTTCCTTCCTTGATGTCATCTTCAAGATTACCTTTCCTTGTCTAGCTACAGTAGAAGTAAAAGAATTTGCCATGAAAAGTTGTTCACCATTTGCAGCCTCATTGTAGGTAGTGAATATCTTCTTGGCTACACAAATGTGATGAGTTGCCCCAGTGTCAACCCACCATTCCTTGGGATTTCTAATCAAATTAGCCTCAGATACCACAGCAGAGAGGTTGATATCATTTACCCCGTCAAAGATGTAATGTAATTCTGTCACATTGGCCTAATTGGTGGTTTTCTTGCTTGTACTTTCGCGATCCTTCTTGGGGGGGCGGCAATCAGAAGCTCAATGTCCGGTCTTGCCACAATTATAGCATTTACCTTTGAACTTTTTATTGCTATTTTTGTCGCCTTGTTTAGGACCATCTCCAATAAACTTCCTCTTTTTGTTATGTGGTTTGTACACTTGTTCAACCACATTAGCCTTAGACTCAATGGAATTTTTCCCATTTCTCTTTTTAGCCTTTCAGTTATCTTCCTTAATTCTCAATCTTACAATCAATTCATCCATGATCATCTCCTTGCGTTTATGTTTTAAATAATTTTTGAAATCTTTCCAAGTCGATGGTAACTTTTCCACTAAAGTAGCAACTTGGAAAGACTCGCTAAGAGACATACCTTCAGAATGAATATCATGCAAAATTATTTAAAAATTTTGAACTTGAGAAATTACCGTTTGGGAGTTTACCATAACGAAGTCCAAAAATTTACGGACAACAAATTTCTTCGTGCCGGCATCCTCTGTTTTGTGTTTTTTTCTCTAAAGAATCTCATAATTCTTTTGTTGTTTTCATAGGGCTGTAAACATTATACAGCATGTTGTCAAGGCCATTGAGGATGTAATTTCTGTACAGGAAATCAGAATGTTTCCAAGCGTCCACAGCGGTAACAACTTGCTGATCACTTTCATTCTCTCTAAGTACTGGAGCCTCTTCACAGAGAAACCGAGCCAAATTTAGAGTTGTAAGATAAAACAACATTTTCTACTGCCATCTCTTAATCTCTTAAACTCAGTACCGTTAAATTTTTCCGATTTTTCTCCATGATATATTGGAACTTGAACATGGTTCTGGATAGGAACTAGAGTTGGTGTAATAATTGGAGTACCACTTCTAGTTGTAGTAGCCATAATATTTGATTACAAAAATCAGAAAAAACCAAAACACAAATTAATTTTCTAGTTACTAAAACCAAAAAATAAATTATAATACAAAATAATTTTATTTTTCCTTGTTACTAAAACTATGACACCCCGTATTTTTGAAGTATTAATATTTAGTGAGTGGTATTGGTGGTTTATTATGATAATTTAGTGATGAGATTTTTAGATAAGAATCTAATTTTAAATTATTTATTTGTATTTATCTCATCTCTTTTATATCTATCATATGATTATTTATTCTGATATAACAATATATAAACTCTTCCTATCATTCGCCACCACGTGAGAAGAAAAAAAAAAAAAATACAAACAAACAAACCGTGGGCTGTTAACCCACAGTTCCTCACTTGCCACACCAAACACACCACCCATCATTCCATCTTTTCATTTACTTTTAATTTTTTTAATTCTCTTTCTCTCCTTTATTCCTCTATAAATCAGCTCAGAGTGAAGGGAGCTCCTCACAATTCTTCCTTCATTTGGCTCTCCCCCTCTCATAAATTGTATAGAGTAGAAATATTAAGTTTAGATATGGGAGTGTTTTGAGTGAAAATGAGTATTTTATAAAATAAATAAATAAATTGAGAGTTGGAGATTTTATTAAATTATACATACTTTATCTTTTAGAAGTTTGATCAAAGCTATTTTTGGAGATCTATGGAGCAATTTCAGATTTATGGTGATAAAGTTAATTATTTTGAGGTAAATTCGGGTTGTATACAATATGCTCTATTTAAATCTCTTTGCAAAGAGTTCTCTTATTTTAAATTATCCTCAATTTGTAATCTACTTGATTATGGTGGTAAAATCATTTGTTGTCGAATCGTTGATATTCTGATCATTTGGTAAAATTCTCTACAAATATTTTTGTGTTAAAATGGTGATTTGTCTGACTGAATGACATGGAAATTCTCCATACATGGATCGAGTGAATTTTATTAATTGTTTACACCAATATGCTCGGATAAGCATGGAGCTTGGGTGAGGTGGATGAATAAATGAATTTATTCACTGATCATGTACTGAGTAGGACCGGGTATTTGGTCCTAGATAAACTATAGTTGATTTGTTGTGCAATTTAGTAAATTGCTAGATTATCATATCATTGATTTAATGCCATAAATTGTTGGAGTCCGGTTAATTTATTCTGTATCCGAGCCTTGTATTCCTGTCGTATTGTATACTTCCCCAATTAATTTATTTTTCAGGTGCGGAGCAGATTTTGGCGGAGCTCAAAATTGAGATTAAAAAGATTTATTAATATAGAGATTTGGGACCCACCACTATAATTATTAAATTTGGAGATAGTTCTAATATTGTTTATTTTGGAGCTAATTAGAATATTTGGAGGATATTGTACCATTTGGAGACGATTTTGTAATTATTATTTTTGGGAGCAAAAACTTGTATTTTTTTAAGGCTATTTTAGTGTATTTAACGACCTGGGAGTGGGGCGTTACAAAAATTAGAAAAATAAAATGCCACAATAATTTTCTATAACACAAATTAATATTCTGCAATTGTTAATGATACCAGCATATTACTACTAGTTGTCAAAGAAAATAAACAGTATATTACTACTATTTGTCAAACAGTATATTACTACTATTTGTATTTTCCAACCAGAATATCATTTTGTGAAATCACAAAAAATTAATTATAATGAAGACACCAAAAAATTAGTCTGTCTTAAGATTCTTGGACAATCTTCACTGTATTTGAAAAAAAAAATTCTGTTTGTGTACTTAACAACAAACGGAATACAGAAGAAATAAAGGAAATGAGAGAGTTTGTTTGATTACAAAAATCAAACCAGAAAATAAAAGAAAATAAATAAAAAAACAGATTTTATTTTGTTACAAAAACAAAATCAAAATCTGATATAAATAAATAAAACAGAAAATAAATTAACAACTTACTTGATTACTTTCTTGAACAATATTCTGAACAAGTCTAGTGTTTGACACTGTGTCCTTAAGACAGATTCATCCTCTCCACAGTGCTTTCAGATTTGCGGACGTGTATCTCCCAAGATAAAATGATCAACAACGAATAAATGCAGCACTACAATTTATTCGCACAACGAACACACTTTATGTTTACACTCTTTCACACAAGAAAATAATGCAGCAAAATGCAGAGATAGTAGAGCAGATTTTGAGGACGAAAATTCAGTAGTGAAACAAATGAGGGACTTGTCTTATTTATAGATGAAAATGTGGCTTTTCATTTTAAACTCAATAGGTGCAATACCTGTTCGGACAGATCAACAGATTTGGTTTGAATTTCAAACAGATAAAAACTGTTTTGGGTTTGAATCTGGACAGATTCGGATCTGTTTGGACAGTGAACCTGTACAGAAAATTCAGAAGAGGTGCAACAATTTTGAATTCAAAAAATTGAAATTTAAATTGGACAGATTTTATTTTACCAAAAGATAAAATTGAATTCAAATGTTTTTGGCCCAAAAAGATTAGTATTAGGCCGGACAAGCCCAATCTAACCTCATACCATGCACTCGCGCCCAAGCCCACGCCCAGCCGACCGGACGGATGGCGGCGACGGTGCGTGCGTGTGGTTATTTTTGAGTCTAATGGGTCTAGCCCAATTTGTCCATAACCTTTCCTTTCTACAAACTTGAAGTGCCCTTTGGGGCTCTCCCCGAGTTATAATTCCGAGCTTTATAAATCCATAAATTTCTTCCCACCAAATCAATGTGGGACAATCCTTTATTCAAACCTTTAAGGATTTTTCACCAAAACTCCATTTTCATGGAGTACTCTTTGGTACCACGTGAATCACAACGCGATATAGAACGCATTACCATTTAGGCCCGTCAACTTTGGCGCATGAATCCCACCTAAAATTTAGACCAAAGTTTAAGAAAAATTTTGTTTTTTTAGAATTTCCAAAACCATTTCTATCAAAGTGAAGTACACATACACTATACACTCCAAACATTTTGAACATTTTTTTTTAAATATATTAGATAAGACAAAGTTTTTATGTAAACAATTCATATAAAATGATATAATGGTTAGTTAGTGTAATTTATTTGAATTGTTTGTAATTTTTTTATTTATTTTAAGATACTGTATTAGACTCTTTAATAAAACTTTTACTTATAGTTTTATTAAGTTCTCATTTAAAAATAAGTTATTTTAATAATTTTTTAACTTTTTACGAAAAGATATACTCCCTCTGTTTCAAAATAATGGTCCCTTTTGGGAAATTTAATTTTTTTTGGTAGTATAATTATTGCACTTTAAAAAAGTTAATTTTTCAAAATTACCCTTTTAATAGTATATTTTTTAGAAATATCAATGTCATAATTGTACTTTTATATTGTTTATTAATTTAAAAGAAGGACAAAATAGGAAATTTATATTATTTTTGTACTTGATTTTTGAAGATGGACTAATATTTTGAGACAATAAAAAATGAAATATAAAACGAGATGTAACAATTTATAATGACTGATATAACAATTTATACGGAAGAAGTATAAAAAAATAGAAAGAATAATATAACAATTTATAATGACTTTTTAACTTTTTAATTAAAATATATAATCGAAAAACGAGATGTAAGTTAAAACAGTTTAAATAAATTTTAAAAATTAACTCATACACTCCGATCCCACTACCACCGCCATTGCTCTGTCTCTCTGTCTCTTACTTTCACACTCTTTAATACGTGTCAACTCAATCTTGCATGCCTTGCAATTGCTAAAATGCGCCTCAATCTCCATTCTGCTGTCACATGTTGGTACCGCAGCTTTTTTTTTTTTTTGGTTACAGGAAAATCCTCCCTACCCTCCCGCAGGTCCAAGGCAGCGCCCCTTGCAGAGATCACCAAGGTGTCCTGTTAGCCGTTCCGAGCGAGGAGACTATAACCTGGGAACTTGCCCCGACCTCCCAAGACAAGCTCCGCTTAAGTCAGGACTCGCACAGCGGGGGAGCATTGAACCCACACCAAGTGCTGACTAGACAACTTGAGGTCCAACCTTCTAACCAACAGTGCTTCCGCCCAGGAGATTGGCCCAAGAGGGAGTGGGGAGTTGAACTTGTGACCTTGGGGCTTAAACCCCAAGGCCTTACCACAATGCCACAACCCCTTGGGTTACCGCAGCTTTGCTATGTGCTCTCACACCTTCGTCATTATTCTCTGCGGCTGGCTTTTTTTTTTTTTTCTTTATTTGAATAATATTATTTATTTTATAATTACACGTAACCCTAAAAAATGTGTGATTTGTATTTTCTTTTTTGGGTGGTAGAAATAGGAACACTGAGATGAGTGTGTGACTTGTATTTAGATGAGTTGCTCACGTTATGCCAACTGAGAGGGTAATTTATGTTTAAATTGGGCCGAGCTAGGATAGTAGGCCGATCTATGGTCCATATTGAAGAGGTTGAGAAGATGGGCCCCGGACAAGTGTTAGTCCGGTCCGAAGTAGAGGATTTCCACCGGAGTAAGTGCTTATGTTTAGTTTAGTCGCAGGTTATTTGAGTTAGCTCGGTCATGTTGTTCAGAACCGAGGTATATTGGGCTTGCCTTAGGACCTGAGTAAATGGTAGCTCGGCTTAATTCTTCTATGGATAGCTCGGCCTTTGCATGCGAGGCCGAGATAGGAGAAAGGAAAGCGGAGCCGAGGTAACAGTCGTCCGGTCTTCAGTGATTAGTTCGGTCATAGCGTATGGGAACCGAGGTGTGCTGAGTCCTTAGGAGGACTGGTTGTGCAAATAGTTCGGCTCAACTTTCTTATGGTTAGCTCGGTCGTAGCATGGGGAAGCCGAGGTAAGAGAAAGGAAAGTAAGGGGCCAAACTAGAGGTTACTTCGGTCATATTGGAGTCCGGCCGTGGTAAAACCATCTCACTTGGTTTAAGCAGTGAGGGAGGGTGTTGGAGGATAAGCATTATCTTCCAGGAGTATGAATCCTAAGAGGACTCTGCATGGAGGAGTAAGAGTCCTACTAGGATTGTGTCACACGAAACCTATAAAAGCTCACCAATATCACCTTTGGAGAGGTAATGCAATTTTGCTCCCTGAATACATAGAGCTTTTGCCTATTTGTCTTGTTGACTGACTTAGGCATCGGAGAGGTTTCCGGCACACACCCGCCGGCTAGCTCACGTTTGTGTTTTCAGGTAGTGGAACGACGTCGTACGGAGGAGCGCAGACTTGATCAACAGGATTATACGAGAAGGTGTATTTCTTTCCCGTACAATTGGCGCCGTCTGTGGGAAGTCAGACAAGAAAAACCTCTTGATCAAGCTTTCCCTCAGGAAGAATCAATGGCGCACAACGAAGATGTATCACAGTCCGCCGTCGACGGACTAACACCAGAGGGAGGTGCAAGGCGCGAGGGTCTACCTTTGGTCCCTCCTATGGCGGACTTGGAGCAACGACAAAATTCCAAGAGGGATGCCAGGGGTAGAAGGAGGAATAACAGCCCTCATCCCTCTCGTTCGCAAAGCCCAGAAAGACAAAGGCTCAGGGTTGATCCTCAAACTTTGGAGGATCGCGTCAGGGAACAAGACGAGTTGATACGGCGGATGGCGGCGGACATGGAATCTCTAAAACGCCAGATGAAAGGAAAAGAAGTGGCGACAGGAGAGGGGCGCAACAACAAGACGCCCCCTCGCCACTCAAAGGGTCGTAGTAGAAATTCTACACCCTCCCAAGCAGAAAATAGAAGCCTCAGGACAGGCGACACGCAGGCCAGATCTTCCAGGACTCGTCACTCCAGGTCTGAGAGGACGAGATCTGAAAGGTCTTACATGGAAGGAAGCACTTACTGGCCCTCACATACGCACCAAACAAGGTCCAGACAGACAGAGTTACCCAGATCGTCCGACCTACGAACCGTGCTAGATGAAAAGGCACGATGCAGGGAAGGCGCCAGGGCACGTGATCCACATAGAGTTTCTGCCTTACAGCGGTTGGCTCCTCGGACGCATGGAAGCATCGAGGTTGGAATGCCACTACCGCGCCCAGCCTATGAACCAGCTGACAAGGCATTGGCGAGGCTGCAGACCTCACCGTTTGTTCCAGCAATTGAGAACGTGTCCCTACCATCAGGCTTCCTTCAGCCCAAATTCAATACATACGAGGGGAAGACGGACCCCTACTCGCACTTGAGCCACTTTCGCCAGGTCATGGCTGTATACCGGTGGAATGAGGCCTTGATGTGCATCCTATTCCCTTCAAGCCTTGGTGACCTAGGCCTGACTTGGTTTGAGAAACTTCCAGAAGGCAGCATAGCCTCCTGGGCGCAATTGGCGGAGGCGTTCGTGACAAGGTTCCGAACGAACACTAAAACCCCGGTGGAGATCGACCAGTTACTCTCTATCGACATGGGCGAGAAGGAAACCTTACGATCGTACAACAGTCGTTACTGGGAGACATTCAACCAGATTGGGGATTGTCCCACCAATCTAGCCATTGCACAATACAAAAGAGGACTTCCAGTTGGGAACAGACTAAGGGACTCAATCACCATGACGCCGCTTCTCACCATGGAAGCCTTGATGGAAAGAGTGCATCAACACATCAGGGTGGAGGAGGACGGCGCCCGTGCTAAAGCAAAGTCTAGCACAGCCGCAACGCTAGAGAAAAAGGCCTCAGCAAAAGTCAATACGGTAAACCGTCCGAGCAAGAACGGGCGGGGCAGGCGAGACAACGAAGAAGACCAGGACAAGAGATGGCTGAGAGTCCGCACTGCCATAACCACGGTCTTCAAGAAACCGATCTACCGAATCCTGAGTGAAATAAGAGACGAGCCTTTCGTCCAGTGGCCAGCCAAACTAGGCGAGGCTCAGAAGGACTATGATGACAGATCCAGGTGCACCTTCCACAAAGAAAAGGGGCACCGCACTGAGAATTGCACGCCATTAAGGCAGCACTTGGAAGAGTTGGTGGCAGCGGGTCACCTGGACAAATACATTGAAGGAGGGGCACAGCCAGCCCCCCAGGACCATAACAACCCCAACGGGATGCCAATCGACGCACCGCCTCAAGGCGTCATCAACGTAATACATGGAGTCTTTGAACCTGAGCGTGTATGCGAGCTCAGAGGTTCAATCAAAAAGGCTGAGCACTTGAGAGAGGTGCTAAGTGCCCAACCAGTCACCAAGAAGGGGAAGTCAGAGGCCATAAACGTCATGTCTTTTTCGGATAAAGACTTGGACAGAATATATTGCCCTCACAATGATGCCTTGGTTGTCACTCTCCGAGTCAAAGATTTTGACGTCAAGCGGATTCTGATTGACCAAGGTAGTTCGTACGAAATAATGTACTATGAAACCTTTAAACAACTAAAGTTGCAAGATAAGGACTTGGCGCCTGCAGTATCTCCCCCTGATCGGATTCAACTCCATGCCAGAATGGCCCGTTGGCAAAATTATCCTCCCAGTCAGAGCAGGGAGTGTGACGAAACAAGTGGAGTTCTGGGTGTTGAAGGTCCCCTTCACCTACAACATTATCTTGGGCAGAACATGGCTGCATGCCATGCGCTCGGTGGCATCCTCCTACCACCAAGTAATGCGGTTCCCCAACGACACCGGAGTGATAGAAGAAGTTTATGGAGATCAGATCGTATCAAAGCAGTGCTTTGTCACGGTGAATGGCAGCCGCGCTGCCAAAGGATATGTTCATTCGGTGGAAAAACCTGAGAGTAATGAACTATTCGCGGATGTTGGCAAAGCGGCTAGCCAGAAAGAGGTGGAAGACTTGGTGGAGGTTAGAATAGATGAAAAGAACCCGGATAAGTTCTTTCTGCTTGGTTCGGCGTTGTCCAGCACTGAGAGATTGGAGGTCTTGGAATTTCTGACCTCCAACATCGAAGTGTTTGCCTGGACCCCATACGACATGCCAGGCATTGATCCCAACTTCATCTGCCACCAACTCAACGTCCACCCTTCTGCCAGACCAGTCATTCAACGCACTCGCAGATCGGCACTCCACCACGCCGAAATAGTGGCAGAAGAAGTTGGAAACCTGCTGGTGGCAGGGGCAATCAGAGAGGTGCACTACCCAAGATGGATCTCCAACACCGTCGTAGTGCCAAAGAAGAATGGCAAGTGGCGTGTTTGCGTCGACTACAAAACGGTCAACAAGGCGTGCCCAAAAGATAGCTTTCCTCTACCAAGGATAGACCAACTGGTAGACCTAACGGCGGGGCACAACAGACTTAGCTTTCTGGATGCATACAGAGGCTACCACCAAATCGCCATGCATGAACCAGACCAGGAGGTCACATCCTTCACAACTCCAAGAGGATTATACTGCTACAAGGTCATGCCCTTTGGCCTAAAGAACGCAGGGGCGACGTTCCAGAGAATGGTCACCAAGATGTTTGAGCCGTTGTTAGGCAGAACAATGGAGGCTTACATCGATGATATGGTGGTCAAGAGCAAGGATGAGAATGACCACCTCAAAGACCTAAGTGAGATGTTTGAGATCCTGAAGAAGCATAAGTTACGCCTCAACGCGTCGAAGTGTGCATTCAGAGTAGGATCAGGCAAATTCCTGGGCTTCTTGGTGACCAACCGAGGTATAGAAGCAGACCCTTCTCAGATCAAGGCAATACAGGATCTGGAAAGGCCAAATTCGGTGAAGGAAGTGCAGCATCTCACCGGCATGGCAGCCGCACTCAATCGGTTCATAAGCCGGTCATCAGATAGACTATGACCATTCTTCCATGCGCTGAAGGCCAAGTTTGAGTGGGACGAAGAATGCGACCAAGCTCTAGAAAGTTTGAAGGAGTACATGTCTTCTCCACCACTCCTTGTAACACCAATCCCTGGAGAAGAGCTCTTCTTATATTTGGCAGTCTCGCAGCACGCAGTCAGCGCAGTGTTGGTCCGTGCAGAAGGTATCCAACATCTGCCCATCTACTATGTCAACAAAACATTACTAGGCGCCGAAACAAGGTACTTGCCACTGGAGAAACTGGCATTGGCCTTGATGATGGCCTCCAGGAAGCTGTCGCATTACTTCCACGCTCACACCATAATTGTTCTCACAGCCTTCCCATTAAAGGCTTTATTTGAAAGAGCAAACTTCTCTAGGCGAGTTCTGAAGTGGGCAGTAGAATTGGGACAATACGACATCAAGTTCCAACCAAGGACCGCAATAAAAGCACAAGCACTGGCAGATTTTGTCGCAGAATTCAGACCAGGGAGTCATCACATCTGCCCAATCGACCTAACTGAGACAACCGAACTAGGGATGGAAGTTGACGTCGGAATAACGCAAACCCTGGTACTGGTTACTCAGTTAGGCCCCAACGCAGACCAGAGTAAAGTAAGGAAGGAAGAAACAAACCATGCTGTACCAAGTCAGGACTCACCGACAAATAAAGACTTGGTACACACAGAAAGCAAGGGGCAGACAGCGAGCATGGACTCTGAAGAAAACGCCAGCAACCTGGAAGATCCCAAGGCATCATCTGATCCCTCCACCTGCTGGAAATTGTTCGTCGGAGAGATGTGGAAGCTCTTCGTGGATGGAGCATCCAACCGACATGGAGCAGGACTCGGCATAGTCCTCATCTCTCCAGACGGTCTAGTAGTGGAGCAGGCAATCAACCTTGGCTTCCCAGCATCAAACAACGAGGCGGAGTATGAAGCGCTCCTAGCAGGCCTCAAGTCAACATTCTACATGAAGGCCACCGAGCTAATGGTTTACAGCGACTCACAGCTGGTGGTAAACCAAATATCTGGCGACTACGAGGCAAAGGATGATAGAATGGCCAAGTACCAAGAATTGGTCAGAACAGAGATAAAGAAGTTTGAGGTGGTGAGAATAGAACAAATCGGTAGAGAGGAAAACAGTCGAGCGGACGAACTAGCAGGCTTCGCCTCGATGGCAGATACCTCCATCCCTCATCCACTACTGATCGACTACCTGCCTAGGCTAAGCATTGAAGACCCAGAAGTAGAAGAAGTATGTTGTGCAGAGTTAGGCCCTTCTTGGATGGATCCCATCATATTGTTTCTGAAAGACGGCACCTTACCGGAAGATAAGAAAGAAGCCAACAGAATAAGAGCAAAGTCGTAGCGATTTTGGCTCTCTCCATCCTTGGCATTGTACAAGAAGTCGTTCTCAGGACCTTACTTGAAGTGTGTTCACCCCAGCAAAGTGGAAGCATTCCTATTCGAAATACATGAGGGTGTATGTGGCAGCCATCAAGGAGGAAGATCATTGGCATATAGAGCGATTTCACAAGGATACTGGTGGCCATACATGCAAGCGGATTCAGAGAAGTATGTTAAAAAATGCGAAAAGTGCCAAAAGTTTGCGCACCAAATACACCAACCTGCCAGAGAATTGCTACCATTGACTAGCCCATGGCCTTTTCGCAATGTGGGGCTTAGACATAGTAGGACCACTTCCAACAGCACCAGGCAACAGGAAGTTCTTCCTTGCGGCAACCGACTACTTCACAAAGTGGGTGGAAGCAGAAGCCTTGGCATCAATCAAGGAAAAAGATGTGAAGAAGTTCGTTTGGCAGAACATCATCACTCGCTTCGGCATACCAAAAGCACTGATCTCCGACAACGGCACTCAGTTCGACGGCAGAATTTTTAGAGGCTTTTGTGAGGAGTACAAGATAGAGTTCTACAATTCTACACCGGCATATCCCCAAGCAAATGTTCAGGCAGAAGCATCAAATAAAGTCGTCTTGGATGGATTGAAGAAAATGTTAGAGAAAGCCAAAGGGAAGTGGGGGCAGAAGAGCTCCCTCATGTTTTATGGGCTTACCGCACCACGCCTCGTCGATCAACGGGAGAAACACCATTCTCCTTAGCCTATGGCATGGAAGCTGTCATCCCATTAGAAGTTGGCCTCCCCACAATTCGGAGCGAAAACTTTGATCCAGATTTAAATGGCGAGGCCATAGCATTAGAACTTGACCTTGCGGAAGAAAGAAGAGACAGAGCATTGGTTCACATCGCCTCCTACCAACAAGAGTTGTCTAGAAAGTATAACAAAACAGTGCATCCAAGACAGTTCAAGATCGGCGATTGGGTACTTCGCAAAGTAATGGGAAACACTCTGATTCCAGGAGATGGCAAGTTGGGGCCGAATTGGGAAGGACCTTACAAAGTGGTCGGTTTAGCAGGCAAAGGGGCATACCACTTGGAAGATGAGGACGACAAAGCAATTCCCAGGCCGTGGAACACTGCCAATCTCAAGTTGTTTTATTTTTAGCTTTTTTCCTTTTAAGTATGTGTAAATTTTTACTTTCTCAATAAAACATGTCGATTCTTTTTCAGTATATTTGTTTTCAGTAGAATAGTAGTTTTAGTGAGTTAGGAGCATTGTAAACATAGTTGGCCGGAATAACCAACTATGCACCCTTCCTAAACCCAGGATAAGGATCCAGGTTGCAGGACGTTTTGGCCGAAATAACCAAAACACTTTATTCTGAGTTGGCTGGAAAAACCAACTTAGAGGTTGGCTGGATCAAACCAACCCTTTGTACTCTTCAGCTGAAGTAAGTGAATGGCTGAAGAATGGTTGGCTTGATTAAACCAACTCTTTGTACTCTTCAGCCGAAGTAAATGTATGGCTGAAGAATGGTTGGCTGGATTAAACCAACTCTTTGTACTCTTCAGCCGAAGTAAGTGTATGGCTGAAGAGTGGTTGGTTGGATTAAACCAAACCTTGTACTCTTCAGCCGAAGTACTTACATCGGCTGAAAAGTGGTTGGCTGGATTAAACCAACACTGGATACTCTTCAGCCGAAGTAAGTTCATGGCTGAAGAGTGGTTGGCTGGATTAAACCAAACCTTGTACTTTTCAGCCGAAGTACTTACATCGGCTGAAAAGTGGTTGGCTGGATTAAACCAACACTGGATACTCTTCAGCCGAAGTATCTATATCGGCTAAAGAGTGGTTGGCTAGGAAGTTAGATAGCTTAAACCGAGATCACAGCCCAACAAATGAGTACATAGAAAATTCATTACAAGTACAAACATACAGAACAAGACCGGAATAAGAGTTAAAGAAGATTTTTTCATTGAAGAAAAAAGCAAGTACAATTGAGGGGCCGCAGCCCGGTTACAAAGATCAAAAACAAAAGGAAAAGAAAGGAACTAAAATCAACGGAGAAGTTCATCAATTTCAGCATCAAATTCCGCATCAGCATCTATCTGGAGTCCGGTGTCGGTTGGGAGCACGGTTTGATCTGGGAGTTCGGACTCAATTTGAACCTCGGTCTCAGCTAGTTGCAGCTCGTCCGTTAGGTCTTCAACCACTGGCTCCAACCGGGCTGGTTGCTCGTTGGCTTGCTGATTGACGGCCGGGGTGAGAGTTGGTTCCTCATCCCCATCCTCATCCTCATCATCATCACCATCTTCATCATCACCGGACCCCTCAAGCAGTTGCCTTTGGAGATCGGCAGCATATTGCGAAAGTGAGGCCGGAATAGAATACGGTGGAGCATCGTAGACATCGGTGTCAGGCGTACAACCGAGCCGCTCCACCGCACTCCTCCAGCCACATTTGAAGAATAAGTCCTTTGCTGCATTGCATTGGAGGGTGTAGGCGTCTTCAGCCTTCTTGAAGCCTCTTTTTTCCGCCTTCTTCATTCCGGCCTTAAGTTCGTTTATTTCGGTGTCTTTTTTCTTCTCAATTTTTGCCAAAAGGCGCAGATATTTGTCTTTTGCCTCACTGGCAACCTTTCGCTTTTCGGCTTGAACCGAATTAGCAAGCTCGGTCAGCCGACCGTTCTCAGCACGCAGCTCGGCCAGATGTTTTTTGGCTTCCTCTAGCTCGGCCGACTTTGCTTCGGCCTCCGCCATGGCTTCCCTTGTACTTCGCCGAAGTTCCATGACCTTCCTGTGAGTAACTTGATTTTTCTGGATGGCCTGCAAAGGAGAAGTGACGTTAGCCGAACTGAAAGTTGGGAAAAAACTAGAAAGAAAGAGAGAAAGTCACTTACCAGGATCATGGACTTGGTTGAAGACCAGATGGACTTCAGCTCGGTGTTGAGCTGTTTGTAGTGGTGCTCCATATCTTTTGGAAGGCACACACTTTTGGCTAGGTTAAAAGCCATCAGGTGGTCCTTCTCTGTCACAACCGAATCAGTCGCGGTGATATCTCGGTTGTTGAAGGTTAGTTCAGGGACCCATTTGGAGGAAGAAGCAGTTCGGTCTGCTTGCTCCGGTTGGGGGTCTGGTTGAATGTTTGGAGGAGGACTTGGTGGCAGGATGGACTCATCTTCATCCGCAAGACGTGGCTCGGTTTGGTTAGTCCGGGCACGCTTGCTCGGACGAGATGTGGACGGCCGCTGGGACGGAAGTGCTACCACGGTTTGAGTGGTCTGCCCGGCTGGTGGTACATCGGCGGGATTGGTCTCGGTTAGCAGGGCCTTCAGTCTGTTTCTTTTAGCCATTTCTTCCTTGGCTGTGAGGGGCACAAGGTTAATCTGGGGCAAGGATGGGTCCGGTTCTGGGGCGTCTTCGAGGAGGAAGTCGGTCACTCTCGCTTTTCGGTGACCGCTGTATCGGTATGTCGGTTCGAAATTTAGAAGTTTTGCCCAACTTCTCTCCTTAACTCGTAGTGCGGCGCGTAGAATACCAAGGTTTGGGTGGCCGTAATTTGATAGGAGATGGGCTTTATCTGCAAAAAAGAGACAAACTGTTAGTTCGGTTCAGAAGGGAAAGCCGAAATAAAGAAAAGATTGAATTGGGACCGAAGTATGTATACCAGGTATTCCTTTTTTCCAATTTATTCTTCGGCCAGGAATCTAGGCCTGATGATCTTCGAAGTTCCCAGACACCCAGAAGAAGTCATCGTCATTTAGGTCTTTGTCCGGTGTATGTTTTATTATTTTCTCTCGGCCACGGCGTATTCTTAAATAATAACACCAGTCTTCGTCTTTGGATCCTAAGGAGTATTGATGGAATATTTCGGCTAAACCGAGGTTGAGACCGGTTTGGCGGTTTAGCGCGTCTATGCCCATTATTATACGGTAAGTGTTGGTGGATAGCTGGGTTGGGCATAATCTGGTTTGTCTAAGGAATTCGCATATTAAAGGTTGGACTGGGAATCTGAGTCCGGTTTCTATTATTGATTGGATGGTAAAGGGGACAAAGCCTTCGTTGTCCCATGGGTCAACGTCTTGTTCGGCTAAGGCAAGATTTACATCGGCTGGAATGTTGTATTCTCTTCTGAATTCGGCTAGGCCTCCTGGGGTTTCTACTAGGAACCTATATTTCCCCATTTGTGGTATAAGTTACGAATAAATTATCTCGGTCAAAAAAAGTGTGCTCAGTAGCTCGGCTGAGTGCAGGGAAGTGCCTGGCAACCTAAGTCTGCAAAGTGGAAAAACAAGGTGTTAAGCACAGATCATTGACCGTGCTACAAAAACAAAGCAAGAAAAGGAAGCCTTACTTCGGCTAAATAGGGTTCTACTGGATCTATCTCGGCCTTAACAGGTTGATTGGTTATCTCGGTTCCGCCTATGGGTTTTGTTACTCCGGTAGGCTTCAAGGGCAGCTTTCTGAGTCCGGTTTAGAAACTTAGAAAGCTGGCTTAGCCCTAAAAGCTTAGTCCGGTTGAGGTCCTACTTCTAGTTCGGTGCGTTTTTATTTCGGCTAGTGTGAATCAGATGGTGACCTCTTGAAACTACTGAGATGTGTGCAAGTGCTAGTTCGGTTCCAGTTTACCTATATAGCAAAAACATTTTCTTAGTTCGGTTGGATGTGTTTTTTGGATCAAACAAAGTGTTCTACTAGCTATTACTTGAGGATTCATGGAGTTTTAGCGTTCTACAGGCAAGTTTTTTCCAGAAAAGATACAAAACTAATAACATAAAAAGTGTTTTGCAAAAACACACGAAACAGAATGCAGGGCATAAGGGGAAAAATAGGGAAACATGGGACAGATTCATGATTACTTACCTGGTAGTGAGAAAGGAGAAAGAAATGGAAGCAAATGGCAGCGCAATACGAGCTTCAGAGATGCAAGAGTGAAGAACAAACGACAGTAAGAGAGAAGTTGAATAGTGTAGAGTGAAATGATTTGTTTTGTGTAAAAGGCAAAAAGGCGGGAACTATTCAAAACTTACGAGGTACGAGGGCGGCGTTACAGCTGTGAATAGCCAATACCGGCATGCCACGTGTCATTGGAAGGACAATCGATTCAGTTTCTGCAACTGAAGAGACGTTTGAGCCAGACAGGTATAGCCCGGGGTGGACTTAGCTCGGTTGAAAAAGCTAAAAGGTTTTAGTTCGGCTGGAAAAGCTAAGCGGTTTTAGCTCGGCTGAAAAAGCTAAAGGGTTTTAGCTCGGCTGGAAAAGCTAAAGGGTATTAGCTCGGCTGGAAGACAGGTAATCCCTATCATGCTTCGCAGATGGAATTAAGGGGCAATTGAGAGGGTAATTTATGTTTAAATTGGGCCGAGCTAGGATAGTAGGCCGATCTATGGTCCATATTGAAGAGGCTGAGAAGATGGGCCCCGGACAAGTGTTAGTCCGGTCCGAAGTAGAGGATTTCCACCGGAGTAAGTGCTTATGTTTAGTTCGGTCGCAGGTTATTTGAGTTAGCTCGGTCATGTTGTTCAGAACCGAGGTATATTGGGCTTGCCTTAGGACCTGAGTAAATGGTAGCTCGGCTTAATTCTTCTATGGATAGCTCGGCCTTTGCATGCGAGGCCGAGATAGGAGAAAGGAAAGCGGAGCCGAGGTAACAGTCGTCCGGTCTTCAGTGATTAGTTCGGTCATAGCGTATGGGAACCGAGGTGTGCTGAGTCCTTAGGAGGACTGGTTGTGCAAATAGTTCGGCTCAACTTTCTTATGGTTAGCTCGGTCGTAGCATGGGGAAGCCGAGGTAAGAGAAAGGAAAGTAAGGGCCAAACTAGAGGTTACTTCGGTCATATTGGAGTCCAGCCGTGGTAAAACCATCTCACTTGGTTTAAGCAGTGAGGGAGGTTGTTGGAGGATAAGCATTATCTTCCAAGAGTATGAATCCTAAGAGGACTCTGCATGGAGGAGTAAGAGTCCTACTAGGATTGTGTCACACGAAACCTATAAAAGCTCACCAATATCACCTTTGGAGAGGTAATGCAATTTTGCTCCCTGAATACATAGAGCTTTTGCCTATTTGTCTTGTTGACTGACTTAGGCATCGGAGAGGTTTCCGGCACACACCCGCCGGCTAGCTCACGTTTGTGTTTTCAGGTAGTGGAACGACGTCGTACGGAGGAGCGCAGACTTGATCAACAGGATTATACGAGAAGGTGTATTTCTTTCCCATACACCAACTCAAAAAATTAATTAAAATTATATAAATTTGACTTGAAGTATACATAATTAAAAGGTGATTTTTAATAAAATAACATTTAATAAATAATTAAAATCAATTGAGTGATGCTTTTTTTAATAGATGTGTGTGTTAGGATTCTTACCACTTTAAGTTCAAGCCTATAACAAAATCGAAACCAACAAATATGATGTATCTTAAGGGTTGTTTGACAACATATTTTTTTATTTTTTAATTAAAATATGAGATTAAAAATATGTTTGAGATGAATTTTAATTAAAATATATTTGAGATAATTTTTTAATTTTTTTGAAAAAATATAGTAAAAAAGTAGAGTAAATAAAAATGAATATTTAATTTTAAGTAGTTGTAGTTCTTGACTTTCAATTATTTTTTAACTTTTAAACTACTTTCATTTGTTGTTAATCTTGTGAGCTTGAATGAAGAACCAATTGAAGCGCAAATAGTCGACTTTGACGTAAAGTTTGGCGTGAGTAGCAGTGATTCATTTTTTAGTATTTTTTAAATTAAAAATAATGAAAACTTCAATTGTTGAAAAAATGGTTTAATATAAGTATATTTTTGAGTTTAAATTTGAATGGCCCCAAACGTTGTTTGGAGTGGATCCGAAGAGGGGAAGACAGAACGTCAAAACCATTTATGAGTGAATGGGAAGTTGACGTCGTGTTTCGAGTCTAACATTAATTTTTTAGATAAAATTCATTTGAATTTTTTCAATAAAAATTATTGTGGAAATTTAATTTAGGCCAAGTTTGGCATCCTCAAAAAAATTCAAAAAGTCAAAAAGTCACTATCCTATTTAAGTCACATCATCTTATTTAAGTCACATCACCTCTCTAACACATCACTTCAAACCCAACCCAAATCCAATCCATATTTCATAAAAAGTCAAAAAGTGCACTTATTTAGTCTTCCCAAACTTGACCTTAATTCTAAATTCAAATTTTGGGTTCCTAAGTGGTTTCCTAAAATTTGTAATTGTAGGAATTTAATTTAATTCTAAATTTAAATTTTAGGTTCTTAGAAGTTTCCTAAAGTTTGTACCTCTTCATTTATTTATTTAACTATTCCATTAGTTTAATATATATATATATATTTGAAATAGTTTAATAATAATGTACCTACAATTCCGTTGACTTGGTTCAATAGTTTCTCCAATGGATCACTATTCAAAATTGTTTGAAAGTGTGTTCTTGTACTAACCAACGGACACTTTTCAAAACATTTGAATTTTTAGTGCATCTGTTCATTCCTTTTTAGGTACCTGTTCGGACACAAGTATTGCCTATAAATACAAATCATTCCAGCAGTTTTTGGTAACCCAAAATTGAGTCTGCAACTTTTTGTTTTGCTGTCCTAATTTCTTTTATTGCATTTATTCTTTATTTATTAGTTTTAGAATAATATTAAGAGAGTATAGAACATAAGATTTGGTTCGTCGTAAAAAATTTGTGTGGAGTGCTACTACAAGTTTTTGAAGATCATTGTATCCTGGGAGATAGACGCCACTCAACCGTAAGCACCGTAGCGGGGCGAATCTGTCTTAAGGACAGAGTGTCACACACTCGACTTGGTCTTTGAATTTTTAATTCAGTTCGATAAATAAATACGGTACGTTATTTATTTATTTGTTTGGCTTTATTTCAATTTATTTTATTTACACAGAAAATTGTTCCAACAATCTTAAGACAGATCTGAATTTATTCTGTTTACAGAATTTTTTCGTTTGTTTCCTTTTCTCTTTTTTCTTTTTAAGAAAATTATTTTCTGTGAATTTACAAAATAATATTCTGGTTGGAAAAACAAATAGTGATTATATGCTATTTGACAGATAGTAATAATATACTGTCTCTTTTCTTTGACAACTAGTAGTACATCTAGACAGGCTCGGCTATCCTAAGCATGGCACATGAAATGCACTTTATTCGATGCACGTTTTCAATTTGGAATTGAAAATACAATGCAGTTTGTATGATGTACCGAGCCCGATGCATATGAACGAATGCATGAATGCACGCATGCATTGCATAAGGTATGCTAATTTAAAATGCCCTAATCTACCATTATAAGCAGGTAAATGAAAGGGATAGAAAGAAATGGGGATTGGAAGACATGCACCCACTCACACACACTTATTACAATTTTGCCCTCACTCGGAGGGACCGAATATTAATACAGAACCAAATAAATGATTAACTATTCTAGCTAATTAAATATTACAAATCAACTAAATTAATTAAATAAATTAATTAATCTAATTAAGCAGTAAATGGCCTCGGGATGAGGGTCCAATGCATGCGCGTGCCCGGGACTCGCTCGGAATCGCACTGCCATGCAAGTGTGCCTCTGTTTTCTCTGCTCTCCTCCTCAGAAAATTGCCAAAATCTTAGGACTACCTCCCAGGGCACTGGGGATCACCACCGGCTGGGGTAGAACACCACCGGCTGAAGGACGAGGCCATCGGCACTGAATTCCCTTATCGGCTACCAAAGGGATGCCGGTCGGCATTTTTTAGTGCCGGTCGGCACAAAATTCCTGCAGAACCTGCAACTCACAGCAGCAGAGGGAAACAACAAGCATGGCAATACAATCCAAGCTATTTATGCACTAAACATACCCCTTATCATGTTATTGACTCAAGGGGGCATGTGCCTCGATTCCCGGACCACCAATCGCGCATTTCCATGCATGATGGCCCTAAGAACCAAGAATGCAACTTTGATTTCAAATGCATGCAATGCAAACAAGCAAACAAAGGTGCCAAACCTCCATCATACTTCACTTCAAGAGGCTTGGCATGCATGTCAATGTGGTGCAATCCTAAGCATGCTATCTAGCATGCAACATGAACAATGCAATACGCTTATGCAAAGCATCCAAGCAAACATGCAAGGCAAGCATGCAAACCAAGTAAATGATGGTCTTAGACATGACTTAGGCAGCTCAAATAGTCCTAAAATCAGTGGCCAAAATGCCTAGAGACGGAGACTAAACACACACACACACATGCAAGTGTTATGGTCCAAACCTAAGGCATACAAAAGCAACTCTCATGCACACTTAAAGAGACCAAACATGGGCAACTAGTATGCACTTAAAGCTCTGAAATTCAAGTTGAACATGATGCCAAATCATGCAATGAAGCATGCCAAACAAAGCATGCAAATGGCCTAGGCTTAAGGCAAATCAATGGGGGTTTGAACCAAACCAAGACAAAGCAATTATGGCATGCATTGATCAACCCAAAACAGATTTTTAGCATGTCAAAATAGGCCCAAAGGACTACTTAGATGGCATCTAAGAAGCTTGAATTCAAAGGCATGCGATAAGGCCTAAACATGGAGCATGCGACACAAGCTTAAGAAGTCACAAAGAAGCATGCAATGTAAACATACAAGCACCTCTAAGGGACTGAAATAGCATATGAAATGGTTCCAAACCATCAAAAACAATGCAAGCAAGGCATGTTACACACTCATACCCTTAAGGCCGACAAGCCAAATGCAAAGAGGCTATATTAAACATGCTAAGATTGACCCAAATACTTATGGACAGACCTAAAACATGATAATATAAGCACAAAAACTTCACAAATGTAAGCCTAAAACATGCTAGAAACTAGGGCATACAACCTAGGCATGTTAAGGCATAAAAGGGGCATTACAAGGCAACCATGCTAAGCATGCATAGGAGATCAAAACTAACTTATAGACATGTTATATCATGGCAATATAAGCATGGAAAACAACTCAAACATGTTCAACACACACTCAAGCATGGTGCTCTCTCAAGAGGCAAAACTTGCCCTTTTCAAGGACATCAAGGAGAGGGGGGTGGCCCTCCCCTTTCTAGGACTTTATGGCACCATCTCCACCACTGAAATCCCTCAAGATTTCAGTGGTGGAGAGGCCCAAACACACTAGTCCCGGATCTCTCCAAAATAGCACAAAAAATGACCCTTTTCAAGGTCTAAAGGGGGTCAAACTTCCCCAAACCACTAAGCACTCTTAATATACAACCAAGAGGGTTCAAAATCAGAACTTTTTTGTATTATGTGCTAAGCACAAAAACAGTCCTAAGCTAGGTAAAAAGAAGGTGCAAAAAAGGGGTAAAAAGAGAGTTAGTGTCTCACCCTTGTAGCCCTCTTCACAAAGCTTGATGTTGTGGCTCCTTTGGACTCAAAACCAGTCAAGAACTTCAAGAATAAGCTCTGATTTTCAAGAATGCCAAGAAAAGGTGGAAGACTAGGTGTGTTAGTGCAATAATATGAACTAAAACACCTAGAAAGCAAAAGAGAAAGGGAGAGATAGGATGTGTATCTATCTTGACCCTAAAACCAGAGCTTGGTTCTCTCTAAAAATGGCTGAAACCTCTCAAGAATTCCAACCTTGAGCCAAGAGAAGAGCCTTCTCTCTTATAGAACTTGTAAGACTTACAAGCTAAGCAAACAAGGGCTCATCCCTCCATACACGTGTATGGAGGGGAAGCTAATGGCACACAGCTGTCTGAAAATATCTCAGAAAGCAAGTGCACAGTGTCCGGCCGGCAAAAAATGTCATTTTGACAAAATTGAGTGCCGACCGGCACAATATAGTGCCGGTGGCAACACCAGCTAGCCGGTGGCCTCTAGCCACAGCCAGTGGTATGTGGGGATGCCTCACAAAGCATTCCCTGCCCCTCTAAGGCAAAACACAGGTGTCTGGTGCAAAACCGGACACAAAACGGCCAAGTTCGGAGGTCCTGAGGCAAGGCGCGCGAGCCGAGAACTCCGGGAACTCCAAACGAACACACACATGGATGATCACCGAGTGTTCAAACGGTGACGTCCGAGTCTTGAGGACGGTCAAAAATGGGGTGTCTACAGGCATCAAGTATGTATGACGGTAAGTCACGTACTCCCCCCTCCTCCAAATGTAGAAATACGTCAGTACCTAACATGGCGCTGTCGACATCTTGGGGAGTGAGCCCCTCAGTGGATCGCATATCGTCCGGAGGTGCTGCGGGGACACCCTGCTCGGGGAAGCCCATAGTCTGGCGCATGAAGCGGTCCCCTAGAAACTAGGCCCTACCAGTCGGCCCCTCAAACAGGACCATGTATTGAGAAACGGCCCATCTTCCAGCAAACTGAAATCGGGTATCTCCACCCAAGGGCGCCCAGGGCTGCCATGTGATCTGCGGATAACCAATGCATAAGCCGATTAGAAATCGCAAATGTGGAAGATGAATCAAAGATGACAGCATGAAGAACTGAGAGTTCTGAATTACCTCGGTCGGCCGCACTGTATCGAAAAACTGCCGCAGGTAGGGCAGAGTCTCCCGAGCTCTTGGCCGGTACTGGCCCTAAAAAACGAGCGAATACGGAATCATAAGAGGCACCTCCACCTCAAGTCCCGGGGCTAGCGTCAGAAAGTACACGAAAACCCATAGCTGTGGAAAACAGGGCAAAAGCCATCAGAATACAGAATACTGAGTGCAGAATGTGAATATAGAATGTACAGAGAATGCAGAATGCTGAGAGCGGAATGCAAACTACAGAATGTAAAGTGTGCCGTATGTGCAATATACAGATAATGAAAAGTAGAAATGTAAACCAAGAGGGCAGAGTGTACCTCCCAGGCTCTCCAATAGCCGCCAACTATGTTCCCCCGTCCGCGGGAGGTCGCACTCATGTAGCAGTAGAGGGTAGCTAAGCCGGCGCCACCCCAATCATACTAGCTGACCTGTGAGAGGTCTACCAGAGCACTCAGTAGATAAAGTCCAACGGTGTTCCCCCTATCGGAGAACAGAGTGGTCTCAAAGAGGAACATCAAAAACCCTCGGGTGTACTGCGCTATCTCCTCGGGAGTCTCGGGCACCCTCTCTCTGAAATGTGAGAAAACCAAGTGTACCGGACTCTGCCCGAAGATCTGTCAACTGGTGGGCGAGCTCCTAACAGATTGATCCAGGCAGCCTCCCACTCGCCCATGTCCTCGTCGTAGGGGATCGGCCAGCCTCTCATGTCAAGGCCTGTCAGCATGGCAAAATCGAATGGGGTCATAGTCATGTCCCCGGTAGCTGAGAAATGGAAGGAGTTGGTGGTGTCCCACCATCTCTCTACGAGGGCACCTATTAGGGTCCTGCTTGCTGGATAACGTGATATCCCTGTGCAGAAGAGTCGAACCCTGCCTGGTCAACCAGACCGCGAACAACCTCCGGGAGCTTCGCGTACCACTCCCTGGCGATGATCGATCCATATCCTCGTGTGATACGAGAAGATACCTGTATTCAGAATGAACACATGTATTCAATTTCAAAATAAAGTGTACGAGCTGTGTGCAAATCAAATCAGATACAATGCTGTGGACTGCGTGTTCAGTATGAGCTGCGTGCAAATGAGATGTGTGAGCTGTGTGTTCAACCTCAAAGTGCGAACTGTGTGTTCAACCTCACAAATTTGGGCTGTGTGTTCAGATTTCAGAAATAGTGTGTGCTGTGTGTTCACCTCAAAATTTGGGCTGCGTGTTCAGAAAGTCAAGTGTTCGGGCTGCGTGTTCAACTTTCAAAAACAGTGGGCTGCGTGTTCGTAATCAACGAGTTTGGGCTGTGTGTTCAGATCTCAGAAATAGAGTGTACTGTGTGTTCACCTCAAAATATGAGCTGTGTGTTCATCTCAAAGTTCGGGCTGCGTGTTCAACTTTCAAAAACAGTGGACTGCGTGTTCATAATCAACGAGTTTGGGCTGTGTGTTCAGATCTCAGAAATAGTGTGTGCTGTGTGTTCACCTCAAAATATGAGCTGTGTGTTCATCTCAAAGTTCGGGCTGTGTGTTCAACTTTAAAAAAAGAGTGAGCTGCGTGTTCATAATCAACAAATTTGGGCTGTGTGTTCAGATTTCAGAAATAGTGTGGGCAGCGTGTTCAGAAATTCAAAGTTTAGGCTGCATGTTCAACTCTTAACAAGTGTGTACTGCGTGTTCACAATCAAATATGGGTTGCGTGCTCAGAAATTCAAAGTTTGGGCTGTGTGTTCACAATCAAATATGGGCTGCGGGTTTAGAAATTCAAGTGATTGAGCTGTGTGTTCAAGATGCAAACAGAATACTGTGTTATAGACTAAGTATTCAGAACAAGCTGTGTGCTAGAATGAGTAGAAGTATGGTGTGTGAATGCATTCAGAACGAGCAGATAAAAAATACACAGCAAAAGCATGAAATGCACGGAAAATGCAGAATACATTGCAGAAAATGTAGAAGTGAAGTACATACCTCTCGTGCCTGATAAGAGAGGTGGGACTCTGGCTCCCGCAGTAATAGATCTACAGGTGCTCGCTCGTCAAAGTCGGTGAAGTGGTAAAAAACGGCCCAAGGAAGGATGTGCGCCGGAGGGTCATACCTCTCGGGAATAAATGGCCGAATCCTCGGAGGTAAAGACATAATGTCTGGCTCACCCCCGGCACCTGGAGGACCTCCGCCCTGAGGAAAATGACCTGCCATCTCAAGAAATCTGCAAAAAGGAGCAAAAATGAGCAAAATGAGCCAAAATTGGAAAAGGTCAACAAAAGTCAACTCCCAGGAAATGAAAAAGTCAACAAAAGTCAACTCCCGAGAAAATGTTCCAAATATTGAGACAAACTTACCTCAAGTGGTGAAAATGAGGAAAGAAGCTCCGAAATCAAATTTTAATCGGTCCAAAGTGAAGAAAACTGAAAGATTTCGCGAAACAACTTTGCGTGGGGCGTTAGAAAACACGTATAGAGCGCAGATCTGAGGGAGAAAATGGTCTAGGAAGGAGGAGGAGCTAATTTCGGACCTGAAGTTGTGAGCAAAAAGTGTTTGGCCAAGTATATTTAAAGAAACAAATGTGAAAGTACCAAACTGCCCCTATTTTTGGCTAGGTGGTCGGCCGACAACCTTTTCTGGTAGGCGACCACCCCCCTTCACCAAACCTAGTCGGTGGCCTCCTTCCCTGGTCGGTGACCCTCCTGAGTGGTCTCCCATGCCTCTTTGAGCTCCCTGCAAATTTTGGTGATGATCGGAGTCCCCGGCACCCGAAAAAGTACAAGGAAAGTGCACTTTTTAGCGCGAAATCCCTCCGCAGGAACTTCAACTCCAACTTTCGATGCGTGTTTCATCGTTACTCGCCGAGAGTGAGGTGTATCCTTTTTGAATACGTTGTGACCCTTTTGGGAGGTAAACCGGAGGTCGTGATTTGAGTTGTCTTCGTCGAAGCTTGGATTTCTTTGCTCGATGTTTTGCTTTAAACATGCTCGTAAAGTCGCACTTATCTTGCATTGTTATGCATGCCACTCGCATTGTTATGAACATCGCTTACATTGTGGTGCATATTTCACCGGTATTGTCATACCTCCATGCTTAACTTGCGTTGTCACGCGTGCTTCTCTCGCATTGCGATGCACTTTCCCATTGGCACCATGTTGGTCTGCATTCGATGTAGTGTTGAACATGTGTTGCTAACTATGTTGTGCTTGTTAAGTTTCTCTCTTTTGCAGGCACGATATTGTATGTACGGTTCATTTGAAGCTGGTGCGACCAGACGAGCCGCACAGGTATTGTATCTTCTCCGTGTGAGACGTAGCGAGAATAATAATTCTCCACATTCTTACTGCATGAAATGTAGTGGTTGCTTTGCATTCTTGCTTAAAACTGTTGCATTTATTGTGAGTATTTGCCTCATTACAGCTTGCTGCTTTGCATGATCATGAGTTACGTCCGGCTTGGTGCATATCGTTTTGCATTTTGCCCCTGCCTGCGGGCACATCTCTTTGTTTATCTCGCCTGTTTGTCTAAGTCTTCGGTCTTGTCAAAAATGGGTCGTCTCTGGGCTTTGACATTCACTCCCGTCAATTATGACTTCCGAGTTCTGTCAAAGAGGGGCAACTATAGACACCCCATTTTTGACCGACCTTAAGACTCAGACGTTACCAACTGAGCACTCGGTGATGTTGCATATTGTGCTCGTTCTGAGGTCACAGAGTCTCGGCTGAGAGCCTTGCCTCCGGGCTTCGGAACCTTTTTGTGCCTTGCCTCGATTTGCGAACCAGGTCCTGTTTTCTTTGTTTTCTCTTCCTGAAGGAAGGGAGAGGTCTCGTAGACCATCTCTCAGTGGCCGTAGGCTACGTTTCGTGGTCGTAGGCCATTTTTCCCGTTTGGAGACCAGTTTTCGGTTTTTGGAGCCGTCGGCCGTGTGCCTCGGTTCGAGACCGCTTAACTACCTCCGTTTGCTCCAGTTTTGGTACACACCTTGTTTCCTCTCCTTAGAGGGACACTGTGGCCCGGGAGACCACCTTCGTGGTCGTACGCCACCTCCGGTGCTTTATAGTCAGTTTTCGGGGCCCCCGGCTGCGCGTTTTGGCCCCCGAACCCTCGTTTTGCATCGGTGTGGGTGCATTTTTGGCATGGACCCTATTTTCATTGTTAGGAAGGTGGTAGTAGGGTGGGAGACCACCTTTTCTTCTTGGAGACCACCTTTCCCTGGTCGGCCAATTTTTCTTGACAGGTAGGTGGTCTCCCTCACTTTTGAGCCACAATTTCGGGTCTCCCATACCACCACTGAGCTGCATTCATCTGAGAGGCCACCAACCTGGTATGGTCGACCACCTTTTCTTCTTGACCCTTTTGACCCCTTGGTCTCCCTCACTTTTGAGCCACAATTTCGGGTCTCCCATACCACCACTGAGCTGCATTCGTCTGGGAGGCCACCAATCTGGTATGACCGACCACCTTTTCAACTTGAACTTTTTGGCCCCTGGTCGGCCGACCAGGGGGAGTGGCTGGCCGACCACCTTAACTGGTCGGCCTGCTTCCTGCTTTTTGGTTTCACTGAATGTGTTCCAGCTGTGCCAATTGGGAGCCATTTGATGCATCCTCCATACACGTGTATGAAGGATGTTTATTCTTGGTTTGAAGCTTCCAAGAGAAGCTTTGGCCTCTCTTCTCTATAAAGGGAGGCTTCCTCCTCCATTGCAAGGGTTGAAAACTTTGGTGAAGGCATACACTTATATCTCTCTATATCCATACACTTTGAGCCTTAAAAAAGTGAGTGATTCTTGACCCTTTTGCCTACACCTCCAAGCACAACACCTCCATGGTCAACCTAAGCACCTAGGAGCTCATTTTCAGAGGTTGAAGAGTTCCTATTTTGGTCCAGAAGCTGCTGGCCTTCTTCTCTACAAGGGTAAGTCTCTATTTCCCTCTTTGTAGCCTTATTTTGTTTCATAGTTTAGCTCTGTTTGCAAGCATATTTAGGCTTTATTATAAACTGAAAAAAGTCTTGTTTTGAGCTTCTAAACATGTTTGTTTAAGGCCATTTTTCTGTTGGGGGTCGTCTACCCCCTTGCATGCTTCATTTCCTCTTGTTTTGAGCTATGCATTAGAGCATTTGTGTTGGCCTTGGTTTGGCCTTTGAGCCACTGAAATCCAGCAGATTTTCAGTGGCTAACATATGTTTTTGAGCCTCAAAATCAGAGAGGGGTGACCCTCTCACCCCTTGTTTTGTTTACTAGCTTTGTTGGCCTTACAAAGGAGCCCCTATTTGCATGTTTCAAAGCCATGTTTCAGGCCACTTTTCGTGAGTTTTGTAACCTGTATGAACTCTGTCCAGAGTTGTTTTTTCCATGTTGGATGTCTATTATGCATGTGTAGAGTAATCTTCTTCAAGGCCTTTCAAAGGGGCCTTCACTTGCATGCTTCCTAGACTAATTTCAGGCCCTTCTCAGTGAGTTTTAGGGCCCTCGTAACCTCTTTTCA
This sequence comes from Camellia granthamiana, assembly GCA_036172215.1. Taxonomy (NCBI): domain Eukaryota; kingdom Viridiplantae; phylum Streptophyta; class Magnoliopsida; order Ericales; family Theaceae; genus Camellia; species Camellia granthamiana. Next base: position 6,319,924 of record CM069906.1, read on the forward strand.
GAGGTGGTTTTTCCATTTGTATGTCTATCTTGCATGTGTAGAACAACCCCTTGCATGGCCCTCCAAAGGAGCCTATCATTCTTGCATGCATTGACTGAGTTTCAGTGGGTTTTTGGGCATATTTTAGCATGGCATACTTCTGTTTTTGGCTGGTTTGGTGAGCTCTCATATGCTTCATATAGTTGTAGTACAACTCATGGTTCAATAGTTTTCTTTGCATGCTTTGTTGACCCTTGATTCTAGCACATTTTGACTATACCTTGAACTGATTTTGTGCATATTTTGGACTGCCCTAACTCTGTTTTTAGGTCTCATGGTCGAATGATGCTTGTTTTGCATGCTTGTAGTTCAATATCCATGCTTAGCCTTGAGTTTCGAGGTCCATTGCATGCATATACTGAGGTGTTTTCATGCTTTCGGGTAATTTTTCATCATATTTCAGAGCTTATGTGAATGCCATATCCTCATGTTTTCTCCTCTTTAAGTGTGCTTGAGAGTCGTGCATGAATGCCTTGTTTTCAAACCATTGAATGAGCTCCATTTCTTTGCATTCCGAGCCATCATTTTAGGCCATTTCCCCACTGTTTTCAGACTTGCCTAGGGTCTGTTTGGGGTTGGTTTTGCCATTTGTGCATTGCTTTGCGTACCTCTAGTGTAACGTACTTCATTAGTTTCGGTATTCGGGCCATCTAGCTTGCATTGTGTGACATATTTTCATGATTCGGGACCATTGTACATCATGTTTCAGAGCTGAAAATTGCATGCTTGTATGCCATATTTCATCCTTTGCCATGCTTAGTTAGAGTTGCATGTTGTGCCTTAGGATCAGTCCATTGCATTCGTGCATGTTTGTATGTATTTCGGTTGTCTCATTTTCATCATATGGCCACTGATGTGAGTGTGGCTGAGGTCCACTCATATTGGTGTAAGTCCATCTTTGCATTGTGTATGCCATTTTAGTCCACAGCATTGCGTATGCTAGGTTGCATGTTAGTGCATTGTGCATGCTATGTTGTGTCACGTGCATTGTGTATGCCATTTTAGTCCATAGCATTGCGTATGCTAGGTTGCATGTTAGTCGCGTTGTATATGCCATCTCATTGCATTGTGTTCGGGATAGGAGTTAGCCCAAACACGGGAAACGAGGGACGTTTCGTACCCGAAGTGACGGAACGTGCCTCAATTCCCGGTCGCCGACACTCCGGATTACCCATGATGGAGTCTAGGCCTTGCTGTGTTGTCATGTGCATTCATTTCACATCGAGTCATGCAATTCGACTCCTCGGCCATCATGCATCGAGATGCGTGATTGGTGGCACGAGGATCGAGGTGTGCATACATATGTGAAAATACTTTGCCATGCTTCTTTCTTGCTCTCTGTTGCAGCAAACCAGAAATCAGCAGCCTTCTAGAGCTTTGCACAGCATTCCGGGATTAATTGCAAACAGAGGCAAATTGGGGCATCGCGAGGAATTTCCCGACGAGGCAGCTCGAGCATGCATGCATCTTTCATCATTCGGAACAGAGCTGAGGCGGTCCATTTAGCTTGCATGCTAATTTACTTGCTTTTCTATTTAATTTGTTGATTAATTAGGGTTTTGTAATATTTAATTATTTATTCGGACTGTAATTATTTATTCGGACTGTATTATTTATTTGGACCATCCGAGGAGGGCAATCTTGTAATAAGTGTGCGTGCGTGTGATGTATGTCTTCCAACCCCACGTCTTTTTCCCTTTTATTTACCAGCTTATGATGGTTAGTTTAGGTTATGTTTCAATTAGCATACTTATGCTCGCATGTTTGCATCCATTCATCTGTCTTGCATGCACCGGGCTTGGCGCATCATACTAACTGCATTGTATTTCAATTCCGAGTTGAATACTTGTTAGTTGTAGCATTTCACATGCCATCTTTAGAATAGCCGAGCCTATTGTAGTTGCATTCCTGCATGTGTTGCATTAGGCATTTCAGCATAGTTAAGATCATGCATGGATTTCTAACATAGCTTCTGTTTTGGCTTGGAGTACTCGGTAAGTGTTTATGCTTTAGCATCCTTGCATGCGTGCGGGTGACTGCCATGATAGCATGTTTACCATGAGGCTAACTGCTTATGTGATATACCTGCCTGAATGCTTGTGGGTGAAGGTTGGATTATCTGAATTGGAATAATGCATTGACTGTGAGTTTTAAGCCCACTTGAGAGTGGCAAAATCATGTTTTCTAAGCCCACCTGAGGGTGGCAAATCCACATTTTAGCCTACTTACGAGTAGCAAACCGCTTTAAAAAACAAACATGAGATGTTTTGTTCCAATTCAAGCAATCCGGTCTATATTTGTATGCTGTGCGCATCACATAGTAATTCTAGGCTAATAACCGGGAGAAGAACACATAATATTTTCAAAACTCGATATCATGGTTAGTAGAGGCCGATCTTTGATCGGGCGAGCGGGGGTGCTCACGAAGTGACCTTCCCCAATCGTACCCAAGTTCCCGAGCTGAGGCAACTTTGGTGATGACGGACACGTGGCCTTAGGCAAACAAGTCAGGGTTTCCTAAATTCCCCATAATAAAATATTTAGGTGGCGACTCTGTATCTGGCAAAGCAGTCTAGGTTTGGCACTTCTTTCAAAAAATCTGTTTTCAAAAACGATTTGCCGGATTTGGACTCTTTGATGATTCATTGGTCTTGCATTGCACTCTGCGAGATTAGATACAGGACCGTGACATTGAGTCCTAAACTGTAGTGAGCCCAATGAACAAAACGGGATTCCCTCCCAGGACGTTCGGGGACGTCTACAATAATCTACAGAGTGGTGAAAAGTAGGGAACAACTTTTTATGGGAAACTCCTCCACTTCAATTGTAGAAGGACAATGAAAGATTGTGCTGAAAATGACCTCAGGGAAAGAACTCATTCTTAAGAATGTACTTCATGTGCTAGAGATTCGCAAGAATTTGATTTCTGGGTCATTGTTGATCAAGAATCGGTTTAAATTAGTCTTTGAATCTGACAAGGTTGTACTCTCCAAGAGTGAAATATATGTGGGGCGAGGTTATATGAGTGATGGGCTTTTCCAGCTCGATGTAAATACTGTTGTACCAAATTTGGCTATTAATAATAAGAACACATCTTCTGTTTATATTGATGAGTCTTTTTTTTTTTTATGCCATGGTAGATTAGAAGATCTTAATTTAATTCTTTGTGTAGACTTGTTGCTTTAGAATGTTTACCAAACTTAGAATTTGATCCTAATCATAAATGTAAGATTTGTGTTGAGGCAAAACTCATTAAAGCATCATTTAATAAAGTTGAAAGAAGTACTGAACCTCTAAGTTTAATTCGTACAGATATTTGTGATTTAAAATTTGTTCAAACTAGAGGACGTAAGAAGTACTTTATTATTTTTATTGATGATTGCACTCGATATTGCTATGTTTACTTATTGAGAAGTAAAGATGAAGTCGTAGAAGCTTTTAGGCAATATAAACTTGAGGTTGAAAATCAACTTGGCAAAACTATAAAGATAGTGAGGAGTGACAGAGGTGGTGAGTATGATGCATCATTTGAAGAATTTTGTTCTGAACATGGTATCATTCACTAAACCACTGCACTATATTCTCCTTAGTCAAATGGAGTTGCTGAGAGAAAGAATCGAACTCTTAAAGAGATAGTGAATGCCATGTTAATTAGTTCAGGGTTACCTCAGAACTTATAGGGGTAGACGATTTTGTCTGCAAACTTTATCCTTAATAGGGTACCCCACAAGAAACTCAATCAAACACCTTAGGAATTATGAAAAACGTCGACGACCTACCTACAATTACCTCAAAGTGTGGGGGTGTTTGGCCAAGGTGGCAGTCCCTAGTCCTAAAACGACTAAGATTGGACCATAAACTGTTGATTGTGTGTTCATTGGTTATGCAAATAATAGTAGTGCATATAGATTTTTAGTTCACAGATCTGAAAATCCAGATATGCATGTAAACACTATTATTGAGTCAAGGAATGTGTCGTTTTTTGAACATATTTTTTCTAGTAAGGAAATTGAAGAGAAAAGTTCAAATAAAAGAACTTTTGATACTACTATGGGTAGCAGTGAAGACCACAATGATAATGAATCAGATGAACCTAGACGTAGCAAGAGGGTTAGGATCTCTAAATCATTTGGTCTAGATTTTCTGACATACCTGTTTGAAAATGAGCCTCAAAACTTCAAAGAAGCAATGTTAAGTCTTGAAGCTCCATTGTGGAGAGAGGCTGTGAATAGTGAAATTGAATCAATACTGCAAAATCATACTTGGGAACTAGTGGATCTTCCCCCAGGGTGTAAACCTCCTGGATATAAGTGGATATTCAAGAGAAAAATGAAAGAAGATGATTCAATAGATAAATACAAGGCTAGGCTTGTTGTTAAGGGATACAAGCAGAAGGAAGGCCTTGAATATTTTGACACCAATTCAGAAATGACAAGAATAACATTTATTCACATGTTGATTGCGATTGCAGCTTTGTATAATCTAGAAATATATCAAATGGATGTTAAAATAACTTTTTTGAATGGCGAGTTAGATAAGAAAATTTATATGGAACAATCGGAAGGATTTCAAGTTCCCAGCCAAGAGAAAAATGTTTGTAAACTTGTCAAATCCCTTTATGGATTAAAACAAGCTCCGAAACAATGGCATGAAAAATTGGATCATGTTATGCTTTCGGATGGTTTTAAGATAAACGAATGTGACAAATGCATCTATGTTAAAAACACAAACAAAGACTATGCCATGGTTTGTCTTTATGTGAATGACATGCTCATTATTGGAAGCAATAATGACATGATTAAATCCATAAGGAAAATGTTGAACAAAAAGTTTGACATGAAAGATCTGGGAGTAGCAGATGTAATTCTAGGAATAAAAATTACTAGAACATCTGAAGGATTCGCTTTATCTCAGTCTCACTACGTTGAGAAGATTCTGGAGAAATTTAGAAAGCATGACGACTGTCCTGCTAAAACACCTGTTGACATTAGTCTTCATTTGTCAAAAAATACAGGTGCAGGCATATCACAATTAGAGTACTCTCGGATAATTGGAAGCTTGGTGTACTTAATGAATTGCACTAGGCCAGATATAGCCTATGTTGTAAGCAAATTGAGTAGGTACACAAGCAATTCAAGGACCGATAATTGGAAATCAATAATTAGGGTACTTAGGTATCTAAGCCATATCTAGAATTATGGCCTTCATTATACCAAATATCTAGCAGTACTCGAGGGGTACAGCAAATTGGATATCGGATACTAAAGACTCAAAATCCACTAGTGGATACGTCTTTACCTTAGGAGGTGCTCCAGTCTCTTGGAAATCTTCCAAGCAGACATGCATAACTAGGTCAACAATGGATTTTGAGTTTATTGCATTAGATAAAACATGAGAAGAAACAGAATGACTTCGTAATTTCTTAGAAGGCATTCCAATGTGGCCTAAACCTATGTCAGCTATATGCATTCACTGTGATAATGAAGCAGCAATAGGATGATGTAACATGCCTGGAGGGTACCCGCGCACGTGTAGACACCCCATTTTTGACCGACCTTAAGACTCAGACGTCATCGATTGAGCGCTCGGTGATGGTGCATGTTGTGCTCGTTCTGAGGTTTCGGAGTTTCGGCTAAGAGCCTTACCCCAGACCTTGGGACCCTTTTGTGCCTTACCTCGGTTTGCGAACCAGGTCTTTTTTCTCTTCCCGAAGGGAAGGAGAGGTCTCGTAGACCATCTCTCAGTGGCCGTAGGTTACTTTTCGTGGTTATAGGCCACTTTTCCCATTTGGAGACCAGTTTCCTATTTTCGGAGCCGTCGGCTGTGCGCCTCGGTTCGGGACCGCTTAACATTCTCCGTTTGCTCCGGTTTTTGGCACACACCTTGTTTCCTCTGTCTAGAGGGACACTGTGGCCCGAGAGACCACCTTCGTGGTCGTACGCCACTTTCGATACCTTACAGTCAGTTTTCGGGGCACCCGGCTGCGCGTTTTGGCTCCCGAACCCTCGTTTTGCATCCGTCTTGGTTCTTTTTTGGCTTGGACCTTGTTTTCATTGTTTGGAAGGTGGTACAAGGGTGGGAGACCACCTTTTCTCTTGGAGACCACCTTTTCTCCCGCCGGTCGATTTTCTTGTCAGGAAGCTGGTCTCCTTGGTCTTTGAGCCACTTTTGCAGGTCTCCCACCATACTACAAGCTTGAATTCAATGTGGAGACCACCTTGGGAGGCTGCCGACTAGCTTTTGAGACTTGACCCTTTGAACTTGGTCGGCCGACCAGGAAAAGTGGTCGGCCGACCACCTGACCCTTTTGAACCTGGTCGGCCAGCTCTCACATTTTCTGTCTCAGTGAGTTGGTTCCAGCTGTGCCAGCTGGAAGGCACATAATAGATCCTCCATACATGTGTATGGAGGATCTTCAAACTTGGTTTTTAGCTTTTTTGAGAAGCTAAGGGCTTGTATCTCTATAAGAGAGGCCCTCTCTTTCATTTGTAAAGGTTCAGAATTTGGCTGAAGCATACATACATACATCTCCCCCCTTGTCTCTATATTTTGTGTTCAAAAGTGCTAAGTTCTTGCCCCTTGGCACACTACCTCTTAGCCTAACACCTCCAACACCAACCTAAGCTTCTTGGAGGGTCATGAGAGGTCCTAAGGAGCTGCATTTTTGGTCCATAAGCTGCTGGAGTTGCTGAGCTACAAGGGTAACACCCTATTCCCTTTTTTTAGCATTATTTTGCTCCATCTTTTAGCCATACTTGCAAGCATATTTGAGCTTTGGTGTAAACTAAAAAAAGTCTTATTTTGAGGTCCTTAACATATTTGTCTAAGATCATTTTTCTGTTGGGGGTTATCTACCCCCTTGCATGCTTCATTCTACCTTGTTTTGAGCCATGCACTAAGGCCTTTGTTTTGAGCTTTGTTTGCCCTTTTGACCACTGAAATCCAGCAGATTTTTAGTGGTTATTATGTGTTTTTGAGAGCCAAAATCAGAGAGGGGTGACCCTCGCACCCCCTGTCTTGTTTTCTAGCATATTTGGCCTAACAAAGAAGTCCTTATTTGCATGCTTCCAAGCCATGTTTCAAGCCATTTTTGGTGAGTTTTAGGACCTGCATGGGCTCTGTCCAGAGCTTTTTTTGCCATATTGGGTGTCCATCTTGCATGTGTAGAATAACCCTCTTCATAGCCTATCAAAGGAGCATGTCATTCTTGCATTCATTGACCATGTTTCAATGGGTTTTTGGAGTTTATTTGGCATGTCATATCTCTGAATTTTGCTGGTTTAGTGACCTCTTGAATGCTTCATATACTTGTAGTGTAAACCCTCTTCACTAGCTTGTGTTGCATACTATTTTGGTCTTTGATTCTAGCACTTTTTGGCCATGCCTTAAACCGATTTTGTGCATGTTTTGGACTGCATTAGCTCTGTTTTTGGGCCTCATGGTCGAATGATGTTTTCTATGCATGGTTGTAGTGTAATACCCTTGCGTAGCTTTGAGTTTTGAAGTCTATTGCATGCATATTTTGAGGTGTTTCCATGTTTTGGCATCATCGTGAATCATATTTCAGAGCTTATATGTATGCCATATTCCCATGTTTTCCACTCTTTAAATGTGTTTGAGTACCTCATTTATGGGCCATTGCATGAGTTTCATTTCCATGCCTTTCGAGTCATCATTTTAGTCCATTTTTCTACTTTTTTGGGCCTGCATAGGGACAGTTTGGGGGTGGTTTGGCCATTTGAGTATTGCTTTGCATGCCTATAGTGTAATCCACTTCACTAGTTTCGGTATCCGAGCCATCTAGCATGCATTGTGTGAGGTGTTTACATGATTCGGGTCCATCTTACATGTCATTTCAGAGCTGGAAAATGTGTGATTGTATGCCATATTTCATCCCTTACCATGCTTTGGTAGAGTTGCATTTGGTGCCTTAGGTTTGGTCCCTTGCATTTGTGCATGTTTGCATGTGTTTTTGTTGCTTAATTTCATCATGTTATGGCCACTGATTTGAGTGTGGCTGAGGCCCATTCATTTTAGTTGAAGTCCATCTTGCGTCGTGTATGCCATATAGCATCATGTGCATTGAGTATGCCATTCGTAGTTCATAGCATTGCGCATGCTAGTTGCACCTTTGCATGTCATTCCTTGCACGTTTGCATGTCTGCATGTCTTAGTTGCATTTCGTTTAGGATTGCATGCTAGTTGTTGCATCGTGTTTGCATGCCATGCCATTTTAGTTGTTGCATAGTGTTTGGAGTAGGGTTTAGTCCAAACACGGGAAACGAGGGACGTTTCGTACTCAAAGTGACGAAACGTGCTTCGATTCCCGGTCGCCGACACTCTTGATTATCCATGATGGAGTTTAGGCCTTATTGTGTTCATTTGTGCATCCATTTCACATTGAGTCATGCAATTCGACTCCTCGGCCATCATGCATCGATATGTGTGATTGGTGGCACGAGGATCGAGGACTACACTCCCTGGAGCTTATGCAATGACGGGGAGAGTGGTCATGCACACATATGTTAAAAATACTTTGCCATGCCCCTTTCTCGCTCTCTGTTGCAGCAAACCGGAAACCAGCAGCAAAAACTGGTCAGCAGCCTTCTGGAGCTTTGTACAGCATTCTGGGACCAGTTGCAAACAGAGGCAAATTGGGGCATCCCGATGGATTTCCTGACAAGGCGACTTGAGCATGCATGCAATCCTTATCATTCAAGACCGAGCTGAGGCAGTCCATTTCATATGTTTTGCATGCTAGCTTATTCATTTTAGTTAATTTGTTAATTAATTAGGGTTGTGTAATAATTAGCTGTAATTCGTTATTCATTCGATTGTGTATTATCTATTCGGACCCTCCGAGAGAGGGCAATGTTGTAATAAGTGTGTGTGTGTGTGATGTATATCTTCCAACCCCACGTCTTTCTCCTTTTATTTACCAGCTTATGACGGTTAGTTTAGGGCACGTTTCAATTAGCATCCTTATGCTCGTATGTTTGCATCCATTCATCTGTTTTGCATGCACCGGACTCGGCGCATCATGCTAACTGTATTGTATTTCAATTCCAAGTTGAATATATGTATCAGTTGTTGCATTTCATATGCCATTTTAGAATAGCCGAGCCTATCTCGGTTGCATTTTTGCATGTGTTGCATTAGGCATTGCGGCATAGTTAGGATTCATGCATGTTTTCTAATTATCTTCTTTCTTTGGCTCGGAGTACTTGGTAAGTGTTTATGCTTTAGCATCCTTGCATGTGTGTGAGTGACTGCCATGATAGCATGCTTACCATGAGGTTATTTGCTTATGTGATATAACTGCCTGAATGCCTTTGGGTAAAGGTTGGGTTGCTTGAGTTGGAATAATTCGTCGAAACCCGCGTTTTAGCCTACTTACGAGTAGCAAACTTCAATCCATTTTCAAAATAAACGAATATGCGATGCTTTGTTCCAAATTAGGCAATCCAGTCTATACTTGTATGCTGTGCGCATCACGTAACAATTCTAGGCTAATAAACCGGAATAAGAGCGCATGTGTTTTCAAAAACTCGATATCATGCTTAGTAGTGGCCGACCTTTGATCGAGCGAGCAGGGGTGCTCATGAAATGACCTTCCCCAATCGTACCCAAGTTCCCGAGCCGAGGCAACTTTGGTGATGACGGACACGTGGCCTTAGGCACGAGTCAGGGTTTCCTAAATTCCCTCGAAATAAAATATTTAGGTGGCGACTCTGTATCTGGCAAAGCAGTCCATGTTTGGCACTTCTTTCTAAAATTAGTTTTTCAAAATGATTTGTCGGATTTGGACTCTTTGGTGATTTATCAGTCTCGCATTGCACTTTGCGGGATTAGATTCAGAATCGTGACATTTGAGTCCGAACTGTAGTAAGCCCAATGAACAAAACGGGATTTCTCCTGGGACGTTTGGGGACGTCTACAGCACGTTAAACAGTTCGGACCCTCTGTCTCTTTGATCTAGTCTCACAAGTGCAATATGAAACATAGACGAGAGTCCACATTTGGCAAATTTTAGAAAATTCATTTTATTGCAAAAAAATATTTTGCCAGAAATAGATTGCGTCATCAGATCTCAGAGTCCCCACCTAATATTTTGGAAAATTAGGAAACCCATAACTCGTGCCAAGGCCACTGTTCGTCATAACCCAAGTTGTCTCGGTTCAGAACTTTAGGTATGAGAGGGGAAGGTCATTAATTGAGCACCCCCGCTCACCCGATCAAAAGATCGGCCTTTACTAAACCATGATATGAATTTTATTTACTTTATATGTTCATATTCCGATTATTTAATAAACCCTAAAAACAATTACTATGTGAGGCATTAAAGTATAGACTATGTCACCCACTTTGGAACTACTTGATTTCATGTAGTTTTGAAAATGTACAACCCAAATAAATTGAGTTTACAAATATGAAAATCAACATCATTTCAAATTAAGCGACACAACCTTCATCCACTGGCATTCAGAGAGTTATATCACATAAGTAAATAGCCTCATGGTAGAATGTTAAACATAGTAAGAAAACCACACACAAACGGGGATGCTAAAGCATAAAAACTTACATGTTTGACGTCCCGCGAACAAGCTACAAAACAAAGTTAGTAAAACATGCATGATCTTATATACAAAATTCTAATGCAATTCACTCGTGAGATACAACTAAAGATTCGACTTCTAAGATATGACATGTGAATCATTTCAAGAACATGAGGTAGCGCACATAATCACATAGGAATTGATTAAATCCACAAATGCAAACTTAGCCGAATCAAGATGCATGAAACATAGATGCAAAACATGGATATAACAAAAATAAATAAATAAAAAAAATAAACATGATGCATATCCACAAATAAGGAAAGCAAGTAAAA